>CP139504.1:369598854-370093854 GCA_021014915.2 Artemisia tridentata subsp. tridentata | reverse complement strand
ACCCTGAATGTGTCTTAGTATTAAAAAAATCAATAATAATTACAATAATAATAATAAATAAATAAATAACAAAAGAAAAGAAGTGGATAAAACCTTGACAAGTACTCGTATCATTTAATGCATTAATTTGATTAGATCTTATCATTATTTTGTTAATTAGTTATTACAGGGTAAATCACGTAAAAAGATATGTAAAGTATGTTCAGTTATAATTTAAGTTACCTTTTATTTTTTCTTTAGCTTAAGTTATGTATCGCCATTTTTTTATCTTGCAATCATCGACAATTTATACGTTATCATGTAACTTAGACTACTTGTATTAAGACCAAACTATTCGGTCGGTTTCCCCCACGTCCCCTCCCCTACTTCGCACAAACCAAATGAGTCCCCCAACCCCAACCCCCTCCCTAATTTTGAAAAGTTTGGTCTATTAGCAGACCGAATAAATTGGAAGTGTTTGTAAGTGTTAGTTTTCCTTTTATTTATTTTTGTATGATATGTTTTTTGTTTGTTACTGTAGTCGCATTACTACACACATTTTGTCATACGTTTGATCTAGCTGAGTTGGCGCTAATTTGACGGAGCTATTTACTCAAGTTTGTGGTCACATTGCTAGCAGTCTTAGCAAATCAACCTCTCTCCTTGCTACTTGTTGTCTGATGATATGATTTTCCAAATGTTACATGCCTCATTTCCGAGTATACCCTCTTACTTTTAGTGAAACTCACTTTGTTGCGTCAAAACTCACTTACTTTTTTCAGCGAAACCCTTTTAGGGGCTGTTTACTTTCTGCTTAATGTCCTGTTTGGTAACAAAAATGACTGGAAACAGGAAACTTTGGTGTTTCTTTTTAACTTATTGCAAAAGAGAATCCTTAATGTGAAAGGGGGCAAAATTTGATGTTGTTTCTATCCAGGACGTCTTAAGACGAGTTTTTTCCCGAAATAGTGTAGGTGGAAAAAATAAATTCGAAAAATTTAGAAAACTTCGAAAAAATTTATAAAAATTCAAAAAAAATTTAAAAATTCGAAAAATTTATAAAAATTTATAAAAATTCGAAAAATTTATGAAAATTCGAAAAAATTTATAAAAATTTTAAAAAAATTCGAAAAATTTTAAAAATTCAAAAAATTTATAAAAATTCAAAAAAATTATAAAAATTCAAAAAAATTTATAAAAATTCGAAAAATTGATAAAAAATCAAAAAATTCGAAAATTTTATAAAAAATTTATAAAAATTCAAAAATTTTATAAAAATTTATAAAAATTCAAAAAAACTTATAAAAAATTTGGATTTTTTAAATTTTTTTTCGAATTTTTATAATTTTTTTGAATTTTTAAAAAATTATATAAATTTTTACAAATTTTTTGAATTTTTAAAAAATTATAAATTTTTATAAATTTTTTGAATTTTTTAAAAATTTTAATAAGTTTTTTCGAATTTTTATAATTTTTTATAAAATTTTCGATTTTTTGAATTTTTATAAATTTTTTGAATTTTTAAAATTTTTCGAATTTTTTTAAAATTTTTATAAATTTTTTCGAATTCTCATAAATTTTTCGAATTTTTATAAATTTTTTCCACCTACACTAGTTCGGGAAAAAACTCGTATTAAGATGGTCAATTAAGCATAAAAAAGAAACAACATATATCCACACAGACACTAACTAGAAACAGGACACATATATCCACACAGACACTAACTAGAAACAGGAAAAAAAAGAAACATCCCCTTAGTCATGTTTGTGGAAAAAGAAAATATGATGGTGGCGACGGCGGTGGGTGCAGCTAAACAAATGGAAGCCATAGTGGTTATTGGTCGAAGTAAATGAAGGAGGTGACGACATGCAACTTTTAGTACACAAAGATAAATGTTTCCCATAATTGCAAACAAAGAAAAAATTGGTTAATATCTTTAAGTAACAGTTTAAACGAGTGTTGCAAAAAAAAAAAGTCTATAAGGCCTCTTAGACGCTAATCAGCCATCAACTTTGTGAGGACCTCTTGTTTGATACACGGTTAAGGTGGTTAAACCTTGTGTCTTTGTGTATAAGATATATTGAGTTAATATGATTAAGTACGCGGAATTTACTTAACCACACTTAGAAGGTTATTTATGTTATGGAAATGGAAGAATTATATTTGTTACTTAACAATGAACAAAGAAAGTATTTCACTAAACGATTCAATATTATTCCAAATAATACGAGTGATCTTGTGTTTTTCACTAGGGTTACAAAAACCTTGAATCTTATACTTCTAGATTTGTAATATGTTATTTTTGTTTGTTCTATGTCTTAACAGATATATACCCATATTCACTAGACTAAGATCTCTTTTATAGTTGCAAAAGATCTTTACAAATTGCTTAAAAGTCTTGACCGACTTACTTGTTTAACTTATTCATATTGGTGTCAGTACATAAGATACAACATGTATCTATGTATACAACTTATTAACTAAGCACATGGAGTAAGATATTATCTACCGTATATGTTTGACCAAAATACAATAAATATCTTTTCGATCTTATCCTATGACTCACTGATCAGCAGTACCTTCAACTTGAACTAGCAATACCTTGATGTACTAGCAGTACCTTGATCATGAACTAGCAGTACCTTGATGTACTAGCAGTACCTTGATGTACTAGCAGTACCTTTGACTTAGAGTAATTTCTAATACTCTAACTTCAGAATATTTAATTCCCAACAATCCTCCCCTAAACATGTGAATTAATTCAAACATGTTTTCTGAATTAAATGAGGACTTGTGATGATCTTTCAAACACTTCATGAATCTGAACTATTCTTCTTATTCTAAACTCATCTGCCTTGTTCTTCTTTGACTTCAGCAATATCAAAACATTGTACCAAAAGATGGTGCAATTTCCTTGGATGGAGGAATTGTAAGAGGCAATGATTTCAACAAGTGAAATCATCTATCAGCATGCCTTTGCAAGTGATAAACAAACATAATGAACTGAAATTGAATATTTCCTTCGTTTGATCTAGATAGAACTTTCTCCTTTAGAAATGCTTCATCCCTTCTAGATATTTGATCTGTTCTAATCATTTTCAACCTCTACATCATCATCTTGTATGCTCTTGTCTTCTCCTTCCATATATTGGTTTATTCTTCCTTTTCTGGGCAATTATTTCCTTCTCTGAGATTATAACCTCCCCTGAAGTAAATAACTTTAATTTCCTCCCCTTGTTTGGAAGATCTCACTATGTACCTTTGACTGATCCATCAATGTGAACTTGTTGTCAGACAATATTGTACATGAAGCCATCAATTCATTAAAAGTTTAAGTTGCTGTCCTCATCACTTCTAGGTGTGTTAACTCCTATGAGAGGTGAATCAGTGGACATTTTGATTCATAATCCAACAAATGTGTGGTTTTTCTGAATCCTTGAAAATCCTTTTAAGAAATCATTTAACTTAGTAGTATGTTCATGATTGAGAATTGAAAAATCATACTACTTCCAACCATTTTGAAGAAATCAAGTGAATAACAGTCACCTAATCAAAATTTCGGTTTAAAATAACCTCTGGTTGTGTGAGAACCAATGTATTTCAGTTATCACTAACTGCCTGTGAAAAGATAAATCTATTCAAAATATTTTCTTGACAGGGTTTTCAGCTCATAGTAATTGTTACCTCCAACACAAGTGTTAGATTCACTTTTACTAGCTGTTATTTCTATCAGATGTCCTTAGACTAACTCATTATACTTGAAAGTATAAAATGATAGAAAGTGAGTTGTATCAGTTACTATCTGATCAACTAAGTCATCAATTCAATTGTGAAATATCATAACTAGATTTCAAGAAAGAAGTTTTAAGGAGGTTTAATTCCTAAACTCAGTCCATCATAAATCTACTATGGTCAGCAATTTGATAAGAATTCTGCTGTTCCCATTTCACTTGAGATATCCTTTGTGTTCACATATTCATACCTGAAATAGTTAGTCTAAAACCAAAAGAACAATGTACAAAGTACTTGTCTTGTATTAGAATAGTCATAAAACCAAATGTATGAATAACACAATTCAAATTTTGATATAGCAGTACCTTATAAATCCAGCAGTACTTTCAAAATTTTATGTACAAAAACACATCATATTGAAAATTTAAAGATTAAGCATTCCAATACTTGCTACCAAGTACTGAAACCTTGAAACATCAAAAGCTTTTGTTAGCAGATCTGCAAAATTATGCTCTGAAGCAATTTTAAGAACCTGAATTAATCTTTTCTCATTGCAGTCTCTTATAAAGTGATGTCTAATTTCAATGTGTTTTGTTTTAGAGTGTTGTACAGGATTTTTAATAATACAAATTGTACTACTATTATCAATATAAATAACAGTGTTTAAGAAATTGTACCCATAATCAAGAAGTTGGTTTTGAAGCCATAGAACTTGACTAGAGCAACTTGCAGCAGCTATATATTCAGCTTCAGTTGTTGAATTTGCCACACTTGTTTGCTTCTTACACTGCCATGAGACAAGTCTACACCCAAGGAATTGACATCCTCCAGTTGTTGACTTTCTGTCCAAGCTAGCACCAGCATAATCACTATCCGAATATGCTACCAAATCAAAAGGAGATTCTCTAGAATACCATATACCCAACCTTGGTTGACCTTTGAGATATCTAAAAATTCTCTTGACTGCAATTAAATGAGAAACCTTTGGAGTAACTTGAAATCTTGCACATACACAAACAGGAAACATGATATCAGGTCTAGATGATGTAAGATACATCAAGGAGCCTATCATAGATCCGTAACTGTGTACATCTACATTTTCTCCATCTTCATCTTTCAGAAGGTGCTTCTCTGAGTCCATTGGTGTGCTTGCTATTTTTGAATCAGCAAATTGAAATTTTCTAAGTATCTCTGCAACATATTTGTCTTGACTAATAAATATGCCTTCAGATGATTGCTTAACTTGCAAACCCAAAAAGAATGTAAGTTCTCCCATAGAACTCATTTGAAACTTATCTTTCATAAGCTTCTCAAATTCTAAACACATTTCCTTCCTTGTAGATCCAAAGATAATGCCATCCACATACACCTGCACTAACAGAAGATCCTTCTTGTGCTGTTTGATGAAAAGTGTCTGATCAATCTTTCCTCTTTGAAATCCATTTTCTAATAAGTAGGAAGCAAGTGTTGCATACCAAGCTCTTGATGCCTGATGAAGGCCATAGAGAGCTTTCACTACTCTGTACACTTTGTTTGGATGTAATGGATCAATGAAACCAGGAGGTTGTGAAACATACACCTCTCTTCCAATTTTACCATATAAAAATGCGCTTTTGACATCCATTTGATAGACTGTGAAGCCTAAAAATAAAGCATAAGCTAGAAACAGCCTAATTGCCTCAATCCTTGCTACTGGAGCATAAACTTCATCATAATCTATTCCTTCTTCTTGTGTGTACCCTTGTGCTACTAGTCTAGCCTTATTTTTTATCACAATTCCTCTTTCATCCCTTTTGTTCTTAAAAACCCATCTAGTGCCAATTAGCTTCTCACCTGTAGGTAAATCAGCTAGCACCCAAACTTTTTGAATCTTGAACTGAAGAAGCTCTTCTTGCATAGCCTCTACCCAGCTTGAATCATCTAGGGCTGTAAGAATATTCTTTGGTTCCTTTTGAGAGAGAAAACATACAAATAAACATGAGTTTGAAAGTTCATGTTGTTTTGAAGCATAAAGGGCATCAAGAACCCCTTTTTGGTCTGAAGAGACTAGTTGTCTTCTTGTCTTCACACCAGATTGTATATCTCCTATCACATTATCAAGGGAATGAACTTTGTGAATTTTTGTGTGTGGTGTAGTGGGAACATGATACGATGATGAAAGATTAGTCAAATCCACTTCATCTTCTTGGAACTCTGCATCTTTTGAGTGTGAAGGACCAGCAGTACCTTCAACTGAACTAACAGTTCCTTCAAATGAACTACCAGTACCTTGAGAAGTACTAACAGTACCTTGCTCTGTCTCAGCAGTACTTTCAATATTCAACATATTGAGTTGTTCCTCTGTTCCAACATCTTTTCTTTGAGCCTCAACATCTTCTTTTGCTTTACCAGAAGAAGATTCATCATTGTTTGAAGCTAAATCCACACTGGTACTTGACCACAATGGCATAATGACATCAGATTGATCTTTATCTAACTCCACCTCATTTGTTGCTTGTGAACCTGAAAAATTATTAGTTTCTGCAACAACAGGTAAATAATTCATAGAGTTTGTTAGATAATCAAGATCAAATATCCATTTGGGTCCTTGACCTACTACATTGGATTTGTTTTCCTGAAACTCCACATGTAGTTCTTCTTGAACTTTCTCAGTTCTTAAGTTGTAAACTCTAAAAGCTTTGCTAACAAGAGAATATCCAACTAAGAAACCTTCATCTGCTTTACCATCGAATTTTCCTAAATGGTCTAAGGTATTGAGAATTGTCACATGACATCCAAAAGGTCTAAGAAATCCTATTGCAGGAGTTCTACCATTAAAGAGTTCATATGATGTCTTATTGTGAGGCTGCACAACTAAAACTCTATTTTGAACATAGCAAGCAGTGTTAATTGCCTCTGCCCAAAAGATTATAGGTAGCTTGGAATCAGCTAACATTGTTCTAGCAGCTTCAATTAGTGTTCTATTCTTTCTTTCAACCACTCCATTCTGTTGTGGTGTTCTAGCAACACTATATTCTCTCCTAATACCCTTTTCTTTGCAGAAATCATCCATAACTCTATTTCTAAATTCTGTCCCATTATCACTCCTAATGACTTTTACTTTCTTGCTTACTTGGTTTTCTATCAGTGTAATGAATTCCTTAAGAATGCTTGATGTCTCATCTTTAGTAGTTAAAAAGAAAACCCATGTAAATCTGCTATAGTCATCAGTTATAACAAGACAATATTTTTTATGTTGTATACTTCTTACTGAAACTGGTCCAAATAAGTCCATATGCAGCATAAACAATGACTGATTGATAGAGTTAAAAATTTTGGGCTTACAAGTGGCTTTGTGTTGTTTGCCTTTTAGACAAGCAATGCATGTTTGATCATTTTCAAATCTTTTGTGAGGTAAACCTCTTACCAAACCATTCTTAACAATTTTATTTATGGTTTTGAAATTAATATGACCAAGCCTTCTATGCCATAACATTGATTCATCCAATGTGGCCTTTGATACAAGACAAGTTAAATCCTTTTTAGGAATGATGTTCTTCATATCAACACTATACATGTTGGCCTTTCTAGGAATTCTAAGAAGTACTTGATTTTCATCAGGCATCTTAAAATCCTTAGATAGAACAAGACATTCAGTGTCAGTAAAAAGAACATTATTCTTTTTGTCACACATTTGTGAAACACTAAAAAGATTATACTTTAACTCTTGTACATAGTACACATTTTCAAAATCTAAATTTCCGGTTTTAATAGTACCTTTACCAGAAATTTTGCCACGAAAACCACCTCCAAAGGTAACATATCCTCCATTGAATTCTTGAAAGTCTGAAAGATAAGACATGTTGCCTGTCATGTGATTGGAACATCCACTATCTGAGTATCCTTGATCTTGATGATCAATAGAATGTTCCTGCACACAAATAAGAGTGTTAGTTTTCTTTGGGGATCCAAGCCATTACTGACTTGGATCTGCCTCTTGCATCAATGTAATTTAATCTTTTAAGGACTGTTGATGCAACATTGGATTTTTGAATCCAACATGCTGAGGCCTTAACAGCATTTGCCCTATTACCCTTAGCAGCAGAGTGAATAACATGTTCAGCAGAGTCTGCTAACTTTGAAGTCACACCCTTTGGTCTCCAAATTTGTTTGTGGACCACTGCTTTTGATTGAATGGGCCTTAGAACAGTTTTAGATGCATGTTTGAAAGTTGTTTTTGCATCCTTAGCTGTTGATTTTGGGTTAACAGTCATCAAAGGTCTAACAGTACCTTTAGATTTACCAGTACCTTTAATTTGAACTGGCAGTACTTTGTTAACAGAACCTTTTTGTCTATCAGGACCTTTGAGTCCAGACTTGTTTGAGACTGTTCTGGGTTTAGATCTATGAGTATTAGAGTGAAAAAGAGTTTGAGGAGTTTGCCTTTTGTAATTCACCCTATTGTATTCATACCCAGTTACCCTTTGGTTGCAGAAAGCTGCAAGATGGTCAAAACTACCACATGTATAACAAGCTTTATTATAAAATGCAAAGTCATCACCTAATTGGTTAGACTTGAGGTTGTTCCAATTCCTTTGGTTACCTCTGGGCTTGTTTGTAGTTCTATATTGTTCACAATATCTAACTGGTTTCCTAACTGTCTTAACATTTGACTTAGGCCTGTTAGTGTTGTGATTGACTATCTTAGGAAGACTTGTTCCTACTTTCTTAACCAATACAGGTTTAGACATAACCTGTTCTTCTTCATCACTATCACTATCAGTTGTACAATCTTCAACAACTATAGCATCTCCTTTCTTAATAAAGGACACCTTGTCCTGATAAGATAAAGTTTTATCTAAACTTTTACTTACCTTTTCTATCTTAGGAGATTTAGTGACCTTAGAACCATATTCCATGATTGGTTCTTGAAACTCAGGTAACCCTGTGTGTGCTAAATCAATACCTGGAGGTGAATGAACACCTCTGTATGGTGGGGGTACAGACTTAAATCCAACACCAGAATTAACCTTATCAATAACTTGGGCTTCCCAAAGCTTATTGAATCCTTCTGAGGAATGTGCTAAAACATCCACAGAAACCTTTACATTTTCTCTTTCATTTTTGTGTTTAGCTAATGAATCATTCAACTCAACAATACACTCATCTCTGATCTTAATGTCATTTTTTAGTATATTGATGTCATCAGCAAAATGAATTTCATTATTTTTAAAATGTAAGACTTGTTTTTCTAAAACAGCTAGACCTCTTTTGTGATTAGCCAAATTAAACAAAGAATCAAGTAGCTCTTGTTTATGAGCTTCAAATCTCTTATTAAGGTCTTCATAAGCTTTAAGATTAGGACATGATTCAGTACAAGATGTAATATTGTTTACCTCTGAATCAGAATGAGCCATTAGAGCAAATTCATTGGCCAAAAGAGCAGCATTCGGTGGTGCATCCTCTTCAATAGCCATAGAGCTCCAATCATAACCAATACCATCAATAGCCAACATAGCCTTTGGCTCTTCAACAGTAACTTCCTTTCTCCTATCTTGCTTATACCATGTGTTTCTATTCTCCTGCTTTCTTGGGCTTCTACACTCCTTAGCAAAGTGTCCTAACCTATGACAGTTGAAGCACTCTACTTTCTTCTTATCAAACCCAGCAGTGTCATTACCATTTATGGTAATCTGCTTCCCAGTTCTTTGCCAATACTTCTTAGCCCTCATGCTAAGCAAAGCAACCTGCCATTTAATATCCATGGCTTCCAAATCATCACCATCTACCTGTTCAAGATCTTCATGGTTGAGAGGAGAGCCATTAGATTGACTGGTAATAAAGGCATAGAATGTTGAATCTCCAAGACCAGCAACATCCTTGTGAGAACTTGTAGAAGGAGCACTTTCACCTTCATCTACCTCTTCACTCTTACCATTACTAGGAGATGACAAGAGTGCCACGTTCCCAGAACTAGTACCATAAGTTCCAGACTTTCTAAGACTTTGTTCAACAATTTTGAAGTTGTTGTACAAATCATTGAGCTTCATTGTTTCAATGTCTGGTTTGTTCATCCAGACAATGACATGAGTGTGGAACTCATCAGGTAGACTTCTTAAAAACTTCATGTTGAGATCTTCCTTCTCTGTCTCAACACCCAACACAGCTAACTGACTGACAAGCTTATGTAATCTAGAGAATAGCTTATCAAGAGACTCATTACTAAAAGCAGTGAAGTTTTCAAATTGTTGCTTTAGTAGTGTCTTCTGTGTCTTTTTGGTAGTTTCATTACCACCAAAATATGCACAAATCTCTTCAAAAAGAGTTTTTGCATCAAGATACTTGTTAAATGATAGCATCTGCTCACCAGGAATGGTCATAAGCAGCAAATTTCTTGCTTTCTGATCATTTCTCTTCAGTATCTTCTCTTCATTTGACACTGGTCCAGTATTTCTTTTCCTACTTGTTTTACCTTCTAGGACAACTTCTGAGTAGCTTGGTGAAAAGGAATCACCATATATAATTATATCCCAAAGGGTATAATCTTGGACCATGAAATATTACTCAATTCTCATCCTCCATAACTCAAACTCATTGGGTTTGATCATGGGCAACTTTGCAGCAACATTTGTTTGAACATCCTGAGCTTCCATTTCTGTTTCTTCTAAATCAAATATATCAACCTCTAGCTCTGATACCAACTGTGAGGACCTCTTGTTTGATACACGGTTAAGGTGGTTAAACCTTGTGTCTTTGTGTATAAGATATATTGAGTTAATATGATTAAGTACGCGGAATTTACTTAACCACACTTAGAAGGTTATGTATGTTATGGAAATGGAAGAATTATATTTGTTACTTAACAATGAACAAAGAAAGTATTTCACTAAACGATTCAATATTATTCCAAATAATACGAGTGATCTTGTGTTTTTCACTAGGGTTACAAAAACCTTGAATCTTATACTTCTAGATTTGTAATATGTTATTTTTGTTTGTTTTATGTCTTAACAGATATATACCCATATTCACTAGACTAAGATCTCTTTTATAGTTGCAAAAGATCTTTACAAATTGCTTAAAAGTCTTGACCGACTTACTTGTTTAACTTATTCATATTGGTGTCAGTACATAAGATACAACATGTATCTATGTATACAACTTGTTAACTAAGCACATGGAGTAAGATATTATCTACCGTATATGTTTGACCAAAATACAATAAATATCTTTTCGATCTTATCCTATGAGTCACTGATCAGCAGTACCTTCAACTTGAACTAGCAGTACCTTGATGTACTAGCAGTACCTTGATCATGAACTAGCAGTACCTTGATGTACTAGCAGTACCTTGATGTACTAGCAGTACCTTTGACTTAGAGTAATTTCTAATACTCTAACTTCAGAATATTTAATTCCCCACCAACTTTTTCGGTTTATGTAAATTAGTCAAACAAATCGGTTAACGGTGGTCGAACTTGCTGGAAACCTGCAAATCCAGCCAGAAATACGCAAAGTTCGTTGTAAACTTGTTTTAAGCATTTATAGTCGCTACTTATATCTATAACAAGTCGGTTTATAAGGAAAATATTGTGGGGAATACCCAAAACTCGCTGTAAGTACCCAAAACTTGCCAAAAATGTCAATCAAATTAATCACCGATTAATCCACCTAAACTGATTACAAGCTAAAAACGGTTGACCGACCAACTACCGATTTACGATTTTTGCAACCCTGGTTAAAACTAAAATTGAACATAAGTCGTATACTCCCTCTGTCCCAAAATAATTGTCTCCCGACAAAAAGCACACAGTTTAAAAAAAGTGCATTCATTACAGCTTTCTCTTTCTTACTTTTTAGCAGAATGACAGTTTTACCCTTAACTAATTAATTAAGGTATTCTTTAAAGTTTGTAATAATAATTTCAAACAAGAGCAATACGGTAAACTCGATCAAACTTTCCTATCTATATTTATTAGTGGACAATTAAATTGGGACATTTAAAAAAGGAAACGTGGACTATTAATTTTGGACGGAGTAAGTACTATTTTTTGCGATTTACACTAAACTTTAAGATTTAAAATCACTTGAGTACCAAACTTTTTTACATACCAAGGGATTAATCTTCACCCTCCATCTTTATTTGATCTAATAGATGAGATTAATCTCAATAATTTAAAAAACACACTTTCATCTTTTTTTTCAAATATTAATATCTTTCAAACCGTTAATCGTTAAGCCAAAAAAAATATACCGTTACGACGAGCATTTAATTATCTTTCTATAGATATGCACTTCGATATACCTTCGAAAAAATTATTTTTTTCGTGTTTTTCAACTTTTTTTTTTTTTACGTTTTTTTCGTTACGAAAATTTGCATGAAAAAATCATATTTGATTTAACACTAATATCACATATGATATTATATATCATATGTGATTTAAAACTAATATCACATGTGATATTACATATCATATGTGATTTAACACAAATATCACATGTGATTTTTCATGCAAATTTCAATAATGAAAAAAAAGCGAAGAAAAAACGTGAAAAAAAAAAAAAAAAAAAAACGTGAAAAAAAAAATCGTAAGTATATCAAAGTGTCCGTCTATAGAAAGATAATTAAATGCTCGTCGCGATTGTGGAATTATTTTCGCTTAACGATTAACGATTTAAGAGATATTTAAATTAGAAAAAATAGGTAAAATATTAAAATATTTTTAATCTCAACCATTGATTTCATTTTAAATAGATGGTAAAGATGAGTCTCTTGGTATGTAAGATAAATTTTATATGTAAAATAACTCTCCCCAAACTTTAAAAACATACAAAAAAATCAATTGTATTATCTTTCAAAAAATGTCTTTGACTTATTGAAATGCCTGAAAATAAAACTAAGAACCCATGGCTATAAAGAATAGTTCTGGCAATGGTTCAAACGGGCGCGGGTCAAATGAGCAAATTTAAAATTCAAGTTAAACGGAATGGGCATAGGCTAAATGGACTCGGGCCAAAATGGGCTTGGGTCTAAATGGATTATTTTAAAACTTTATACTCGGTAATACATACATAAATTTTGTTCGGAGTAAATATCAGTATTACAAAAGTCTTTTATTAATTTTTTTTTTTTTTTTTTTTTTTTTTTTTTTAACAAAGCATTCCAAAAGTGTGGTGTAATGATTTTTTGGAAAAAGGGGACAGGTGTTCGTAAATCAATAGAAAGAGGGTTGTAAAATAAAAAGGAAACAGTTGTATTATTTACAATAAAAAGGTATCCAAAATAAAGAGTTAATTACATTTTTGGCCCTTCTGGTTTGCCGGGTATTTCAGTTTCAGTCCATTTTTTTAAAAAGTTACGGATCCTCTCCAAAACCCGACGACCCGTAACAAGATTGGTCCAATTCTCTAACACAGTCAGTTTGACCAGCTATTGACTGTTAAAATTAAGGGTATAATCGTCTTTTTACCAATTTTGTTAAACAAAAGTATAACATACATAAGTGAAAGCACCACCACCTCTTTTCCACACTAAAATCATAAAGATCTGTAGTAATTGTAATAACACTTGAGGATAAATCCAACCAACCTCCCCTTGATTCAAATTAGTTAACAGAGTACAATACAAGATGAATGAAACAAAGGTTGAACACCAGCTGTAAACAACCAGTTGAGAACACCAAAAACAACAAGACTGGATTAACAAGATCAGTCGAACGATTTACAAGACCAAAGACATGAGCCAACTCTTAGAGAGAGATAATGTATTATCCACCGAAGAATCGAGCCGTTGAGCCCTAAGCTGGAAGAGAACTTATATAGCCATCATCTTTGAGAGAAGCCAGCTTCAGACCCTGCACAAAGAAAACATTCCAAACAGAGAACAAAACATAAAGGGTTATATAAAACAAGTTTCTGTAATGACAGAAACAGACCCTGAAAGTTTGATAGGTATTTTAACACCCTCCCTCAAACTTTCACACCAAACATGTCCAACATACCCAACTGATCACACAAAAACTTATGACTTTTACAGTCTAAAGCTTTTGTCAAAATATCAGCGATCTGCTGAGAAGTGTGAATTTTCTCAGTCTTAATAACACCAGCAGAAACCTTCTCCCTAACAAGATGAACATCAATCTCAAAGTGTTTGGTTTTTTTATGAAAAACAGGATTTCCAGCAATTTGTAATGCTGAACTGTTGTCACAATACAACATCACAAGAAGTAATCCATTAACATCCATATCACCAAGAAGATTGGATAACCAAATAATCTCACAAGTACATGAAGCCATGCTTCTATACTCAGCCTCAGCTGAAGATCTAGATAAAGTAGATTGTTTCTTACTTTTCCAGGTAACCAAAGAGTCACCCAGAAAAACTGATATGTGTCAATTATAGTCCAAGGATTTACACAAGAAATATGTAAAACCCGGGTCGTTTTCCCCGTCGAAGGATGAATGGAATTTTGTGAATTCGGTTCGTGAAACGTGTTGTGAATAGTGAAATGAGTGGGATTTTGGATTTTTAAGCTAAAATATGTAAACATAAACTAAAAACAACTAATTAAGCAGGGGAAACGATAATCTAAAGCACAAGGAGGCAAAAACGTAAGAAATATTAACCCTAGAAATGTAAAATTAATTTTTCTAAGTCCTATTTGATAAAATAAAATTTTAGAAAAAAGAAAATTAATTTTTTTGACTTATATTTTATTTATAATGATTTAAAAACTAATTAAAACAAATTAAATGATTAAAAATGTAGAACTTTTAGGAAAAATCTGAAACTTTTTTGGAAAATACTTTAAAGTAAAAGGAAAAATAGAACTGGGCCCACAACTTATTGCAATAAGCTGTAATAAGCAAAAAAGTGGAAATAAGCTAGAAGTGCTAGAAACTGGTTAACTATAAAACTATGAAAGGTATAACTGAAAAAAGTCCCTAGGGCAGTTGGTTATGTGTGTGTGGTGTGAGCTGAGTGACCAGGGTTCGAACCCTGGTTTTGCTCTTTTTGCTTTTATTTTATTTTTGCTTTTTTACTTTAAAAACTGAATAAGCTAATGAAAATAAGTACTTTATGTAACTACAACTATTTTTGAAACCTAATGATAAGCACATAATAAGCAAAAGAGAGTAGCAGTTTAAACTAAGGCTAAAAAAGGAAATTTGGAAAACTAAAAAAAAAAAAAAAAAAAAAAAAAAAACTTATAAACTAATACAAGCTAAACTAAAGATTGATATAAGCTAAAGCACCTAAGGGAAATCTAAATAAGCTAAACTAATCTATATAAGCAGTTTAAATAAGTAGATAAGCACTAAACAAGCTAAAAAGGGATATAGGCTGCTGCACAGACCAGACCAGCCCTAATGGCTCACTTTTGGGCTTATTAAAAAGCTGTCTAAAAGCTAGCATAAAAATCAGAAAAATGAGAAACAACTAGACTAGCAATCAAATAGTGAAAGTACCAAATTTCAGGACAATTGAGCTTATATTGAACTAATGAAAATTCAAAAATATGAGCTGATTGAGGCATAATTATAAAAAGAGTGCAGGCTTAAGTGGTAAACTGAGGTTATTTTTGAGCTTATTTTTAAGCTAAGATAGGCTAAGATCTATTATGAGACTTGTGATTTAGCAATCTACAACTAACAAACAACTTAAAAATGCAAATTAAGCACTAAAGAACCTAAGTTAAGCTCTAAAAACTGACCTGATAAGCTTGGACAGAACAGAACTGATAAGGGACTAAGCTACTGATGAACTAATTTCTTGGAGCCTTTGTGAAATCAACCCAGCTTTTAAATAACCACTTAATGAATTAAAATGAACTCAGAAAATCCAAAAGCAAGCACCAAACTAGCTTATTGCTATATTAAGCTTTTATGTACAGATTTTTGCCTAAGTACTCATTTCATTAAAAACCTCAAGATCAAATCAAATTCTCCTATAAACAGCTAATCTAAGCTACATTAAGCTAGAGCAAAGTTAATCCAAGTGCATATGAATAGTAAATCACCAGATTTGACCCATTTTGGGGCTTGATCCAAACACCCCCTTAGATGGACTGTTATGATTTTTCAAGCTAGAGTAGAACTAATTGACCTATAATTCTGAAACACAAATGCTTAACTAAGTTTAAAAAGACATGTAAAACATATTCTTACTAGAAATAAGCAGTTTTAAAAAGCTAAAGCTAATAAAGTTTTTTTTTTTTTTTTGGTTTTTTTATGAGATTTTGATGAAAACTTAAACAAATGATGTTCTTACTATAATTAATCTACCAAATTCCAACAGAGACAGAATTAAGCAGATAAAAGCTACTAATAAGCAAATAAACACAGAGAAAAAGCAAATAAGCAGTTTGACTTTTTGTTGACCAAGTGACTAAAAGAGAAAACTTAAATTTCATTAACTAAATGTAGAATACAAGACTGAAAATGAAATTACAACTAAAATTTAAAGATTACACTAAGAAAACAGTAAATAAGACAATAAGTAAAAATGGCCTAAATTTTCTAAATGCATGAAAATTGGACAAAACTTTGTGAGTGAGGTGAGAGCTACTATTTATAGGCCTTCGCCTAGGGTTTCATCTCTATTGTGCTTCTTCTGTGAGAGGTATGCTTTGTGTCCTCATCTTGTGTTTCTTTAGCTTGCATAAGAGCCCTTGGATAGCCTTGGTGACCAATCCCTTCAATCACAGTCGTGGGATCAACTTTTGGAGCTTTTTATCACAAGGATTGATGAGGTGGAGGAGAGACATGAGCATGTGATATGATGCGTGGTTTTGCGACCTTACAACAGGTTTTACCTCTCGAGGGATCTCAAGAGGCTTACAACCCCACCAGGCAGTGTACCTGACCGATGTAGTATAGTGTAGTGGTAAGTACGGGGGATTGATCGTTCTCCACAGGGAATAGTGTCGTTAGGATTGAAAAACTACTCTAATAGGTCTAAGAGTGAGAGAAGATTCTTTTTGTATTTTTATGTTTTTATGAAAGCAAGTAAAATCTCGGTTTTGAAGGAGTGGGCGGAATTAGTTGCTAGTCAACTAACCCAAATAACTACAAATGCAAATAAAATAAAATAACTGAAAATGAAAAGGTCGTGAAACTTATATGGAGAGAAATGTGTTTACTTAGATTTCCTTACTCCCTAACTATCTTTTACCGGTTGATTAGTGTGTATTAATTGCGTGGATGACGGGTGTATTCCTTAATACCAATCGTGGGGTGGCGTACGTACTTCCCCAACTCTACAAGCTCCAACTTCACTCCTATGTCGAGCCGGCTAAGAAGCTCCTAACATGGGATCACTAGAATTCGCTCATGCATTAAATACAACCATAAAAACCTAGTACGCATTGGTTCATGTTTCTTAAGACGTTCAAGCAAGTTACCGAATAGGAAGTTAGCCAGTTTTCTTAAGCCTAACATCGATAAACAATCATCCAATACAACTAATAACACACTAATAACTAATAATCAAAAGTTAGGTTTCATTAGATCTAAGCAAACACAAGATAAATCTAGCCTAGCATGTTAATTAAAAGACAAGAACAAGATGTAATCAAACAACACATAGACATATTGATTGATTAAATGATAACTTATCTTCAATTAAACATGGGAGATCCAAGGGTATGAAAACCCTTAAAAATGGCAGAAATTCGTCTTAGGGTTTCTCCTCACAAAGTTGCACCCCAATAACAAAAAATTGCAAAACTATATATAGAACTTAAGGGCTGACGGCGTCACGTTATGGATCTTGACGCCGTCACCTCGCCGTGTCTAGGGTTCCCGGATGGCCTTCTTGACGCCGTCCCTCTTTAGTGCTCCAAAATCCGCTCTGGCTTATCAAGGCTTGACGCCGTCAGAAATGGGCTTGACGCCGTCTCGTGTTAAGTTAAACTGTGATGGCCTTGATCACTTTAAAGGGTGACGCCGTCAGAAATTCATTGTAAAATTCTCTGGCTTATCATGTGTATTTTTCATATCCACCTCTTTTGCCAAGCCATGACGCCGTCAAGAGCAATACTTGACGCCGTCAAAGGTACTTTTCCAGCCGATTTTGAGACTTTGTCGTTTTCTTCACTTTTATGCTCCAAAAACGTCCAAAATGCTTCCTTTTCCAGATTTCTTCTCCAAAGTACCTAAAATGACAAAAGGAACGATTTAGGGCAATATATGATCAAATAAATACGATTTAGGGCTTAAATGACCCCCTAAAAGCGGTACACTTTTCGCTTCATCAAATACCCTTACACTTGAGATTTGCTTGTCCTCAAGCAAATGCGCTTTTATTCTAATCAAAATACAAGTTAGGGGTCATTTAAGGCTAATATAAAAGTAATTACAATAAATAATCGTTCCACTTTAATCATAATAAGCACGGAGATTACAAACTAGCACCTCACAAGTAGTGTTTAGATACTCACATCTCTCAGGTGTCATCAAAATAAATCTCATAAATGAAAACGGATAATATCTCTCACTACCTGTCATAGCAAATAGATTACCATAGGCTTGGGAAAGGATCGAAAACCTTCTCCACTAGGCGTAAGCACCTAAGATAAACTATCAAAGAGGGCTTTTAAATGGGTTATAACGTGAGGTGTAGGGATATGATAAACACGGTTTTGTTGGATAAGGGATATTTTACTGGTGGCGAGTTAAAGATCTTGATTAATTACATGTACAATATGGCGTTGCTAAGCCAAGACTAGACTCGACTTAAGCTAAAAACAAAATAACAAAAACATAAAATGAAACGGGATGGTAGTCCGTATGTTTTTTCTACTTTTCTTTTTCTCATTTTTTTTTTTTTTTTTTTGTATTTTTCTTGATTTTTTTTTTTTTTAATTGATTTTTTTTTTCATACACTCTTGCCCTACCATCCAAAATAATACATCATAGGGGCGTTGCATTCCCCTTACACTTGAACTTTTACATAACTTTACAAATAACTATTCTAATGACTCGAATTAAGATAATCGAAACACTTGGAGTACTTTTTTTTAAAATATTTAGCACATATGGGGGTAATAATGTTGTTTTTCCCCATTACTCCATTACATTAGTACTTTACCCATGAGTCTCAATCGTCCCAAAATAATATGTACAAGGATATGACTCGACTTAGCAACCATGTAATCAATTAGATAATTAACTAAGGGTTTAAACAAATGTTGTCACAATAATGCACTAAAAATGAGTGCATACAAGGTAGGCTAAGGCGATTTGGGTGTACATTTAAGTGGGGTGTAACAAATTCTTCCTTTAAGTAAAATTCTTAAAGGTCGAAACGAAAAGATAGGCTCTGAGGGGTGTACTAGGGGTATCGTGTACTAAAAATGAGTACAACGCAAAGGGTGTGGGAGAATTACTTGACCAATGTAGCCAAAGTAATTATAACAAAAACACAGGTGTAAAACAATGGGTTAATCCTAATGCCTCTTATCATGTAGTAAATCTAACTACACGAATGTAGTCTCACTTGTGGCCTCGGAATGGTCCTAACGCAAGTTCTAGAATCTAAGTGCTATCGGTACACACATCATAGCATAAATGCTTTTCCTACCAATTCTAGGGGCGAACCTCACATATTTGGGGTGGAAAATTTTTTAGTGGTACGGTTTTGTGCTAGTCATATAACTCCTATCCGTGAGACGCTCATTAAGATCAAAGTTTCACTCCTATATGTTGTAAAAAAATTTAAATTTGGCACTAAAATTGCCCTAACAGGTATTTATCTCAGTTTTATTACACATCTACCATTAAACAAACAAAAATCAAGTGCAATTGTATTTTCTAAAGTATCGTACTTTTACCCCCCCTTACACTTAAGATGAACATTATCCCCAATGTTCAAATAACAAGATGTAAAAGCAAATAAGGTAAACGAATGAAATCAAATACTCCCCTGATTCGCTCGGTGGATAATGAGGTAACATGGTTAGATCTTCTTTCAAGGGAATGTAGAAGCTCCAAGACTAAAGCATCGCCAAAAGCTTGATTCATACATCTCCTTGTCCAAAATAACCTGTTAAACCTGAGAAAACAAACACGAAAACCTGCATAACATCGGCGGGATAAATTCTATATATAAGGATATAATGCTTGTGGAATGATAATTTTGCAGATTCCTGGAGATTATAAGTTAGAGATTTAATAAAAACTTTTTATGAAAACAAAACTTTCAAAAATTTCAGAAAATTAAATCCTGACGCCGTCAGGTTGTAAATCCTAACGCCGTCAGAAATGATCTGACAGAATTTTCATGTTAAGTTTCCGGAAAATTTTTGGAAAAACCTATACCTTACTTCCTGGAATTCCTGCAAAATATCATTATGACTTGATACAAGCATTTGACTCAAACAATTACTAATATGTATGTTAATTTAATATTATTACGATTCATGTTCATTTGTGTTCTAATAAACCGATTTGGATTTCCCTTACACTTATCTTTTGCAAAATACCTTTATATGTAGTTAAGACGAAGTTAAAAACAAGATAAAGCATTTTCACAATTTACTTTTGAACATGAATCAATAATAATAAAAATTAAACACACATACGGAAACAAATAAAATCAAACAAACAAATAAATAAACACATAAAACAAATAAAACTTGCATGCAATAAAGAAAACAAAGTGTCACAAATGTTTAAAGGCCAGAAGATGCCAAATCCTAAACTATTACAGACAAATTGTTCTAAAATATACAACCATAGATTAAATTGTTCAAACATTATAACATCAAATCAAATCATCACTGGGGTGGGGGACCTTGGCAATAGTCATAGTTAGGAGGGAGGTGCCCGTAGTACCCATATGGTGGGTAGTCCTGCTCACGTCCAGGGAAAGGGTCGATCTGCAGGTGTGGGTCCAACTGATCATGCGTAGATAAATGCTGCATCTGACGAACAGTGTGATCATACATCCAGTCGAACCTCTCGTCCACCCGGGTCCTCCAAGTATCAACCTGGCCCATCCATGCCCCCTGGTGAGCCTGCCAATCCCCTCTGCTCATGTGCCGGTAGTAATCTGCTGTACCAGCCTCATAACCCCAATGTTGCTGCTGCTGATGCTCCTCCTCCTCGTCATCCCTACCATCATCATTCTCAGCTCCGTCTGGATGATACCACATAAAGGTCCCATCATGCATCTCCATAACCACCTCCATCTGCTTCAGGGACCTAACCTTCACTGTCCTGCATGCATCACCACCACTCAAATACCTCATGACCTCGGGCCTGAGGACTCCATAGGATCGGGCCAGCCGGGTGATAAACATCCCACCATAAATCCTATCTCCTTCCCTTTCCCCAACTCCACCATTCAGACAGCTAGCTACCCAAAATGGGATGTTGCAGTAAACCTCATCAGAGTAAATGGTGTACAAATAGAAGAGGTCTGAAGCAGTGACACGGTGGTGAGAGCTGTGGCGCCCTGTCAAGCTGTAGGTGAGACATCTATGGGTCAACCTAACTCTAGGCTCCCTGATTTGAGATGCCACAGTAGTCGAGGTGTACACACCATCCCCAATAGTCGGCCAGAACATGGAACATCTAAAATCATTCCTCATTGTTTCTCCATGCAACAACCTAGGCATGAACCCTGCTTGAGTGGTTTCATGCTGACTGTACAACCCAAGTCTCCATCCAAACTCAGTAACCGAGCATGTCCTAAGCTCACCCCCCATCCTAAAATAGATTGTGGTCCTGCCCACATCAGTCCTTGCCTCGGCCATGTCAAAGTGAAAAGTGGCAAAGAATTCACGTACCAATTCGTCATAAACCGGCTCTTGAATTCTAAACAGGTTTTCCCACTGAGGGCCGGTAAATTCATCCGTCTGAAAGCTTTGGAGAAAGGTTTGCTCAAGACCTTCCATCCTCAAAAAGCTCCAATCTACCACGGCCCCATTTTCAACTTTATGTTGTAGCAATTGGGTGTATTTAGTTGTGGCAGCATCGTCATCGAAGACACCCCAACTGAGGACCGTGTCGCCAAAGTTCTCTTGTTGAGATCTAGAAGAACTCCCTCTGCTAGGTCTTTGACGCTTACTCATTATCTGGAACAAAGCAAGGAGGAACAAAAAGGGTTAATTTGTGAATCAAAGAATTGGTTGAGCATCAGACAAGTCTGACGCCGTCACCCTTTGCTAGGTGACGCCGTCAGGTTCGACCAAATTCAAATCCAAAATTACGAGGGAAAAATCAATATCCAAACTTCAAGCTTATAAACCAAACGCCCCTTTTTACAGCAAAATGGGTGATTGGATCATAGGTTATGGTTCAAATTCGTGGCCACCCAATTAGTGAATAAACCCATTTGATTGCCAATCATCAAATGCTTTAATCATTGCTAAATAACACTAATTAAAGGCATTATGAGTTCTAGGCATGAATCAATCCTAGGGTTTCATGAGTTGGGGTTTTCGAAATTTAAGAATCCTATGAGTAATTAAAGCGAAAAGAATGAATAAGAATTACTTACCACGTGGAGATTGGTAACGAAAGTCGGTGAATTTGACCTTGAAAATTCGTGGGTGGGGTTGGAGTGGATATGGATTGTGGGGTTTGTGATGAAAGTGATGGAAGTAAAGTTATTATTGCTGTGCAGACGGGGTGACGGCGTCACGTTCATAGTCTGACGCCGTCAGACCAGCGTAATTTACCACTTTGTGCCAGTTTACAAATGAGCCCCTTGTACTTTAAGTGAGCAGCTAGTCAGGGTCAATAACCCTGATAGCTAGTCTCGTTAACAAGTTCCTCCTGGGTCAAATGTTTTGTTACTGTCACAGGATGTAGTAAAATGTTGAAAAGGGCCGGTTGACGTCTCATTCAGGTTCCAATTTCCATCACGGCAGGTATTCAGGGAGTGAGAGGAACTTTTCCAGGGGGTTTTCGAAATGAGGGTGTGCTTTAATTGAGTTCTTCTCACACCTGGCTTAAAGCCAAAAGATCGTTTCCTAACTTCATGAAAGTTAGGGAGCGTGACAACCATGCTTCCCACGAAAATGCTATGATCTTGAGAATTCTCTTTCTCGCGAGGGGATCCAAATGGATAAGAGGGTTTTAAAGGTGAAGGCTCGGGGAGAGGGGTTTCATCATCCCATTCGTTGTATGGTTCATTAGGGACCGGGAATTCAAAGATCTTCTCGATCTTTTTGTGTGAAGCTTCTTCCCTAATTTTCTCCTTTATTCTCGCGATAAATTTTTCTGCTAGTTCCATGAACATATCTTGGGTGTTTTTCAATTGAGTCTCTAATTCCTGGATCCTTCTCTCTTGGTTGTTCACGAAAGTTAGCATTATCCCTTCAAATTCATCTTGTCGTGAGAATTGATGAAACGTATGTTTACCAATTGTGTTCACGCACTCATCGGGATTTTCATCAGCCGTAGGTGTCTCAGCTTTCATTAATCTCTCAACCTGCCTTTTTATGTTTTCGAACAGCTGTTCTTGGGTTGCACTCATGCAATTTAAAATCCCTTCTTCCGAGAACGTTGAGTCTTTCCATTCTTCTTCTTCGTACTGTGCTAAGTCCTCAATGACTTCCCAGCACTTATCGACACTGAGCCTGCTCAGCCTTCCATTGGCTGCGTAATCTATGGCTCTTCTAGTTTGATGGTTTACGCCATCATAAAATAGTTGGATTTGTAGCCAAGTATCCATGCCATGGTGAGGGACTTTTTGGAGTAAGTCCTTGAATCGAGTCCATGCCTCGTAGAGGGTTTCGCCTTGACGTTGTTGGAACATCAAGATATCATTCCTTAGCTTGGTAGTTCTTCCTGGTGGGAAAAACTGAGCAAGGAAACGAGTGGTGAGATCATCCCAATAGGTGATGGATCCTGCGGGTAGACGCTCTAGCCATTGACTAGCTTGGTCCCGCAGAGAGAATTGAAAGAGACGTAGTCGGGTCGTCTCTCGAGTGGCAACATCAAGGTCTATAGAATCAACGATTTTGATAAAGTCCTTGAGATGTTGGTTAGGATCTTCGGAACGAAGTCCATGGAATGTGCATCCGCTTTGCACCAACCGGATGGTGTCGGATCGCAAGGGAGTGACATTGGCTCCTTGAGTGAGCTCAATGGTGTTTCGATAGCCATGATGGCTAGGACGGGAGTAGTCTCCTAAGGTACGGGCTCTAGGAGGTGGGTGTTGTTGTGGTGGTGGGTTGTTGGGATCAAGGATATTACCACCTTCCATAATGTCGGATGGTAATGGTTACGAACAAAGAAACGAAGAAAAAAAAGATAGACTAAAGAAAACCTAGAAAAAGAAAATAAAAATCTCACTAGAAAGGAATCTAGTGAGTAGACCTAATAAAATAAAAATTCAACCTAAGCAATAACTATTCTCCGGCAGCGGCGCCAAAAACTTGATGCGTGGTTTTGCGACCTTACAACAGGTTTTACCTCTCGAGGGATCTCAAGAGGCTTACAACCCCACCAGGCAGTGTACCTGACCGATGTAGTATAGTGTAGTGGTAAGTACGGGGGATTGATCGTTCTCCACAGGGAATAGTGTCGTTAGGATTGAAAAACTACTCTAATAGGTCTAAGGGTGAGAGAAGATTCTTTTTGTATTTTTATGTTTTTATGAAAGCAAGTAAAATCTCGGTTTTGAAGGAGTGGGCGGAATTAGTTGCTAGTCAACTAACCCAAATAACTACAAAAGCAAATAAAATAAAATAACTGAAAATGAAAAGGTCGTGAAACTTATATGGAGAGAAATGTGTTTACTTAGATTTCCTTACTCCCTAACTATCTTTTACCGGTTGATTAGTGTGTATTAATTGCGTGGATGACGGGTGTATTCCTTAATACCAATCGTGGGGTGGCGTACGTACTTCCCCAACTCTACAAGCTCCTACTTCACTCCTATGTCGAGCCGGCTAAGAAGCTCCTAACATGGGATCACTAGAATTCGCTCATGCATTAAATACAACCATAAAAACCTAGTACGCATTGGTTCATGTTTCTTAAGACGTTCAAGCAAGTTACCAAATAGGAAGTTAGCCAGTTTTCTTAAGCCTAACATCGATAAACAATCATCCAATACAACTAATAACACACTAATAACTAATAATCAAAAGTTAGGTTTCATTAGATCTAAGCAAACACAAGATAAATATAGCCTAGCATGTTAATTAAAAGACAAGAACAAGATATAATCAAACAACACATAGACATATTGATTGATTAAATGATAACTTATCTTCAATTAAACATGGGAGATCCAAGGGTATGAAAACCCTTAAAAATGGCAGAAATTCATCTTAGGGTTTCTCCTTACAAAGTTGCACCCCAATAACAAAAAATTGCAAAACTATATATAGAACTTAAGGGCTGACGGCATCACGTTATGGATCTTGACGCCGTCACCTCGCCGTGTCTAGGGTTCCCGGATGGCCTTCTTGACGCCGTCCCTCTTTAGTGCTCCAAAATCCGCTCTGGCTTATCAAGGCTTGACGCCGTCAGAAATGGGCTTGACGCCGTCTCGTGTTAAGTTAAACCGTGATGGCCTTGATCACTTTAAAGGGTGACGCCGTCAGAAATTCATTGTAAAATTCTCTGGCTTATCATGTGTATTTTTCATATCCACCTCTTTTGCCAAGCCATGACGCCGTCAAGAGCAATACTTGACGCCGTCAAAGGTACTTTTCCAGCCGATTTTGAGACTTTGTCGTTTTCTTCACTTTTATGCTCCAAAAACGTCCAAAATGCTTCCTTTTCCAGATTTCTTCTCCAAAGTACCTAAAATGACAAAAGGAACGATTTAGGGCAATATATGATCAAATAAATACGATTTAGGGCTTAAATGACCCCCTAAAAGCGGTACACTTTTCGCTTCATCATGATACTTTGTCTTGGACTGGAGCAGGGTGAGTTGGAAGGAAGAAAGGGACAGGGGAAGTATTATCCATGGCGGGAAAAGGGGATAAACAGGGTTTAATGGGTGTTAATTTGGGGTTTGACTGGGGGTTTTTATTGCTTTGACCAGGTTTAAGGGTAAAGGAGGATCCGGTTAAGATGTGGGCTGGTGATGGGCTTGGGATGTTGGGTTGGGTATTAGGTTAATTATTTTGGCAGGATTGTGGTTTAGGTAATAGAACTTTAGTTTTAGTTTTAAAATTAAAAGGGCTAATTTTGCCATAAAACCAAAAGTGAGGGTTGATCATGTAAAATTTATCCAAGGGCTGTTTCTGATAAATGATTTTCTTCAAGGGTTGAATTTGATATTTCGAGTTCAATTTTGATCCAAGCTTGAAATTTCTTCCCCGACTTCGGCTTTTGATCCTCTTCCATTTCCCGTGCTCGGTTTTGCCATTTTTCATTTATTCTTTTCCATTTTCAAAATATTCGTACCTGTACATTTATAAACACAAAAACAACATATATTTGGCATATTTGGTTGGTTTTTGGTCTATTTGGTCCGTTTTATAAGGTAAAAGGTATGTGTATTTTAACACATACCAAAAACACAATAGCCAGACACAGATTTCCTGGTAACATGACATCTTGCCCAATCAGAGTCAGCATAAGCTCTAAGCTTAAGGTTTCCCTTTTTGTTAATTTGCACACCATTACCAGGTGAGCCTTTCAAGAATCTCAAAACCCTCAATGCAGCATTCAAGTGAGACTCAAGGGGAGCATGCATGAACTGACTCAAGCTATGAACAGCATAAGAAATATCTTGTCTGGTATTGGTTAAGTAAATTAACTTGCCAACTAGTTTTTGATAGTTCCCAATATTTTTCAAGGCTTTATCATCAACAGACTCAATGTGATTAAGAGTGGTGTTTTCAGGCAAAGGTGTGTCAACAGGTTTGGCAGCAAGTAAACCATATTCATGCAAGAGTTCTAAACAATACTTCCTTTGACTGAGACAAACACCATTATCATTTTTCAAAACTTCAATTCCAAGAAAGTATTTTAACTTCCCTAAATCTTTGATTTGGAATTTTGTTTTCAAAAACACTTTGAACTTCTCAATTTCATTAATATCATTGCCAGTTATGACAATGTCATCAACATACACAAGTAAGGCCAAAAACACATTCCCAGACCTCTTAGTGAAAAAAGAATAATCATATTTAGACTGCACAAAACCATGTTCATTAAGAGTTGAAGTTAATTTTGCATTCCATTGTCTAGGAGCCTATTTAAGGCCATACAGGGACTTATTAAGCTTCACAACCTTAGATTTATGATTATCAAAACCAGGGGGCAGAGTCATATACACATCCTCAGTTAAATCACTATATAGAAAAGCATTGTTGACATCTAATTGAAACAGACTCCAATTATTACTGTTAATACAAATAGCGTCCCAAAAACGTTATTTATATTCTTTGATCTTTCATTAGTTTTGTTAATGACAAATATAAGGAATATCTTTTAGCAAATAATAAATACTAGCTTAGTCTCTTAAGTACACACTTTACACTTCACATATTAACTAAGAATTACAAGTTTAGTAACTTGTTTCCTTAAAAGGAAACTTTAATTCATAAACCATTCCATGACATCATTGTATGCATCACATACAATATCTTTGATATATCTTGGTTAGATATGCAAGCAACATAGTTGACATTTGAAGATCTTGGATGATATGGTAAGATACAACTAAGATATGGTAAGAGACAACTATTACATAGCTGTCACATCCCACGGATCCAAGTCCTATAAAGGACGGATCCCTTTTGAGGGATCCGCCGGATCCGTGAGCTGAAGATCAGCTTGCCTATAAATAGGAAGCTGATCATTTGGCTCTCTCATCACTCATATAGCTTAAACACATATATTCATTCAGTACATATCTTACTAACATCATTCATAGTTGCATTTCACTTTGATCTTCCATTTTGTAGAAAGGAGATCAAGCATTCAAGGATCTACAGAACCGTAATCCTTTAGTTGCATTACTGTGTGATCTTGTAGTTTGTTTCACACATCATATCTATCATTTGTAATCAGTGAGTGTGGTTAGTACTTTAGTCCTTAAAGTACAAAGAGTGTAGGGAGTGGTTGTACCCTTGTAAAGAACTCGACATCTAGCTTAGTGTCGGTAAAGTAATTAGGCGACGTCAGGTTGGTTCTACCTTGTGAAAGAACCCGGTGTTTAGCTTAGTACCGGAAAAGGAAGTAAGCGACGTGTAAAGGTTTTCTCCGCCTAGGAAAGGAGTTTGTTTCTTAGTGAAAGATAAACTCTCGAGTAGGAAACTCGGGGAGTGGAGTAGGGCAAGGAATAGAGTTCTTGTAGCCGAACCACTATAAACAACTGTGTCGTGTGGTTTGATCTTTCCTCTCTTTATCTTTTGTTTACATTGTGTGATTATTTATTTGTGATTGTTTCCTTTGAATTAACATATAGTAACAAAGCAAATAAAACTTTAAAAACGGTAAAAACTATTCAACCCCCCTTCTAGTTTTCCACAATTGGCATCAGGAGCTACGTTACTTAAGATCTTTAAAATATATTGTATTTTAAAACTTAAAACGATCCATGGATTTTGAAAACTTTAAAGAAGGGCAATCTATGCAGAGACCACCTCTATTTGAACCAAATTGTTTTATTTATTGGAAAAATCGCTTTGAGACTTATGTAAAGTCAAAGGATATAGATCTACGGTATATTATAGTTGATGGTGATTTCAAGCCTATTAGTAATAATATTTCGGGTGGTCGGGATGAAGGAGCTTCTCTTACTTGTCACAGTGATGAGCAAAAGAAACTAATTGCCAAAAATAACGAAGCCAAAATGATGCTTTATAATGCCTTACCTAAGAAAGAATATGAAAGAGTTTTTATGTGTAAAACGGCTAAGGATATTTGGCAATCTCTTATTATCACACATCAAGGGAACTCACAAGTAAAAGATAACAAAATTGATCTTCTTGTCCAACAATACGAACAATTTGTTATCTCTGAAGATGAGACCATTGATAGTGCGTTTGCTAAGTTCAATACTATTATTACATCACTTAAAGCACTTGATGAATCTTTTTCTAGCAAGAATTTTGTCAGGAAATTTCTAAGAGCACTCCATCCGAAATGGAGAGCAAAGGTGACAGCTATTGAAGAATCTAAGGATCTCTCAAGCATGACACTGGATGAGCTCATAGGAAACCTAAAAGTTCACGAAATGATTATGGAAAAAGACTCGGAAATTGTCAAAGGCAAAAAGGAGAAGATTAAGTCTATTGCCTTGAAAGCCAAAGTTGAGTCAAGTGATGATGAGTCTTGTTCAAACAGTGATGATGAAGAATATGCCATGGCCGTGAGGGATTTCAAGAAATTCTTCAGGAGACGAGGAAAGTTTGTAAAACCACCTCGTGATGAAAAGAAATCCTCTCGGAAAGATCGTGAAGATAAGAAAGGTAAGGATGATAGGAAATGCTATAGGTGTGGTGACTCCAGTCACTTAATAGGAGAATGTCCAAAGCCTCCAAAGACCAAGTCTCAAAGAGCCTTCGTTAGTGGAGCTTGGAGCGATAGTGAAGGAGATGATGATGATGAGCCTAAGAACAACGAAATTGCACTTATGGCTAATGACACAGAAGAGGTACATTCTGATTCATACTCCTTTATAGATGATGAAACCTTAGAAGTAGAATATAACAAACTGTGTGATGTCACTTTAAAAATCATAAACAAAAACAAGTTTTTGAAAACAAAGACAACACTTTTAGAAAATGAAATATATTGGCTTAGAGAAAAAGCAATACGAATTGAAAAAGGTAAAGTTAGTAAAGAAACATGTGTGTCTTGTCAAGAACTAAAACTTGAACTAGAAACCTTAAGAACCACACAGGAAGATTTAATCAAACAAAATTCAAAGTTTAAAAGGTTTGATAAAAACATAAGTTGTGCAGATGAAATAATGAAAATGCAAAAGCTACCTCATGATAAAACAGGACTAGGCTTTATGAAACTAGGAACCTTAAGTGATTATAAGGAACAGACTGTGAATAAAACTGATTCAACCAAGTTAGACACCCACGGATCCGACGGATCCAAAAATTTGGATCCGCCAGGTATATCCAAGGGATCCGCGGGTACAGAAGTTGAACAGAAGGTTCACAAAGTCGACCGTTCCGAGTTTGTTAAAGTTACTAAGAAACCTAACAGTAGCATAACCAATAATAAACACAAACCAGCAGTATCTTTAGGAAGAGGTCAAGCTAGAAATGAATATAGAGTTAAAACGGATCAACAAAGACCTCAGATGAGTTTTCCCAAACACCCATTTCCAAAGAGTATAGTTAATTCACAACATACTTATCAAAATAATTGGAACCAAAATATGTCTAGAAACTTTCATGGTCCTAATTATATGCCGTGGAACAATTGTCCACCTTTTCAGTACATAAACCATGATAATGTCATGTTTAACCCAAACGGACCCATGAGATATTGGGGACCAAATGCTTGAGTCTTTTATGAACTTAGGTATGCTTGAAAGTTGATCTTGAACCTGATGAGTGGGTCAAAGATAGTGGGTGCTCAAGACACATGACGGGAAACAAAAATCTTTTCTCAACATACCAAGTGTATGACGGAGGTAATGTCACATTCGGTAGCAAGCTTAAAAGTAAAATCATCGGAAAAGGTACAATCTCTCATGACTCTCTATCTATTGATGATGTTGCTCATGTAGATAATTTAGGATTTAATCTACTTAGTATAAGTCAATTATGCCGCAAAAAGTATAACGTCCTTTTCAGTGAAAATGGAAGTAAAATACTTAAAGATGGCATAACCGTAGGAAAAGGTGTTTTAAAGAATAATGTCTATGTTATGAAATTAGATAAAACACCTAAAGATAAGTTATGTCTTACCTCCTTGGACGAAAACTCAACTCTATGGCATCGACGCTTAGGTCATGCTAATATGAGGCTTATTCAATCCTTGTCTTCCAAAGAACTCGTTAGGAACCTACCCAAGTTGAAATATGACCAACACTTTTGTGATGCTTGCAAAATTGGGAAACAAGTACATAATAGCCATAAGGCTAAAAACATGGTATCTACATCTAGATGCCTAGAATTATTACATATGGATTTGTTTGGCCCGTCGGCTATACAAAGTTATGGAGGAAATTTTTACACTTTAGTCATAGTAGATGATTACTCTAGATATACATGGACAAAGTTTTTGAAAACTAAAAATGAGGCATTTGATAAATTTGAAATTCTAAGCAAGAAAATTCAAAATCAAATAGGAAGTAATATAGTATCTATTAGAACTGACCATGGTCGAGAATTTGACAATGAAATTCAATTTGGAAATTTTTGTGATAATAATGGAATAACTCATAATTTCTCGGCTCCTCGTATACCTCAATCTAATGGTGTAGTAGAACGTAAAAATAGAACAATTCAAGAAATGAGTAGAACTATGTTAAATGAACAAAATATACCACAAAAGTTTTGGTGTCACGCTGTAGATACTTCTACATATATCCTAAATAGAGTTTTAATTAGACAATTTTTAAATAAAACTCCTTATGAAATTTATCGAGGCAAAAAGCCTACATTAGGATATTTTAGAGTTTTTGGAAGCAAGTGCTTCATTTTAAACACAAAGGACTATCTCACTAAGTTCGACCCAAAGTCGTATGAAGGTGTATTCCTTGGGTACTCGCAAAACAGTAAAGCATACATTGTATTAAACAAGGAAACATCAAGAGTCGAGGAATCGTTGAACGTAACATTCAACGAAAGTCCGCCTCCCTCTAAGACATCACCTTTGGTAGATGATGACTTAGTTGAAAGTCAAATGGTTAATGATATAGAAAACATTGAAAACGACAATGAACCCATAAAAAGAGAAATTATTAATATTAAAGAAACTAAAAGTCATCCATTAGAAAACGTCATAGGAAAACTTAATGAAAGAACATTAAGATCCAAAGCTCAAAATGAAAGTAATTATTTTTGTTTTATTTCAACGGTTGAACCCAAAAACATAGACGAGGCAATAAAAGATGAATCTTGGGTAATTGCTATGCAAGAAGAACTAAATCAATTTATTAGAAATGATGTTTGGACATTGGTCCCTCCACCTAAAAACCAAACCATAATCGGCACTAAATGGGTCTTTAGAAATAAAATGGATGAAAATGGTATTGTATCTAGAAATAAAGCTAGGCTAGTAGCTCAAGGCTACAATCAACAAGAAGGTATAGATTACGATGAAACTTTTGCACCCGTAGCTAGACTTGAGTCTATTAGGATATTACTTGCATATGCATGTGCACATGATTTTAAGTTATTTCAAATGGATGTCAAAAGTGTTTTCTTAAATGGGTTTATAGATGAAGAAGTATATGTTGCACAACCTCCCAGCTTTGCCGACTTTGAAAAACCAAATTATGTTTTCAAACTCAAGAAAGCTTTATACGGACTTAAGCAAGCACCAAAAGCTTGGTATGATCGACTTAAGACTTTCCTAGTTGACCATAAGTATACCATGGGCCTAGTAGATAATACTCTCTTCACCAAGAAAAAGGGATCACATATTATCATAGTCCAGATATATGTGGATGACATTATATTCGGTTCAACTTGTCAAGAGTTATGCGACGATTTCTCAAAAATCATGCATGACGAGTTTGAAATGAGTATGATGGGGGAACTAAACTTTTTCTTAGGTCTCCAAATTAAACAATTAGAAGATGGGATATTCTTCAACCAATCAAAGTATATCAAAGATATGCTTAAGAAGTTTGGTCTTGAAGACTCAAAACCCATGAGAACACCCATGTCCTCCGAAACCAAACTCACTAGGGATGAAGAAAATGAATCCGTAGATAGCACTAAATATAGAGGAATGATTGGTAGTTTACTCTATCTTACGGCTAGTAGGCCTGACATTATGTTTAGTGTTTGTCTATGTGCACGTTTTCAAGAAGATCCAAAAACGTCCCATCTTGAAGCCGTTAAAAGAATATTTAAGTACATCAAAGGTACTACACACTTAGGATTATGGTATCCCAAAGGAACGGGTGTAGAAACCATAGTGTATACCGACTCAGATCATGCAGGTGACTATGTTGATAGGAAAAGTACTAGTGGTATTTGTACTTTTGTAGGATATTGTCTCACATCATGGTTCGCTAAGAAACAAACTGCCCTCGCAATCTCAACAACAGAAGCAGAGTATGTGTCTGCAGGAAAGGCGTGTCAACAAGCACTGTGGATGAAACAAGCTCTCGTCGACTATGGAATTGAACTCAACAACATTCCCATTCTTTGCGACAACAAAGGTGCTATCGATTTAAGCAAAAATCCAGTCCAACACGCTAGAACCAAACATATTGAAATACGCCATCACTTCCTTCGCGACAATGTACAAAAGGGAATCATCTCAATTGAGAAAGTTTCCTCAGAGGACAACATTGCCGATATCCTCACTAAACCACTTAAACGTGAACCTTTCAACTATCTTAGACTTGGATTAGGATTAATGGAACCTAGTGATTAGGAGAAACATTAGTATAAACATTAGTTTAGCCACACACGACACTAAACCAAAACATGTGTTCTGAATCCGCGGATCCAATCGACAACAAAGACGGATCCTTTGTTTGGGATCCGCCGGATCCGCCGCATGCTAAGTCCAGTTTATTATTTAATAAACAAGAACAAGTACTATTCACTCCTCACTCCAAAACATATCACCTTACTATACTCGACACACACTTAATCTCCATCACATTTTAGACCATTTTCTTCCACAAATTTGTGCTTCTAACATCACTGTAAGTATTCTTATCATATTTATACTCCTGATCTGCGTCTAGGATTTCCATTTCATGCACAAAACCAAAACTTGGGGTATATGCATAATTCTTGAAAAATCATGAAGCATATTTATTGCATTATACTTAAAAACATGTTTTTCTTAGTTAGGAATTGCATCTCATAGCACATTGTCTTAATTTAACAAAAACCCCATGAAAATTTTTCACTAAAATCTTCTAACGACTAGGTAAAATGATTTTTTTTCTTACATTGTTCATACAAATGCAAAAACGTTATCTTTTAGACTTCACTTGCATAATGTCTCTTGAATGCTAAAGGGAATACATAACTAATATGTATTTTCGGGTACATTCAACCGTAGCTACATTGAAATAGGAGTGTTTGGGTTATCTCTCGTTTGTAAACAAAACTTGCATAAACTAATTTCTCTTGCATCAAAAGGAGTCGAGATAACCGCACCTCCACATTGTCCCCATGTAGGCACACACTAGGAATTTTACACTTCCTTCGATCATTTTAACTAAAACTATGTAACTTTTGTACTTAGGAAAATCATGCCTCCCGCAACCAACTACGATCACAAGAAAACCGTTAACTACTTACCCAAAGTCCACAAAACCAAGGGTCTAACCGATGCCCAAATCGAAATTTTCAAAGTCTTAGAGAAAAAGTATGTTCATGAGGGTAGAGCCGTAGATGCATCATTTTATGAAGGCACTCAACTTAGGGAACAATTAGCCGCAATTCAATTTGATTCTCTTTTAGACATAGATGAGCCAATCATTCCTAGGTTCATACTTGAGTTCTATGCTAGTGTAGGTCTTAGCTCGAGTGATGAAGGTTACTTAAGTCTTCATTTTACTCTAAATGGAAATCTTGTCAACATCCCTCTTGATCAATTTGGTGAGGTCTTAGGAATTCCAAGTCAAGGTACATGTATTTACTCGGACAAATGGTCCTTAACAATCTTAGACTCCAATCTCGATAGGACGGCACCATATGCCACTCCTCTCCAATCAAAAGAAGTGATTAGGGAACATCTCTTCATTCCTAAGAACAACCCCACAAGAATGTATCGTGGTCGTGAAGTTGCTAGAGATCCATTTGCAATGGAACTTAATGAACTAAGACCCGAATTCAAGAAGATGGAGGATGTATTAAGGGCAAATGTGATGTGCACCATAGGAAACCGTGATCATATCAAGTTTATCATAAGTTTCTTTAAGTTCAGCCCACACCTCAGCAGCATTTTCAGAAAAGATTTGACCAGGATATAAATCTTCAGACACAGAATTCAAAATCCAAGACAAAGCAATAGAGTTACATCTATCCCACTGATTAGACAGAACATCACTGGAAGCATAAGTGGCCTTGATACATGTACCATTAATAAAGCCAGTTTTATTCCTTGTGTTAATAGCCAGTTTCATAGCAGTAGACCAGACCCTATAGTTCTCAGTACCAGTAAGTTTAACAGACACAATGGAGCTAGTACTGATATCATTAGAATGAAGATGCAAGGGATTACCCAAGTCAAGATTACTAATAAGATCCTCAGGCCTACCACTACCACTAGCAGCCATAAAGAAAGCACACAGTACAAATAATCAACCAGATAATCAGCAAATAAGAGCAGATAAGCACATATAAAGAACAGATAAACAACAAATAACTCCAAACTCCTTCAATCACAGATAACCACCAATCCCAAATCAATCTCCAGAACCTATACTAACCTATCTCCGTCAATCTAAACAGAAATAAAAGAAATGAAAATAAACTCACACCCAAGATACAACAAGTATCAAGTTTGAGGACTGGGGTAAACTAGAGCAGGTATTCATACCACTCAGAATGTGGCAGATCAAGATGTTAGTTTACCCGTTTGCACCCTCACAACTCAAATACTGTTAATCTTAAAGAGGAAGAGAAACCTTACAGTGCTTTTAGGAAGAAGACAGTGAAAAGACCTCACAATACTCTTAATTCACTTAGTTAAGAGATATTGTGAGAGAATCAGGTCCCAATTAGCGACAGAAACCACCCGAATCAGGAACCCCCAATTCAGAAAAATTAGGGTTTTCAGAACCAAACCCTAATTCACCAGAACTTTAACCCAACCAGCAATTAAGCCCACGATGACGTTGAATTAACTATAATACAACCAGAACAATCACCAATTTCAAGATCCCCCAAAATTGATTGAAACCCTAAAGCTTGAAATCACCAATCCGACAGAACCACAGCTCTGGTACCATGTAAAAATTGTAATAACACTTGAGTATGAATCCAACTAACCTCCCCTTGATTCAAATTAGTTAACAGAGTACAATACAAGATGAATGAAACAAAGGTTGAACACCAGCTGTGAACAACCAGTTGAGAACACCAAAAACAACAAGACTGGATCAAAAAGATCAGTCGAACGATTTACAAGACTAAAGATATAAGCCAACTCTTAGAGAGAGATAATGTATTATCCACCGAAGAATCGAGCCGTTGAGCCCTAAGCTGGAAGAGAACTTATATAGCCATCATCTTTGAGAGAAGCCAGCTTCAGACCCTGCACAAAGAAAACATTCCAAACAGAGAACAAAACATAAAGGGTTATATAAAACAAGTTTCTGTACTGACAGAAACAGACCCTGAAAGTTTGATAGTTATTTTAACAAGATCCATCTCATCTAATCCCACTTAATTTCACTCTCTCTTTTCTCAAAAATACATTCTAGATCTATCTCACAACCTATCTTCTTCTCCAAAAAACACAACCTACCATCTATCTTCTTCTCCAAAAAACAATTAAAGATCAACACCACCAACTGTCACCACTAACCGGCGACCACTGCAACTCTTTACAAACCACAACCAGCTGCCACCACCAACCGCCGACCACTACCACTAACCGGCAGCCACTGCCTCCTTCATCAACATAACCATCAGCAATCCTTCCAACATCGCCAATTCCAACTCCTTCCAACATCAAACTTAACAAAACTAAAAACCCTAACCATCCACCAACACCAACTCCTTCCAACATCGCCACCCACCATCCACCAATTTCGGCCAGAACCAAACCGCCACCTTCCTCCTCCTTACCGCCAGCCAAACACTACCAAATAATAACCCTTAACAAACTCGTCCAATTTAAACAAAAATCTCCAAAATCCCCAAATTTTACAAAACTTAAAATCCATAACCCTAAAAATTAAAAAGCCCCAAGATCCTCCAATTTAATAGATAAATCGAATGTAAAAAATAAAAACCACCTTGGACCAACTCCGACCAGATCTGGTAGGCGGCGGCAGTTTTGCGGTGGTGGTGGTGAGGGAGGAGGGGGGAGGTGTTGAAGGGTTGAAGAAGATGATTTTTTTAGTGTGTTTGATGATATACTGGTGTTATGTATGTATATTTTTATTTTTTTTAGTGTGCGTTTCTTTTATTGTGGATAAGTAAAATCATAAATAGGTGAGTAAATTGCATTTTTGGTCCCTAAGGTTTGGCCAAATTGCAGGTTTGGTCCTTATCCTTTCGAAAGTGCAAGGATGGTCCCCATTTTGAAGTTTCAGCTGCATGTTTGGTCCCTGGCCTCCGTCAAATGACACAAATACCCCTGTCCTTTTCTTTTTTTATATTCCTTTTCAGTTTTTAACACAAATGGTCCTTGGGTTGCGCAAGGCTTTACAAATTTAGTCCTTTTTTTTCACAAATGGTCCTTCTTACACAAAATCGTCCTTGTATTGCGCAAGGCTTACACAAATGGTCCTTGAGTCCGTTTTTTACGTTTTCGTCCGATTTTCTTACGTTTTTTACGTTTTCGTCCGTTATTCTTACGTTTTTTACGTTTTCGTCCGTTATATTCTTACGTTTTTTTCCGTTTTCATACGTTTTTGTCCGTTTTTCTTACGTTTTTTTCCGTTTTCATACGTTTTTGTCCGTTTTTTTTTATTTTTTTTCCGTTTTTCATACTTTTTTGTTCGTTTTTCTTATGTTTTTTTCCGTTTTTATCCTTTTTTGTCCGTTTTTATTACATTTTTGTCCGTTTTTCTTACGTTTTTTACGTTTTCGTCCTTTATTCTTACGTTTTTTTCTGTTTTCATATGTTTTTGTCCGTTTTTCTTACGTTTTTTCCGTTTTTGTCCATTTTTATCCGTTTTTCTTACGTTTTTGTCACTTCTTTTCCGTTTTTATCCGTTTTTGTTCATTTTTCTTACGTTTTTGTAAGTTTTTTTCCGTTTTCTTTTTTTTGTCTGAATTTTTTATTTAGTCCGAATTTTTTGACCCATTTTTTTAAAAAAATAAATAAAATTAAAAAATTAAAAAAAATCAAAATTTTTTTCCTAATTTTTTGTCCAATTTTTTTTTTTTCTTTTTTGTCAGAATTTTTTTTTTAAATAATAAAAAAAAAAGTTCAAAATTTTTGTCCGAATTTTGAATTTTTTTTATTTTTTTATTTTATTTATTTTTTTTAAAAAAATTGGACAAGAAAAAATCGGACAAAAATTTTGAATTTTTTATTTTTTATTATTTTTTAAAAAAATTCAGACAAAAAAAATAAAATCGGACAAAAAATTAGGACAAAAATTTTGATTTTTTTTTTTAATTTTTTAATTTGATTTTTTTTTTTTTTTAATTTTGGTCAAAAAAATGGGACAAAAAATTCGGACTAAATAAAAAATTCAGACAAAAAAAGAAAACGGAAAAAAACTTACAAAAACGTAAGGAAAATGAACAAAAACGGATAAAAACGGACAAAAACGGAAAAAAACGTAAGAAAAACGAACAAAAACGTAAGAAAACAGACAAAAACGGAATAAAAACGGAAAAAAACGTAAGAAAAACGGACAAAAACGTATGAAAACGGAAAAAACGTAAGAAAAACGGACAAAAACGTATGAAAACGGAAAAAAACGTAAGAATAACGGACGAAAACGTAAAAAACGTAAGAAAAACGGACAAAAACGTAAGAAAAACGGATAAAAACCGACTAAAACGGAAAAAAACGTAAGAAAAACGGACGAAAACGTAAAAAACGGAAGAAAAACGGACTCAAGGACCATTTGTGTAAGCCTTGCGCAACACAAGGACGATTTTGTTTAAGAAGGACCATTTGTGGAAAAAAAAAATGACTAAATTTGTAAAGCCTTGCGCAACACAAGGACCATTTGTGTTAAAAACTGAAAAGGAATATAAAAATAGAAAATGACAGGGGTATTTGTGTCATTTGACGGAGGCCAGGGACCAAACATGCAGTTGAAACTTCAAAATGGGGACCATCCTTGCACTTTCGAAAGGATAAGGACCAAACCTGCAATTTGGCCAAACCTTAGGGAACAAAAATTTTGAAGTTTTTTTATTTTTTATTATTTTTTAATAAAATTCGGACAAAAAAGAAAAAAAAAATCGGACAAAAAATTATGACAAAAATTTTGATTTTTTTTTTTATTTATTTTTTTAAAAAATTTTGGTCAAAAAAATGGGACAAAAAATTAGGACTAAATAAAAAAATTCAGAAAAAAAAAAAAAGAAAAAGGAAAAAAAATTACAAAAACTTAAGGAAAATGAACAAAAACGGATAAATACGGGAAAAAAAAGGGACAAAAACTTAAGAAAAACGGATAAAAACAGACAAAAACGTATGAAAACAGAAAAAACGTAAGAATAACGGACGAAAACATAAAAAACAAGTAAGAAAAACGGACAAAAACGGATAAAAACGGAAAAAAACGTAAGAAAAACGACAAAAACGTATGAAAAAAAAAACGGAAACGAAAAAAACGTAAAAGAAAACGGACAAAAAAAATACGTAATGAAAAACGGAAAAAACGTAAGAAAAACGGACAAAAACGTTTGAAAACGGAAAAAAACGTAAGAATAACGGACGAAAACGTAAAAAACGTAAGAAAAACGGACAAAAACGTTAAAAAATGGACAAAAAGGGATAAAAAAACGGACTAAAAACGGAAAAAAACGTAAGAAAAACGGACGAAAACGTAAAAAACGGAAGAAAAACGGACTCAAGGACATTTGTGTAAGCCTTGCGCAACACAAGGACGATTTTGTATAAATAAGGACCATTTGTGAAGAAAAAAATGACTAAATTTGTAAAGCCTTGCGCAACAACAAGGTCCATTTGTGTTAAAAATGAAAAGGAATATAAAAATAGAAAAGGACAGGGGTATTTGTGTTATTTGACGGAGGCCAGGGACCAAACATGTAGTTGAAACTTCAAAATGGGGACCATCCTTGCACTTTCGAAAGGATAAGGCCAAACCTGCAATTTGGCCAAACCTTAGGGACCAAAAATGCAATTTACTCTAAATATGTTGTGTGTTTGAAATTAATGTTTGTGTGTAAATACATAAATAAATAAATAAATAAATAATTATTATTATTATAATAATGGAAAAGAAAAAAATTAAGAAGGAATAGATGGGTATTTCAATTTCAGTCCATGATGAGGGTATTTTAGCCATTTTAAGTAGTTTTACCAGTCAAACTAACAGTCAACAACAAAATGGACTGAATTTATTACGTGTCGTTAGGTTTTGGAAAGGATCCGTAACTTTTTAAAAAAATGGACTGAAACTAAAATACCCGGCAAACCATAAGGACCAAAAATGTAATTAACTCCAAAATAAATAGGGGACAAGTGTCTCATTCATGAAAGAGCACATCATTTTTCTTTGTTCTATCATTAGTTCATTAAGAAGTGTAGAAGTGGATCCATCTTGTCTGCCCAATGTGGATTTAGCATCGCTTGTTTAAACCTATAATCATATATGTGTAATTGTAGTTGTGCCAATTATCGCCCATTTAATTATTTATCCTCCTATTGCTTAGTTGTCAATCATCTAACAGTGAAGGAGAAAGCGAGTCACGTTTATAAGTTTATGGATGATTGATACCTAAGTGGTAAGAGGATAAGTAGGAAGATATAACATTTCTCTTTAAAAATTGTTATCCCACCCATATAAGACCAAAGTTCATGAACTAATGCCCAAACAACCTATTCCATGTAAATGGGGTAGGGATTGTCGGCCCTAGCTATATCATAAACTTTTGGTTAACTATAGTACGTTATCAACTTTTGACATTTTAATCCGTGGGCTTTGTTTGTTCAATATCACATAAACTTAAACTAACCGGCCTTACGTGGCTCATTGTTTCCATGGTTGTGATGGAATCAGGAGGTCACGAGTTCGAGGCTAGTTAGAGTGTTTTTGTGTGCCAAAGTTTCGTCCCGAGTCAAAACGTATACCAAGTAAAATCCTTTCTATCAAGGTAACCATGGTTTCACATATCTAACTCATTAGACTATATAAGACTATGTATATTGATGAAAGTTGTCAACCGGTTGGGAGTAGAAATCAAACTAATACTTAATATAATATCAAGTTTATACAAAATATGGAAAAAGGATGCAACGAATTCATCACTTGGTGACTTTCATTTTTTTACCTAATCTGCTAAATTTCATAACATGAATGGCTATGCATATTTTATATGAAATTTTAAGTAATTAAACTAAATGTAAAAGAAATAATATTATAGGTTAGGTTAGTTTGTTGATAAATGGTAAAATAGTTGAAATTGGTCGTATATGTAGAGGAATAAGAGAATTATTTTAATGAAAATTTGGGTTGTGATCATGGGCGGAGACAAAGGGGGGTCACAAAGGTCACGTGCCTTCTTAGCGAAAAAAAAGTTTAGTGTAAAATTTCTAAAATATCTAGAATTTTTTTGTAATTTGCCCCCTTTAAGAAACAATTTATAGTGTAATTCCTAAAAATTATTAAAATGTGATCCCTCGAGCAAAATTTTCTAGCTCCACCCCTGTTGTGATTGATTGTTGCCTTGTTGGTAAAGATGGTCTAATAGTTGTTAGGGTGATGGCAATGGTGCGTTTGCCGCCAGCGTCTTGGGGGGAGGCCGCCAGCAAACACCACCGCCAACCCCCTTTCCGCCAGCGGCATGTGATTTGGAAGCAAGATCAAGCCGATGCGTCATGGGAAGAAGACAAAAGAAAAAATTGAACGTTGGGGGGAATATTTTGCCCGTTGGGGGTTTTGATCTTAACTGTTTTAGCAATCAATATAACTAAACAGATCTTAACTGCATAAAAGCTTAGTTTAAGTAAACTAAACACAAGTATACCAGAAGATGAAGATGATGAAGAGGGTTTTGATCTTCTAGTGTGTGATCTAGATGATGCTGCTGATATTTTCTTCTTTACTTCTGGTGCCATTGTTGTTTCAATGGCGGAAGAAAGAAAAGATGGGTTTGGTTTTGATGTGATTCAGTTGATTGATTGAGAATATGTAAGTCAAAGTGTCTAATACTAGTAATATTCAGGGGGTGCTTGGGGGTGGGAAAGGAAAAAAAAAATATCTAATAAATAAAATGAGGCATGATTCTGAATTCTTCATAGTCCTCTTACTGCCAACACTTTAGGCTTCAAAATCCTTCTTTTTTTGCCTACCACATAGCAGTCTGTGATTGATCGGTGAGAATCCTCTCATGATTCCGAATCTACCACTGGCATCACCCTTAAGCTCTAAACATATAGTACAACAAATATTTGCCATTAGGACCCTACGTTTGGGCCACATTGTAACCCAACCACGTGTAGTAACTACTAGCTAAGATCTCTTCACATGCGTGCAATAAGATTTTGCAGTACAATAGTACTCTCTCTTGTATACATAACATCAAAAAAAAATTGTAGTTACATTACAAAATCAAATTAAAAAGTGCATCCACCATTCTCCGTAAATTGAATAACACCGTACCTTGTATTACAGCCTTACAGGCATACGATGTTGCATTAGCCATAGTACTTTGCAGTCCTTTGACATTTACATCACGATCTTCATCGATAGTTCATTTTTGCCCTTATATAAATTTTATCCGTATATGCATGAGGGGAGTTAGGACTTGGGAGCGTATGAGTACAACTATTTTAAGTGAGAACGACTTTGCAACTGCTGAAAAATATCCTCCAAAACTAATCCGCGTGATTTAGTGGTAAAAGTCTTGTGACTATTTTCACTTAAATGTGAAAAATCTTGAGTTTAATTTTGCTACGTGCAAACAACTCATGTCAAACTTCTTAAAAAAGGGAAAGAGTTTTACATGGTTCGTGTTGAAGTGACGGTAGCCACAGATCTCATGGATTAGTTGATAAATAGTCGGCAATCATGGTTCGTGTACAAAAAGAAATAGCCTCTAAAGCGATTCTTCTTCTTTTAGTCTTATTTGCTATTGTTTTTTTTTTTGTTTTTTTTTATTTTTCAGCCTTCTGTTTTTGTTTCTAAAAAATTTCACTGTAAAAAACTTCAGAGTGTATTTTGGTTCGTGTACGTTTGAAATTTTCATTATTGATTTGAGATTATTCAAAATTAAAGTAAAACACATAAATATTCACAGCTAAACTTATGTGCAAATAAATAAGTGTCCGAAAAATATTTAAAAATTGACAATAAATGAGTTGTTGAAATACAAGTCATTTAAGCTTTTTAAGAAAACAATTTCAAGCTGTTTTTTAAAGTCGCGAAATCATGCTGCGAAAATTACTGCAGAGGCAACTGTCCAAAGCAGTTGCCTCGCAGAGGGTTAGTTTTTTCTCCATTCCAAAAAGGCCATCAATTTAGCTGCAAACGTGCAGCAAAATAAGAACCCTACACGTGTCGTGCTCTGGTTAATCCAAAAAAAAAAAAAAAAAAAAACATGTAATTCACATAAAACGTGCAGCGAATTACATACATATGGGACCCACTTGAATAAAAAAAATACGTAAATCACATACCATTTGCAGCGAATTACAAAAATCTGGGACCCACTTGAATAAAAAAAATAAAAATACGTAAATCACATACTATTTGCAGCGAATTACAAAAATCGGGACCCACATGAATTAAAAAAATACATTTCACATACCATTTGCAGCGAAATTGTCTCTCTCCTCCTTTTTGGGCCCACATAAGTAAAAAAATTACATTACAATTTTTCTACCTTGTTTTGTAAATAAAATATATTTCAAACGCTAAATTATTAAACGAAAAAAATGAATCATCACGAAGAGAATTTTTTTATCTTTAAATAGACGGACACTTTGACATACTTTCGACAAACTTTTTTTTCGAGTTTTGTATTAGTGGTAAAATTTGCGTCTGAGAAAATCACATGTGATTTATATGTTAGGAATCACATGTGATATTATAAATCACATGTGATTTTAAATTAACAAATCACATGTAATTTTTTCGACGTAAATTTCAACATATACAATAAACTCGAAAAAAAGTTCATCGAAAGTATATATATAAGTGCCCTTCTGTAGAAAGATAATTTAACTCTCATCGTGATAGTACGATTCTTTTCACGTAATGATTAACGCTTTGTAAGATATTATATTTTTTAAAAAGTGATGAAAGTGATTTTTTTTATAGAAAAAATGAAGTGCTGTTATTGATTCGTTGAGTTTAGAAAAAAAATTGGGTCTATAAAGAACTTTTCCCATTTGTCAATTTCTTTTGCTGTATTGTATTTTAGTAAAAAAAATAACTTTTGTGAAAATTTAGGAAATGACTTTCAACCATTAAAAAAATTATTTTAAATACCTAGAAAATCATTTTGTAATTATTTTGGACCACATCTAATGTACATAAAATGATTCGATTAAAAAAATATATATTCACTACTACAAAATAGTAATATACTCACATTTATTAGAGCATGTTTACACACTTTAAAGTGTAAAGAATCAAATAGTTCACTCTAGTATACGTGTAAACCAATTGGGCGTAACAAATACTTTCACAATTTTATGAGTGAAGATTTATGAAAAAATTTCACACTTTTAAGTGTGAGTGTTTTAAAACAATTCTTCACACTTTTATGGGAATGTTTGGCACATGAGATTATGGAGAGATTATTCTTATTTTTTCAAAAAATAAGCTACTTAAAAAATAATCTTTGTTTGGCAGATAGAACTTATAAGAGATTATATAAAAAAAAAAAATCTTCAATAATCTCGGAAAATCAAAGGTTACTTCATGTAGCTTATAAAAATAATTTATTTTTATAAGTTGTGATAATACTAAAATTATAAGATATGATAACCATATTGGGGTTATCGCCTACGCACTCTTTAAGTACTGACATCCACCATGACCAACAATCTCCAGTCTCCCCTCTGCATATACCGTAAGCAATTGGCACAATTTGGCTGTTTCCGTCCATCCCTACAGCTTGCAAATTGGTACCCTTGTAAACACCCTTTAAATGCACCGCGTCCACTATCAGTATTGGGCGAAGATGGTTCCGGAACGTGCGCAACTGAATATAAACAATTTTTACAAGCATTATAGCAAACGTGTTGTCATGTATTTATAAAATATATATATATATATATATATATATATATATATATATATATATATATATATATATATATATATATATATATATATATATTATATATATATATAGGGGGACTTTCAAACGAGAACCATTTTATCCGCAAGAACTGAGAGAACCACCAAAAACATACATGCACGCCTTTTAAAATAAAATAAAAATACATGCAAATCATCAATAATCGTAAACATCCACCTATGTTCTTCAATATCATTATGAACTCATCCTCTTTTTTTATAAAAACCTTACACACGGCCGCAATATTGTCGTTGCACGTCTTATAAGAACATACATGCACACCTTCAAAGAAAATTTTTGTATTTCGAATTTCTTATCAAATTCTTTAGAACAACTATGTTTTTTTTAAAACATATGTGTTGTTTTGAAAACATATGTGCAAAAATACAATTATTGAAGGCGTGCATGTATGTTTTTGGTGGTTCTCTCAGTTCTTGCGGATAAAATGGTTCTCGTTTGAAAGTTACACTATATATATATATATATATATATATATATATATATATATATATATATATATATATATATATATATATATATATATATATATATATATATATATTCATTAAAAATTAATAGAAATAAGAAAGGGAAATGTAATTTTTTTACTCATGTGGGCCCAAAAAGGAGGAGAGAGACAATTTCGCTGCAAATGGTATGTGAAATGTATTTTTTTAATTCATGTGGGTCCCGATTTTTGTAATTCGCTGCAAATAGTATGTGATTTACGTATTTTTATTTTTTTTATTCAAGTGGGTCCCGGATTTTTGTAATTCGGTGCAAATGGTATGTGATTTACGTATTTTTTTATTCAAGTGGGTCCCATATGTATGTAATTCGCTGCACGTTTTATGTGAATTACATGTTTTTTTAAATTTTTTTTTTTTTGGATTAACCAGAGCACGACACGTGTAGGGTTCTTATTTCGCTGCACGTTTGCAGCGAAATTGATGACCTTTTTTGGAATGGAAAAAAAACTAACCCTCTGCGAGGCAACTGCTTTGGACAGTTGCCTCTGCAGTAATTTTCGCGAAATCATGCTTACTACTTTTGTTTAAAAATACTATTCTCTCTCAAACTCAACCTAGTATACTTTATATGAGTATTTTTAAAACCAACGTACGTAAATCTTCTTTCATAAATATTTATTACTCCGTATAACATTGAAACCCACCCTTATAAAAGGGTAAACAAGGTCAAGTCTCTATAACATAGCACCAAATCTCACAATGGGAACTCTTTACCAATCACCTACCAAGTCTTCTACTCCCAACATAATCCAAGACCTCAAAGTTATCATTCATGACACATTCACTATCCTCCCACCCGAAAAAACAGAACCCCGGTCGATGTTTTTATCAAACATCGACCAGGTTCTGAATTTCAACGTTGAAACGGTCCATTTCTTCGTTGCAAACCCTGATTTTCCGCCGCAACTAGTAGCGGAAAAGCTTAAAATGGCTTTAAGTAAGGCATTGGTGCCTTATGATTTTTTGGCTGGGAGGTTGAGGTTGAACCCTGATTCGAAAAGGTTTGAGTTTGATTGTAATGGGGCTGGAGCTCGGTTCGTGGTGGGTTCGAGTGAGTTTGAGTTGAGTGAGATAGGTGACTTGGTGTATCCTAACCCTGGGTTTAGACAATTGGTTCAAAAAAGTTATGATAATGTGGCTATGCATGATAAACCACTATGCATCATACAGGTATATATGTTTACATCATTACATGCTTCATTTATCAAACCAACATTTTAATATAAACTGTGACATAATTTAATTCAAGTTATAAGCTTTAAACATTCAGCAAGTGTTGTTGAGTCTATCCAACTACTCCGTACTTAATACAGTAGTTACTATAGTTTAAATAAACAGAAACTATTTACATGTTTACTTAATGGCTTCTTAATAACTAACTTGTTAAAATTAAATCTGTTTATTTAAACTTCATAAGAGTTGGAAAAAAAAAACAGGAGTTGCAACAATTAATGACACTACTAACTAGTAACTACTATGTTAGCAATGGAGTCATGTATGGTGATCAAATAAAACCTTTCTTTTTTCTTAGTCATATATAAGTTCTGTTTTATCTTTCTTATAAGTCAAAGTAGTAGTTGACTTGTTGTCTAACTTTCTAGAGTATAAGTCACTGAAAGAATTGTTGCATTTATACAAGATTATTTTATGTATATTTAGTTATAAAAAAGCTATCATCAAATATCCTCTCCAATGCAACATGCAAAGACTTGAAGTATCTTCCTCAAACACAGTTTACCAAGACTTAACGAATGTGTTAACATGAAAAAAATAAGAAGAAAAGGAAAGTAAAGAAAAGAAAGAGGATATAAATAAATTGAGAGGAAGTAAAGTTTATTTTCACCCCAAAAGTGGGATGAAAGTTTTAAAAGCAAATAACTCTCTCTTTCAATCATTTACTTTCACTTTTATTACTGAAAAAACTCAAGAACATAACATTTTTTACATTTTATCACTTTTATTTGATTTCCTCCCTTTTACCCAGAACATAGTGTAGTAAAATTCTTTTGGAAAAGCTTTTATCTATAATGCAAAAAAAGCTTTTATTATAGCTTTTGAAAATAGTAAAAAAAATCTTTATGACTAGCATTGGATATGGTCTTTACTACTAATTAGAGTGAAAGACTTATAGATTAGAGATAGACGTGATGTGTGGAGGCCAGCTAAAACAATAATGCTTTTATAGAAGATGGACCATGCATTGTACTTCGCTACTTTGGTAAAAGCTACTTTGTTGATCTCATAAAAGATGTCACCTTCTCATTAAGATCACTGCAAATTATTGATAGTATTGCTCACAACTAACTATTGGTGTTTTCATTTGTTCCTCTTCTTGCTAGTTGCTACTATATGTATCACTACATGTATCATATCATATCATAATCTAACATAAAATCGGACTTTTTCCCTTTGTCGTTTTTCTATCGGCGACACATTATGATCAAAGTATCACATGCATTAGCAAATTGATCAAAGTATGTACTTGTTTGGCATATATAAAATCTAACAATATGTAGTTGTGTAGTACTATATTCTTATTGTAAATTTATTTAATGTATACCTAAAAAGCTAAAATAATAAGAGTATACGTACGATGTTTAGCTTTTCATGGATAGACCACATAATACTTTTGAGATAAGAGGCAGTTTATAAGGACCCCCTTATAGGGGGGGTTTTTAATGATTGCAAGCTTTGGGCGGTTGTATCATGTGCTTCGCGGTTTTTACAAATAGCCCATAAGGAGGGTATGTATAACATCTCCCTTTGATAATTATTTTAGGAAGGCATTATTGCTGGCTATAAAAAAGCTGGAGTTTAATGGTAGTCACAATAAGAAATGTACATAACCGGTGTATTAGGTGGTTTGTCATAAATAATTAAATAAAGACTTGACCATGCATGCATAAATGGCCAACTGCCTAATTTATTAGCATTTGCCTCTTATTTTAAGTACCATCACATGCCAGAGTTATCATCAAGACAAATGCCAGATGTCGACAAGACATACGTACAGGACAATCGATCAAATGAGTTTGAATTAAACACATCGGACCTAAAGTTTTTGGCCAAATGGTATATGAAACACATAGCCGTTTTGTGATTTTCGGTGACCCTGTGCGATAACCACAAAAGAGGTCTTTACTAATCATGTATTACTAGAAACTGATCCAATAGCTTTTCAAAATACTAGTATTAAGCACAAGAATAAGTGGGCTTTATATTAAAATTATGTCATATTTTCTAACAAAACACTTATATATAGTGTAAATAAACAAAATTAGAGGCCCTAAAGAGGTTGTATTACTAAAGACATTTGTAAGATATTATGATATGATATAGGTGACATTAGTATGAGAAGATAATAGAAAGAAAAACTGAGAGGGTTTGGTAGGCTCACTACAATTATGTTGTTTGATATTTTTTTGAAAACTATTAATGGATTGTCCAAGTTTGTCATAATGGCACACAATTATTGATAAATAAATTTATTTTCAATTAAAACATAGGTAAAAGTTGGGTCACATATGAGGATCAAAAATTTATCCATACAACTAAGAACCAACACTTAGAAATATAGTATAGATTTCTTCAAAAAAAAAAAAGAAATATAGTATAGTAATTTGTGTTGGTTAAAATGTCCTTAACATGAGTCCATATGGGGCACAATAATTGCACAAACTAGACATTCTCCTGCATATATATAATCATGCATGTACATCCAATGTTTCAAATGACTTTTATCACTGAACATCTAAAGATTGTGTTAATGATACGAATGACTGTTATTATGTTTAAGATTAGTTTGTTAAGAAGAAAAATCACATGAAAGTGCTAACAATTATATGTGTTTTACTTTTAACAGTTGACATCCTTCCAGTGTGGTGGATTTGCAATTGGTGTGGCAACAAATCATGCCACTTTTGATGGCCTAAGTTTCAAAACATTTCTGGCAAATCTTGGATCTTTAGCTGGTGATAAACCACTTGCCATCACTCCTTGCAACGATCGCCACCTATTGGCTGCTAGATCACCACCAAAAATCGAATTCGACCACCCTGAACTACTCAAAATCCCCGAAGGAATTGACTTCCCGACCACCAGTGTCTTTGACTGCCCAGAAGGTCAACTTGACTTCAAGATTTTCAATTTGACCTTAAAGGACATAGAACATCTCAAAAAGAAAGCCAAAGATGGACCCTTTTCAACCAATGCGAAAATCACTGGTTTCAACGTGGTTGCAGCTCATGTATGGAGGTGCAAAGCGTTGTCTTCAGGGTCAGAATACGACCCTGAAAGAGTGTCAACGGTTCTATACGCTGTCGACATCCGGTCAAGGTTAGACATTCCATCATCATACGCTGGCAATGCCGTTCTTAGTGCATACGCCTCGGCTAAATGCAAAGAGATAGAAGAGTGCCCTTTGTCAAAATTGGTGGAAATGGTGACAGAAGGTAATAAAAGAATGACGGGTGACTATGCAAAGTCAGTGGTTGATTGGGGTGAGACGAATAAAGGGTTTCCAAATGGGGAGTTTCTAATATCATCATGGTGGCGGTTAGGTTTTGCTGACGTGGAGTATCCGTGGGGGAAACCGAGGTATAGTTGTCCTGTTGTTTATCATAGGAAGGATATTATATTACTCTTTCCGGATATTGTCGGTGCAGAGAATGACAATGAAGTGAATGTGTTGGTGGCTTTGCCTCACAAAGAAATGGAAAAATTTGAGGCACTGTTTCATAAGTTTATGGCATGATCACTTAAGGGTTGGACTATACTGAAGATTGTCGAAAAGTACTTTAAGTTTGGTTTGCAAGCATATATAGGATGTGTATTGTATTTGAAGTACTTAAGGTGTGTTTCATGATATAAGAATATATCTATATATGTAATATGTAAGCATCATCTATCTGAAGCTGTAATCTTCAGGACCAGTTGTAAAAGTTTGTTTGAGCCAAATGAAATAAAAGGTTTGTCTGTCTACTTTAAGAATTGCGACGTGCTATCAGTTCCTCAGGACCATGCTAACGAGCCATGTGAAAGAGCTGTTTCTGCACAAGTCAAATCCCCTAAACTAAGAGGATGTTTGGGATTTGCTTATCTCTATTACTTTTAGCAAATGGTAGTTCTGAATGTTTATATTAAGCTGCTTATATGTATTTTACAAATAAATATTTAATAAGCACTTAAAGGCTGGGCACAGTCAATCGGTCAAGGGATCGATCATTTCATGGTCTTGGTCGGTCACGGCCACTGTGGGTGTTTGGTCATGATCGGTCGAGCAAGGAAGAAATCCCCAAGTCGGTCGAATTTTCGACCGATTTTTTACACACCTTTTTTTTTTTTCTTCATTTACATAAAATAAAATATATTTCATCTTTTAACATTGCTTCTTCATCTGCCTGCTGTTGTGATCTTGAAATATATGAGAAGCGGCAAAGATGATGATAAGTTCCCGATGTAAACCTAACTTTAACTTCATATACTCACTTCCGGCTCGCAGCATGTATTGGGTATCATAGTTAGGCATCACACCTTTGCCGGGTAGGGGTGGTGGGTACCTTGTAGGTACACAGGGTTGAGGTGTCCCTGCCAATCCACATCTTTTGACCTAACTTTAACTTCATATACTCTATACCTAATATAAGCCCAATAAAAAAAATTATTACATGTGGTTTCTTTAAAAGCCCGTTATGTAACACCCCCAACTCGGAATATGGCAGCGGAACTGAGCTTGGGGTGCTACGGGAGGGGTAAGAAAGTCACATCCATAAAAAACGATCTCATAACGAGACGTTTTAGCAGAACATATCATTCGAATACAAAGTTAAACATTTAGAGTCTAAAAGACTCTCACATAAGTTGCAGCGGAAATAGAACATGGTTTGCAGGGGAAATAAAACATAATTTTAAAAGATTGTTCGAATGATAAGATAGTAGTGATAGATAGTAAAGCCCATGATAGCCATCATCAACCTTCAGCCATTCCCGGTGCTCACAAACATGCATCAATTACCTGAGATAAAACATGATAAAAAATCAACACAAAGGTTGAGTGAAATCCATAGGTTTAGTAAATAATTGTTGAGTACAAGATTTTAAGTCTGGAAGATATATGTAACAAATACAAATATCGGGTAAGCGTCAAATAATTCTTTTTCTAAGCTCATGACACACAAAGCGTTAACCGTGTAAGATCCTACGAAAAACCCTTGTAGTTGATCTTAATAATTAGTGATAACCTTGTATTCTCATTTAATAAAGCCCTTTTTGCCGGAAAAATTTTAAACTTTTCTATTATTGTTATTAATAGCACGATGCATTCTATATATATACATTGTATACACAAGCACGAGATAACACTTCCTTTGCAACAGCACCTTTTTACGAGCAACAACAAGTGATCATACTCACCTATTTATTTTACCACACTTAACTAAAATTAATATCACTCAATTATACTTAATTAAAACACTAATACAAATCCTAACTCTACATCACAAGAACCAACCGGACCCTCACTGTTCCAGCCCACCACACAACCCAAAACTCACCTAGCCCATCAATTCCATCCAACTCAATCGGATTACATAGCCCAAATCACTACCCACTTTATTTTCTTTCCTTTGCTTTCTAAAACCCGATCAAAACACCCTTCAAAAACTCACTAGCATTCTTAAAAATCGAACATGGCCTTCACTTATTTTTACACCATTTAAATCACCACCTAGCAAACTCCTTTTGTACAAATTCACAAATATAATGGTCGAGTATTAACACGATAACGAAACCCATTTTGTTGTCCCATTTTCGACACAAGCACATAACTAAAAACATCGATACGAAAATTATATCATACTACAATAGTTCCTATAATCTTCCAACTATATTACTAACTAAATTGATACTCCAAAGTGAAAAATGAACTGTAACCACGACTCCTAGCTCGATATGCTCAATCTTGTGCCAATATGGTATAAAACCGGATGAACAAAAACTCCAAGAACTAAAGTACAAAATCTCAGCTACCAATACTCACTTCACACTCAATCTAGGACAAAAATATACAAGTGTCCCCTAGTTACAGTATTCTCAATCATTGAGTCAACTAGTCAATGAAATGTGTAAGATATTTTGCCTATAAAACCCTCATTCGATCCCCTCCTTTTCCCTACCACCTATCATTTTCTTTCACAATCAAAACATTCCTTAAATAGCATAAGAACCTTTCTGTCGAAGTGTTGGGAAGCAAAAGCATTTGGAGTCAAAGCGTATAAAGCTTTTCGAGCTCACTGTTTTCCTTCTTGTGCCTCATTCGAACGACCACAATTCCCTCACCACCTTTCATAAAGCATTGTAAGTACCTTGTAATCTTTTGCTTTTAGTTCATAAACACGCTCATGCATGTTTCACTTTTATGACGAAAGTCATATGCATGCTTTAATTTTCACTTGAAGGCATCACATATATGCTTAGTCGAACACACCACATATATATTATTCATTGTACAAAGCCACGTTAACATAATATAAAGATGGCACACCATGCATTATTTTCTCATTTCATTCGACCATACATAGTGTCACGTAGTCGCGTTCGTTAGCTCATGTCACCCTTAAGGTGACGAGCCTTCACCTTGGAAAGCATTAAAAGCCACCTCTCACCCTACACTCACAGTTAAACATTTTATCTCAATACATTATGGAACTTGTAAAAACCTTCATCTCACACGTATACACTATATGTGAAGAATACTTAGAAAATATTTAAGAGGTTTTGTATACTAATCGACCCAGGCCACCTAGAACACGAGCCCACAACTCACAAAATTGCTAAATGACTATACGATTTCTTTACACAATCTATTAAATGACATCGCTAACTACCCTTTTCATTTAGACAACACGTAACGACACTCACGTTTTAATCCTTAAAAGTAATCAAAGTAAATGGTAAAAATCTGTTTCGAAAACACTTAGAAAATTTGAAGGCTTCATACATTGAACACAGCCACGTCGCCTAGGAAACAAGACTATAAACCACGATTCGAATAAATAGCCATGCCTTATTTTTATATGACTTCAAAGACCTCCCAACTAGCTACCAACTTCGCTTGAACATCACTTAAAAATAATCGAGTTACAACCATGTAAAAGCAGCCAAGCTAGTCGCAGAAACCTTATATCTTTTTCAGGAAATACAAACCCAAAAACCATTTTCGGTAATGGGCTAAACTAAAGCCCATTAAGCATCAGTGTTAAAACAGTCCAATACACCCCTATGAAACATTTTTAGAATCACAAAATTAGCCCAAGTTCAGGCCCAAAACTATTTTCACGCCCTCGCCTCTAAATTTATTAACGGGCCTTAAGATAAATCGTTAATTGGCCCATTGATACAAAAATAAGCTTTTTCCTGGAATAAGCACTTGAAATAAGTTAAAATGAACTTAATAAAGTTAAATAAATTTTCAGAATATTTTTCCCATCATTTTTATGCAAAAAGGACTAAAAATGTAACGCGATCTAACTGGAAGGACCAAAACTGCCAAACTGTGAAACCTAGGGACTGAAGCTGTGAAAACAGTTTATAAAGGACTTAATTTGACATACCATTGAACTCCAAGCTTTGTATGGACATATGGACAAGATTCGGACTATTATTGGACTATGGACTTAACCGAGGACTAACGATGCAACGCAAGCCACAGTTAGGGTAAAGGATGTAAAATCTGGAAAGAACAAGTACTAACTGTTATAACTTGACATTCTTATTCTATTTTTCATTTTTGGCACCACACTTATATCTCATATACATTCTTACGCATTCTATTTGCATATTAGTTAATTTTCAATACTTAGTAACATTTCATGTTAATATTTCATATCAATTCATTTACTCTTTGAAGATATGATCTTACGAGAGCACGAGCACCATAATCATATATAATAACACCTTCACCTTCAACGATTAAATCGTTGTATATCATTAGTTAATCATCATCCACCACTCATACACACACACCACCAGAAATTAGTCAGATTCTCAGTTATTTATATATTTACCAGGTTCCATATCGAAGTTATTATCATAATCATCTCTGAGTTTATTTTCACCATCACCAGTAACGCTTAAGGTGAGTCATGGCCTCACTTTTTAAACTCTTTATACTTTTTAAACTCCGTGAGGGGGATACATGCTATAAACAGATCACAAGTATTTTTCTGTATGCTACCTGACTTGATATATGCCTAAGTTACCATATTGCCACAAGACCCTTTTATCATGAGCCATTAATCACTGCGGTGAACGCGAATATAATGAATAGATCTATTAGAGGCTGACGACCTATCCCACTAATACTGTGACGGAATGCTTTTTGCTAGTCGTATTAGTCGCGATGCATTATATTTGAGAGAAATAGGAATTGGCAAATCACCTATTACACGAGGGCAAAACCTTCATCATTAATTTGATGGACACCTCCGTTTATGCGGTACTTTGTTAACGTTTGCGTGTCATGAGACTTAGGGCAATATATGAACTGCGATATCAACTTTTAAACTGATTGTATCTTCAATACAATCTTACTTGTGAATCGAACTGATATTTAAATTACAAACTCCATGATTTCACTCAACATTATGTTGACTTTTAAGCATGTATCTCAGGAAACTAGAGGAGCAAGGCAAGGCATGGAGCAGGCGTACCCTATCTTAAATAAATGGTGTAGAATAAAGTTGTAATTCAGTTAAAAGGATGTTTCTTTGGAGAAACCTTAGCACTCTGATGTAACGCTTTGTAACTGAACTTGTATTATGGACCTATGTAAATTAAAAATGCCGTCTCAGGCTGTTTTTCTATGATTTTATTTTCGATCCTCACGGTAACACCCAAATTAATCTTCCGCTGCTATATTTAAAAATTTGGGGGTGTTACAAACCGGCACCAATAACCTTGGCGTAAGTCGACAGTAACCGAGGAATTTCATAATATAATAGTTGCCCCCAAAGCTAGGTACTTTGCCAGATACCTAGTAATACTCGAATATAGTTCATCACATGTGGACCGACCTTAGTCCACATGGCGGGAAGGTCAATTCCTATAGGCCTATAAACTACAATCGCGCTCACTCGCAAGTGATTAATGGTTCATGATCGAGGGACTTTCTTTTGGCAAGGACGGTACTTAGCATTATCATTTCAGTCAGGAATAGCATACCAATAAACAATTGTGCTCATAAAAATAAGTAAATAGCATGTATCTCCCCCATGGGTTTATAAACAATTTAAAAATAAAGTGGGGCTACGAATCACACCTTAGCAGCAGATGAAATAAGATATCACAATATGATCAAATGGGATAGCACGGCATATGAACCTCAGCACAACCTAATATGTGAATAATATGTCTCGGCAATAAACCTTAAAGCGATTTATAAAGTAATACTCGTATTTGAAATGAAATTTTTTTATTTCAATGGCGTTTGAGAGAAATAACGTTTAAGACTCGTGTGGATACGAGAAGTTAAGATAATAAAAGTCGGCAACACAAACGGATACGAAGAAAGAATAACGAAGAGAGAGAAGAACTAAGATTAAGAAGAAGAATAAAATAAGAAAGACAAGAAAGAAAAACATCAATATGTTGTTTCGGTGTTTTACCCATTTCCCAAATAGTTGATAAATCATCATGATTTTGGAAGAAAACGTATAAGTTTCGAAAAGATTTTTAGGATATTGAGTAATCATAAACGATTAAGTTATAAAAGGTTTTATCGAAATTTGGGCATGATGCGTCCGTTTATAAAGCATTTCCAAATCGTTATGACTCTTGAATAAGTTTTATTGCCACGTTTTACAAGTTAAATATATATAATTGGACACTATCATTCGCGTATATATTAGTTGTCAAGTTTATCGACCACTTTGTGTATGTTCGGGTCCAAATATGTTAAGCTCTTATGAGTCTAACATACTCTTCCGTCTCAATTACCAAAATCGTCCATAAGGTCCATCGGCTAATACCGTAAATCCAATAACATCCAATTCTCATCCAAGCATAGGTTATAACACGTATCCAAGTCCAATGTCCAAATCATATACCAGATTATCCAAATAATTATTCGAAACACCATATTGACAAACAAATAATTAATAAATGACAAAACAATAAAATGAAAGACAATACATGGCCTAAGTGTATTGGGCTTCGGCCCAATACTTAACTCACACTTTAATGGACTCTCTTTGGGCTTTCGGGCCCAAAGGTATTAATACTAGACCCGTTAAGGACTTATCCAAGTCCAAAACCGACTTGATACTAACTCGAGGTTTTCTAACCTCGAGTCTTACACGGTCGAGACTCCCTTGAGTCTCAACTTGACTCATTCGACACCAAGACCTTAAAGGTCTCAGCTAAACTCAAATTCCACAAGTCGTGGCCCTCTTGGGTCACGGCTCATGCTACTCGACAATGAAAACTAACCAAATCCTTAGCCAAAACACACGGATACAAACTAAACGCCAAACCAACCATGGTCGTGACTCGTGGAGTCACGGCTTGACTCTATCGAGCCTTATGAGCTCTCAGCTTTATCACAAATCAAACCAAATCAAATCCAATCCACAACACAAACACAACTAACTAGACTATGCCGTGACTCACTTGAGTCACGGTTCGAGCCTACTCGAGCCATTTGGCTCTCGGCAACCATAACCCAAGCGAAAACCTATCCGCAATCCAAACACAACCAAATCCAACTCAATCTCCAAAACCTTTCACAAACAACTAAACTAAACCTAAACTCACGTCGTGACTCACTTGAGTCACGATTCGACCCCATACGAGCCATATGGCTCTCGGTTAAACCCACACCAAGCCAAATCCAATTCACAGCTCGAACCAACATACTAACCCTTGGCCGTGACTCATTGAGTCACGGATCAACCCTATTCGAGTTATACAACCCTCGGCTAAACAAACCCTAGACCAAATTCGATCCAAACTCCAAACTAAGCTACAAAATCACAAGAATAAGCTTAATCAAAACCAATACTTCAAAATGACAAAGAAACACGCCGAGTCAACTCAACTCGTGAGTTGACTCGGACGAGTCATGCGACTCAGTGACGAGTCGTGGCGAGTCGTGGCGTATAAACGTAGATCCACACAGTTTTAACTAAAACAAAAAGGTTTTAACAAGTTTTTATTTATAAAAACGTTTTTATATAAAATTTAGGGTTTGGGGTTTTCGGATTTAAAAGAAACGAAGGGTAGAGGGCGCGTGGGTTACCAAAAAGAAGTGAGAAGGTGGTAAGGATGCGGCGGTGGGTGGTGGCGTGACTGTGGTAATGGCGGTGGTGCTCGAACACGGATCAAACGGACTATGTGGGTCTTCAAACTCTCCAGAAATGATCAGGGTAGCCTGATCTATGCCTTGGTGCAATTTGGTGGTTGGCCGGAGGCGGCGGTGGCGGTCGGAGGTGGTGGTCGGACGAGAGGGAGGGAGAGAGAGTTATAGTGTGGGGTGTGTTATGTGAATAAAATAATAGGAAAAATGGCTTTTATATGTGACGATGGACTAAAGACGGACAAATAAAAATAGAAGGGTGTGTGGTGTAATTTGGTGCCCGGGGGGGGGGGGGGGTATATGTGTTAACTTGGTAAAACTTTTACAATAATCACTGTGGAATCCATTTGATGTACCAAACGGACTCGAAAAATTATGAAACTTGCGTCATTGTTTCCGAAATAATTTTTCTGATAAAAATGAGTGTAAATATCAGTGTTGCAAAAAAAGGTCTACAAGGCCGATTAATCGCCGATTAGGTGCTACAAGGCCACCGACCTTGCCGATTTATGTAACTGGGTCAAACAAGTAGGTCAACTGTGGTCAACGGCTATCAACGGCGGTCAATGGTGGTCAAACTTGCCGAAAACCTATAAATCTTGCCGGAAGTACCCAAAACTCACTGTAAACTTATTTTGATCACTTATATTAGCTCTTTAAGTCTATTACAAGTTGTTTTTTAGAAAATACATTGCTGGAAATACCTAAAACTCACCGGAAATACACAAAACTTGCTGGAAATAACTAAAATTTGTCAGTAATGCCAATCCGATTAATCCCGCCTAGACCGATTACAAGCTACAAGGTGGTCGACCGCCCGACTACCGATTTGCGATTTTTGCAACCTTGGTAAATATGCATAAGTTTCTCGAAGTTAATTTATTTGGCAAATTCGATTCGTTTCGTGATTTCTAGGTTGTGCTGACATAATAAAGGGATAACGTTCACGTTTCTCAAGATATCTCGCGTTTCTCAAGTTCAAATAAGTTCAGGAAAAGTTCAAATACTAAGGTGATACAAAAATAAATATTTGGCTAGTGAAAATAGTTTGAAAAATTACCATATGTTACACGTTAAGTAATACAGTAAAAGAGAATTATACTACACTATAAATTTTTTTTTTTAATTTGTATGTATAAAAGATGAAGCCTTTCGAAAAAACGTTTAGTTATAACACATTAAATTTGATGTTTAATTTATGTAATATCTTATTTTTAATGATTTTTAAATTTGTTATTTAAAATATTTGAATTAAAAAAAATTAAAAAAAAATAACTTAGTCACCACTGTGGCAACTTGGTCGTCGTCAGGTCGTCAGAGAGAGAAAGCTGATGTGGCAAGGTTGTGTCTGGTCACGACCGTGCCCATCCTAAGAGTAAGTGTCACCAACTTTTTGGTAAGGGTGGTAATTTGCACACTCCAATAAATGATTGTCATACTCAAATTTTGAGTGTTTTGACATTTATATCCTCACATCACTTTTACTCATTTTCACCCTGTAAGGGTAGGGGTGTTATCGGGCCTTATCGGGTCGGGTGAGTCGGGTTTTGATTTTTTAAAAACTCACCCGCCACCCGACCCGATAAAGAATCGGGTTATCGGGTTCGGGTGGTAATCGGGTTGGGTTATGTCGGGTTGGGTGATTCGGGTTATCGGGTTACCCGATTAAGTAAGAGTAGTAAATAGGGGTGATTCGAGAAATGGACAAACGGTGGCAAGAAAATTACATGGATTTAACATTTTGATTACATAAAGTTTTGTTTAATAGTTTTGAAGATTGATAAGGCATATCCAAGGGATCACATGCATGCGATAGAATCTCTATTTGCACTAAATTGTAGTATTGAAACAAAATAACAAAAAGTATGTAGTGGTAAAACAATGCATCTGCCAATGCACATAAGTGTGTCTTTTGGTTTCCAAATGCTTAAGAGCATACATGACATTTAAACAGAGAGTACACCAAAAGAGAGACAATTACGATTTTCCATTGGTAAATTAAGTAGGGCGGGACAAGTTGTTTGTTTCAAGTATCACAACTTTTCTTATGAGATTGGGTTACCATCTGATTATGTATTATCAGTTGTGGGCATTGAGTTTAATAAAGTTAAATATGCATATGCATGGGGATTCAATTGTTTCTAAGATAAACCATTAGACCATGTCTTGGCCCTTAGGTGATTTATTGTATTTTTACTACTTGTTATGTAGGTTTCAATATATATCCTTATTTAGGCGTTTTGATTACTCAATACTTAAAGCTCATAATTTTGGAGAGATGCGAATGAGATACTTATTCCCTGAAGTTAGGCTTATTGCTCCGAGAGATATCAAAAGCTATTAGCCTCATTGTTATGATGCTGAAGTAAAGAATGCAGAAACCAAAAAACCTGGATCAGAATTCCCAAAAAACATAACTAGGATAGGCAAGAAGATCGTTCAAATAAATCATTTGATTCAACAACACAGCCTAAACAGGGTCTTAACAGGATTGTCGGGTCTTGTCGGGTTGACCCGATAACCCGACAACAAATATTTTCTAACCCTAACCAGACCCGATAACAATGTCGGGTTATCGGGTTCGGGTGAAACTAACCCGATAACCTTTTTCAACCCGATTTAACCCGACCCGATAAGGCTTATCGGGTTCACCCTGTAAGGGTACAAATGTCAAGACACTTAAAATTTGAGTGTACAAATCAATTATGAGAGTACAAATCACCTACCTTTTGGTGAACATATAAACAGTTTCAGGCCAATCGTAATGTTGACCCGACCTAGGGCCGGTCTACCCCCTCAGCCACGTCGCCAAAAGCCTGAGGTCGCCATTACTTATCTCAGATAAGAAAACCCAATTGCACCCCCTACTTCAACTAAACATATCAGATTGCACATTGACAACCAAGAGTAAAGAAAAGTCAGAATTTACTACATTTGGATATATTTTTAACTAGGTTCTATGATGATCTGTTTGAAAAATGCTATCATAAGCTAATTAAACAATGTCACATAAGAAATATGGATGCTGGTTAACAAACTGTAAATGAAGTAGACACAAGATAAGCAAAACGAAAAGGATGATATAACCATGCAACTTGATTTTTTTACAGAAGATGACCAAAATTAGCATGGTTTATGAAAATATTCACTGTGTCCATAATCCATACAGTATAGTAGCAGAAAACCAAAAGGCGTTGAACACAAAGAAAAAGGAACACTAAAAAACTAATCTAGTTGTATAATATTGCTTTCCATTTCAACAGCTGGTGAGGCTTTTTCCATTGGCTGTGGTGAGATTTGATTAGGATTTGGTGATTTACCAGAAGGAGGCAGACACCTTTTTGAGAAGAACGCCGCTATAGATTTGGTCCTTTTTATAGTTTTCTCTGTTTTGTGATGGAAAACACAGTTAGTTACAAAACTATAGATGAGATTACTAATGGCCAACTCATATCAAGTTATTTTTTATCTTTTATGAATCGGACAAAAATAGCTTTAAAGAAAGGGGCCCAAATTGCAATTTAGAGCATACAACTTCATATATAATTTCTCAAAAAATTAGATTGATACAGAAATAACATCATTTTTGTAATCAAACATAATACACCAATTCAACTCATCCTGACCCGTTTTGAACAATACTAAAAAAAGCATGCCAAACCCAAAATGCCCCTTTTTACACCTCTTAATTAAACCAAAGCCAAAAGATAATAAGCAAGGTTTTTGAATAAAGTACCTGGAGAATATGATAAGCCATGTTTGTTCATAATATCTTTCTTGACCTGCAAAATGAATGATAAATCAATTTTACTTATCCAGTTGGTGCAACAATTGTTAACAATGGCTCTTCACATGATTGCACTGTTTTGTACTAGTTCAACATACTTTCAAATAAGTGCCCATAAGTTTGCTAACAGTATTGTAATAATTAGCACTCATATTTAGATAATGAAATGTTTGTAAAATTTATTACCCTTTACCCAACCTGACCAGCACAGTTCATCACCTCAGATATTTTAAAGATATGTCTTTACCGGTTTCTAAGCTTGACAAGGACACAATTCACTATCTAAAACTCCATAACCTTACATGTCACAAAGTAAAGCAAAAAACCAATGAAATAGTGATGTTACAAACCTGCCAGCGGTTATTTGCAAAAACGGATATTTCACGGACTTTATCTCCCAAATGAGCTTTAGAGATATTTGGGAACTTCAAATGCAAATTTTTCACCACTTTGTTTATCCCATGTGGGCAAGACTGGATGATAGAAACCTGAAAAACATTTTCATCAGAAAAGAAACAAGGTATTAACATAGTTTAAAGCTAACAATTTAATTTAAAGGTGGCAAATCTAAGCCGTTTACTTATTAATGGGTGAGATTATAATTAACTGTCAAGTCAAATAAGTAATATAGAAAAATAGCTAAAAGAAATATAGGTTGGTCAGAAAGACCCCTAATGCATTCATCTTACTAAAACACCTTTTTCTCAAGAAATTTGAATATTCACCTATTTTCTGAAACCATATTTATTAAAAAGTGTAAAAAAAGAGAAAAAGATGTATTTAGGTTATCCCCAACCAGTATTTTGAGTTTTGATCCTCGTTTTGACCCAACCTGCCTCTTTTGCATCCTTTAGTTCAAGATATATTCATGCACTTACAAATTCAGGTAGATCTGAATCTGAGATAACATTTCCACTTGCTGCTGGCACGACACAGCTCTTGCTACTCGAAGGAGGGGCCTCTTTGGCCTCTTTGACCTCTTCTTGTATATCATCACCAGCTGATATCTCAATGGATGTCCCCATAGGAAAAACACGGATGCTTAGAGCTTGCAAACACATATGCTCACTTTCTGAGCGGTCTTGAGTCACTGATGTGTTTGAGTTTGACTTTTCATGCTTTAAATTCAAAATAAACAATGGCTTGTTTTTCCGAAGAGCATACTCTGTCGCAGTGTTAAGATGCTTGATCTGTCGAAAGAGTATAGAAAGTTCCTCGGTTTCTACTTGACAACCAGGTGAGCTCTTGGCATCTTCAGCTATGTCACAGTGATCCACTCTCTCAACCTCAACACCCTGTGGTAGAATAATAAATCATATGAATATATTTTTTTTACATAAATAAAGGTGACCACTTGATGTCAGATTACCAACAAAAATTTGTGACATGTACTCTAAAGATTCAACTCAACTAAAGAGGTGGTTAGATCTGCATTTGGAACCGGTTTATATCATGATTCAACTCAGCAAAAGAGGGGTTATATATTGATAATCAGGTGGAAGTTTTTTCTTCTCGATATTAGATGCACGAAATAGTTTTGCATAACATTTTCTTCTGAGTTCCACATCCTTTACACATAACCATGCTAATTCACAAAGAAATGATAGGCTAAAAGGAAAGATACCTCATTTTCTGAAAGATATCCATCGGGTACAAAAAACCCATCCTCGCTTTCATCTTCATCATCAGCTTTTGACAAATTATCATCCATGGTTTCATCTTCCTCTTCCTTCTCACAATCGGATAAGCTTTCCCCAGGTTCCTCCTGTGTCATAACACATTATGTAAATGATAGTCTAAGGACTAAAATTATTAAAGGTCACATATGAACAAAATAAAAACTATCATGATGTTTTATAGAATTAATTGAAACTCCAAAAACAAATTTGTAAGAAATACAAGACTAACACAAGTGTATCTGAATGATTGTGAATAATTAATTTGGTTTATACAGTTAGGAAAAAATTATATATTTTATAAGTTACATTGTCAAAATATGCACTCATTTAATAAGTACGAGATAGTAAGGGATGCATACCTCTTCCCATTCTTCATCACTATCAATCTCATAATCCAGGTCTGGATCCTTGACAAGAGGGCAACGACCTTTAACAACCTCACTAAATAAAATAAAACGCAACCATATCTTATCAGCGCCTCAAAATGATTGAATAATTTAGCTATAGTAAAGAAGTTACTAGAGGTGGCAAAACGGGCGGGCACGGGCTAGGGCTAGAACGGGCACGGGCTTAAACGGGCACATGTTATACAAATCGCTTTATAGAAGACCGAAAATGACGAAATAAATTCCTTAAACGTAATACCCCATTTATATTTAAATAATTAAATATATTATATATATATAAGCTTTTCTTCAAAAACGATTATAATGTTCTCTAATTGAGAAAAAATATGTGCCCGTTGTGCCCATTTAACTTTTCAATGGGCTAAATGTGCCCATTTCAAAAAAAGGAGGGGGCTAAATGTGCCCAAATCTTTTACAAAGTAGCCAAAATTAGCTCATTTTTTTTCATTTTGGGCGCAAATTGCCACCTCTAGTAAAGAAGTTACTAACCACTACAGTCAATGGGCTAAATGTGTGCCCGTTGTGCCCATTTAACTTTTCAATGGGCTAAATGTGCCCATTTCAAAAAAAGGAGGGGGCTAAATGTGCCCAAATCTTTTACAAAGTAGCCAAAATTAGCTCATTTTTTTCATTTTGGGCGCAAATTGCCTAATTTACCTATAGTAAAGAAGTTACTAGCCTCTAGAGTCATATAACAGTTTATGTGATAACAGACTAGCACACAGTTAATAGTAACATATGCGTAATACACTTGTAAAGATAGAATATCAATGTTTCTAGATAACTGATATGAATGCCTTTTGCAGGTACATCTTTTTTGTTTTAAAAAAAAAAAAGACAATTTTCATAATTAGCGGACGGAGAGAAATAAAGTGGTATTGTAAAAATATAAGTAAGATTGCCAACATCAGATAAACATTAACTGTGGAGACCTCAAAATCATAATTAAGTATTACAAATATGATATCTCTAACTATAAACATTATCAGAAGTTCATGGTATAATAGTAATAATAACCAGAATGATTTAGTGACTTGTAAACAAACTTGTGTGTGTATCAGATGGCTCAAATTTTGTTTTCAAGCAGGTAAAGAATAACTATAAATATCATGATGTACCTTTTTCTGGGCCAATAACCATAAAATGCGGGTCTGTGGCCTTTATCAAACTGTATCAACTGCTTGCGCCGTCTCAACTTCTGGCTACCAGAGGCGGAACCATCAATGTTTGCACTAGGAGATTGGGGGTCTTTTTTAGGTTCAGTCAATCCATCATCAGATTTATCAACACTTGTGTCCTCTTCACATGACAGTCCCTTACTAGTTAGCTTAAGCTCCTTGACCACAGCCGTCTTTGGGGTCTGCCGAATGCCCCACTGACGTTTTCTGCTACTGCAGTGACCCAATCGATGCCAAGAATCCAAGTGTACCCTAAATATGACAAACACAGTTCATATCATTATTACTAGTTATGCTAGATGTGCCAACTTTAACCCATTCACTCAAGAATGGGGCAGCTGAAGCAAACTCGCCCAAATTTATTTAAAATATAGAATAACAAACTTCAAGTCAAACAAAAAAACTAACTTATTGCTGAAATAATACAATTTCTGTAATTATATCTAACACACTTGTTATTTACAGTAACAAAAAATTTGGACAATGTGTCTTGGGACAATTCGTTTGAAACTTGGAAGAGAGTTTTAGTCAACCAGTCCCAACCCAGACTAAAAATTACCCATTTTGACCCGTTACCAACCTACCCAACCCAATTTGCAACCACTAAGAATGACAAAGAAAAAGTGTAATAAAAGAAAGGAGCATACTTCCGTAAATCCTTGACATCAAATTCATCTTTTTGTGAAAGAGCATGGTCCATAGAATGAGTAACCGACTCAGGCACTTGCACCCCTTGTTTAGGTAAGATGTGGGCAACACATGCTTTAACTGTTGGCTGGTTAACCTGCACTGGTGAGCTACTTTTGCTCTTTTTAAGAAATCTCTCCAGCACTGATGCTTGTTTTTGCAAAGCAAGATGCTTTTTTTGTTCCGCTTCTTCCTTCTCACGTCGTCGCTGTTCTTTCTCCTCTTTCTCGGCTTCCTCTTGCTGCTTTTTCAACTGTTTTTTCATTTCAATCTCACGACGTTTTTCCTCTTTTTCTGCCTCTTCTTGCAACCGCTTCTGCTCTTTTTCCTGAAATGAAGTTCCTATGTCAAAAACAAATATTACACTGAACCACAAAAGGTGATATGCCACGATAATCACTTAAGGAACACTCCTCCAAACACAGCCTAAACATCTGTCTAATGCGCCTCAATAATCTCTAAACAAAATGGATAAGATCCACACTCTAGAGCCACAAACAGAGTCATCATACTTGGGCACCTCTTGCAGATATCCATATTTACAGTAATAACTTACATTTTGTAGCTTTTCCTTTAGAAGTTCCCGCTCCATTCTCATTTTCTCTTTCTCAGCTTCGCGTTTGTTTTTCTCCAATTGCTTCACCGCTATTTTTTCTTCTCGCTTCACCTCTTTTTCAGCACTTCAGTCATGAATATAAGGTAAACTTTAGCTATAAAAAAAATAATAAAAAAATAATAATAATAATAAATAACCAACAATGGTATCATAAACACTTACACATCAGCACCATTCTTCTGTTCCATCTTTTCAACTAGTGAACGTATTTCTGCTTCATTTAAGACTTTGCTAAGCCTTTCAGATGCTTTCAGTACCTTATGTGCACCACTTGAAGTGCTCTCTGGCTTCATTAGTTCAGTTATAACAGCTGAAATAAATAATAAATGTCATTAAACATTATACAAATTCAGCCTCTTCCTAAAAGGTATTACCAGATACTCATTACATTAAAGCCAATTAATCCAAAAGTTAATTTCCCAATTTGAAGCAAGTTAGCTACCAACAACAATAAAATCCACACAACAGCAGATAGTTAAAAGAGAAAACTGCCAAGAAAGGCAGCTGAAAATACCAAATTTGCCAAACTAGAAAATGAGTGATTTTCTCACTCATCAAAAGATTGCACTCCTACTGATGGGTGAGAAATTTACGCATATAGCCCACATTGACAGAATTTGGTATTTTTTGTTAACTTTTTTTATTTCACCAAATAAAATGACAGAAAGCATTGAAAATTGCCAGAAACTGCAATCACATAAAGTTCTATTCGTTCTTTATTCATGTTAACAATTAACTGTTAGGAAAGTTGCGTAATTACAAATAATTTTGTCAATTTATCTTTCATATTTTGATAAGCATAGAGTGCCAAAAATACCAACAATTAGCCATATAGATAAAATGATCAATCACTAACCAGAAACAGCAGTTATCCTCTCGTGAATCTTCTTGCGACAAGTTCTCCGAATTTTGACTGCACCACGAACAGCCTTTGGAAGCCACTTCACATCTCGTGTCTACAAAACAAATCACAGCAAACAAAGTTAGAAAAAGCCAAAATCACTAGCTACAAGAATACAGGTAACATCAAACTACCCATTAACAATCTCACATATTAAAATTATTAAGCATGAATCATTAATTAATGACCTTTAACTTTAACCCCCAAAATTCATAAATCCCGCCACCTTCAAAGACTTACAAAAACAAATAGATAACTAACCCGCCAACATCACGACCCAACCCATAAAATAGTACTAAAAATCACACATATCGAGCAACAAATAAAATTTCATTTGACAAAAATAATCAGTAAAGATACTCAAAGTCGCTAATACTAATACAAACTAATGTGACTAATATAGTAAATGCAAAACACTATAGTGATAACAACACTCAATCTGTACATTTAATGTAACACTCACCCCCAAAAAAAAAGCCAAAAGCACTGGACTACTTAGATATTCTTCCGGTTCGACTAAAAACCATGTTGGACAAATACTAGTAGCCCACCAATTTAAACATATAAGGGGCTCAAAGGTGTGACGAGTTGCTACATTTAAAGTTAGTTTTTTCGTGCTCGTATTTGTACCAAATACGTGTACAATAAACAAACTACATTGCATAAATCGATAAGCAAATTAAAACACGTAAATACTTGACGTCATCATAACAGTATAAAATTTTTGTTTTGTATCGTATACCTCCCAACACCAAAGACAAGAAGGCGACTCATCTTCCAACACATCCGCATTCGAATCCTGAACACCGTAAAAACTCCTCTGACCAACTAAAAGCACACTACTCTTAACCAACGCAACCGTCACTGACACATCACTCTCCTTAACCTTATCAAAAACCATTTCCACCAATTTCGACAACGACAGCCTACTCTCTTCTAACAAACACGCGATAACCGCATTACTCACACCATTCCCCTTAACTAAATCCACATTCTTTATCAAATCATTCCCACTAAACTTTTCGTTATAATACTTATTTAACGCCTCTATCTCATCGCGTAAAACACTAATACGCGCCTCGCGCTCTTCCAAAGTTATCGAAACCTCGGTTCGCTTTCGCTTAACTGATTTCTTAACGCTGTCAATAACCATTGGACTCGAATCACCCATTTTCACTTGAAAAAACCCTAATTATCAAAACCCTAATTCGATTCAGATTCAACCCTAGAAACCCTAATTTTAAAAAGCCCTAAATTCACAAACCCTTGATTGAAAAGATCTATAATTGAACATGCAAGATCTTGAATCAAACAAAACCCAGTTGAAATTTGATTAATTTTTTATAAAATTGATTGCTAGGGTTTTGGGTTTTTATAAAATTGGGGGAAATGTGTGACCGTGTGTGTGTGTTTTAGTAGGTGTGACTGAAATGAAAAATTAAGGGGAAAGTATTGAGTTTCCCGCCTTGTGAAAAGTGGAAAAGTGGGAAATGAAAATATTTTTGGGTTTTGTTTTTTGCCGCTTACTTTTTGAGATTTCAAGTTCGCGCTTTCAGATTTCGGCCTCTTACCATCATGTGTGAAAATAGTTACCTTACTACATTAGTGGACCAGGTGTGAAGGGGAGTTTTTTCTCCTCATTCCGGCTTCACGGGTTGCCACATCACTACAACAAACCACAACAAACAACCCTTCTTACAACAACAAGCTACAAACTCATCATTCCGGCCCCACCACTAACTTTTTTTTCTTTTTTAATTAAATATCCAAAATTACAACATATTAAAAATACAATACAAACACTTACGATACCGGAATTAAAAAAAAAACACAATACAATACTAAACATAAATTTAATCCTCATCTTCGTCATCGTCGTTTTCGTATTTCTTCAAAATTCTCTTTTGTCGTCGACGAATGACAGCGGCCGCTTCCGGTGTGACGTTGCTGGCATCGATCATCAGGAACTTCATTTCTTCCATCTCTAAACACTTCTTGTCCTTCTCCTTTCTCATCAAGTACGCGGCCATTTGAACGTCCGCTTTTTCACGATACTTTTCGGTTATGATGCCCGAAAACAAACTAGTTTGACTCCCACCAGTGCTCGCTGCGCTCGAACTAGACGACTTCTGCTTCTTTGAAGCCCGCGCTTTGAAGGCACCGTCTGGACGAGGACGTCTGTCCGGACCAAAAAGATCCTCAAGACATGTCACGTCAATGGGATCCTCTGCATCCCATTTGGGATATTGTTTCAAAATTTCCCAAACCCGCGTACGTACTCGTAGCTAGGAGGTTTGTGAAATACATATTATCGTTTGGGTTTTGCGACATGATTTTTTTTTTGAGGTTGAAGGCAGTTTGGGTTGTGATGAGAAGTTGAGAACTTGATCTTTGTGTTTGTGAAATATGTATGGACTATGGTATATAAAGGCCAAAAAAGAAAAAAAAAATAAGAAGCGTTAGCAACGGTCACAAGACCGTTTGAAATTTACTCTTTATTTCTAATATTAAATGCCATGTATAGTCCTTGTGTCAGAAAACTTGCTACTCGTCTGCACGAGTAGATAACAAACGGCGAGCCACGGTAAGGAAGGCCGGTGTGGCGGCGAGCATCGGTAAGGCAGAACGGTAAGCAACGGTAAGATCACACCGTCTGCTCTTAGTGGTGGGCGGTCGCTATGGTTTGCTGGATTTTTCACTTTTTTTACGGTTCACAAGTTTCGAATAGTTATGGATCTAGTCTAACTTTGGCAAACTTCATTGAGTGACCATTTGTGTAATTTTGGCAAATCACGTTGACCGTCTATGTAACAAAACGAGAAAATAGGTCTCCGCGCGTTGCGGCGGCGCCAATTTATCATCGGTATATTTGATTTGTTCGAATGCAATTTTTTTTTTCTAATTTTTCTGATTGCATTTGTCCTTGTTTTATTTTTTTGTGCGACAGTTTTCTTTTCGTGTAAGCGATATGTTTTTTTAACGTTTTACTTGTGTGTTTATACTTTTTTCTATGTGTGTTGTTTTTTTTTTTCTTTTTTTTTTTTTTTTTTTTTTTATGGCTTATATTTTAGTACATGTGGCTACATTTTTTGGTACGTGTGTACCTTTTTTTTAATCTTATTGTTAAAATAAAGTAATGGGACTTGCGTATTTTCTTATATTTTTGCATGCTTTGTTTCTTAAATAGTAATGATAGCCTGCGATCCGAACCAACCTCCATAATGCATATATGATTTATTTATATATGAATGAAACTTCCTATATTTTGTACGCAAATAGTCCCTCATCTTTTCTTTTCTTCTTTTTCTTCTTGCCCGTCGAATCGAACTAACACATCACAATATCAATTGTTTATATATATTTATATAATTCAAACTTTCATAAAATTGTACGTTTTTTGCCCCTATGGTTCTTGCTGCCTCTTCTCTATATACACGGCTACAAACTATAAGGTAATTTTTAAAGTTGTTAGGTAGATTAAGGGTGTGTTTCGAAAGTTTTTGTATTTTTTTTTTCAATAATATATATTAAACTTCAATATTTTTTATAAAATCGTACGTATATAAAAATAAAATATATATCAATATTGGGCTCGTTTGTTCGTAATCAAGAGGCCCTTTCATCGGTATTTTTTTTATTAAATAAATCACTATATATTTATTAGATATTTGATAAATAAAGTTTGTTATATAAAAAAGTCGTAAATAGCAAGAAGTTCCAAGTGGTTTTCTTAAGTCCTTGCATAGTATGGGGAGTTATTTTGTAAATGTTATCTCTATTTATGTGTAAAACAACAATTTCGGACCGGAAGCCCAATATCAATACGAAGTGAAACGTTGCCAAAACGGCGTCCTATTTGAACGACAAATAGAATTATGTATAATTGGACTGTAACCATTTAAAACCTTAATGACTGGACCAACAAATCATAGTTACCATTTATGTAATTCACTCTACAAATTTGTTGGGAATTAAATATTCAAGAAGTTAAATATCGGATTCTATTCAAAGAAAAACGTTAAGTGTGATTCTGCTGCTAGTGCATTTGGTTCCTGCTGTTAATGTTGTTCCTGCTGCTAGAACATTTGATTCTGCTGCTAGCGATAAATGATTCTGCTGCTAGGCTTAACATTCTGCTGCTGTTGATCCTGCTGTTATTATACTTGTTCCTGCTGCTAGCGATAAACTCATTGCTGCTGCTAATGAACATTCTGCTGCTGAGTGGATAAGATTGAAAAGATATTATTTGTATTTTGGTCAACAATATACGGTAGATAATATCTTACCCCATGTGCTTAGTTAACAAGTTGTGTACACAGATACATGTTGTATCTTATGTACTGACACTCTCAAGATAAGTTAACAAGTAAGTCGGCTAGACTTTAAGCAATATGTAAAGATCTTCTTGGACTATAAAAGAAGATCTTAGTCAAGTAGATGTTAAGTGTCCATATGTGTTTTTATTTGTAAGAACTCATAACTGTTAGATAAGAACAAACACAAGAATATCACAAGTTAGAAAAACTTAAGATTCAAGGTTGTAACCCTAGTGATATTTCAAGATCACTCGTATTATTATCATTAATAATATTGAATCATTTGGTGATAATCTTTATGTGTTCATTGCTAACTAACAAACATAACAATTCCATTTCCATAACATTCACAACCTTCTAAGTGTGATTGAGTGAATTCCGCGCACTTAATCATATTAACACAACATATCATATACACAAAGTTGACAAGGTTTAACCACCTTATAGTGTATCCAGTTATCCTAGCAAGTGGTATCAGAGCAGGCTGGTATAGTTGTTTTTAGAAGAAACAGAAATGGATGTACAAGATGCTCAAACCAATGTTGCTGCAAAGTTGCCCATGATCAAACCGAATGAGTTTGAGTTATGGAGGATGAGAGTTGAGCAATATTTTATGGTTCAAGATTATGCTCTTTGGGATATAATTCAGTATGGTGATTCCTTCACTCTAGGCTATTCAGATGTTCTTGTTGAAGGGAAAACAGTTAGAAAAAGAAATACTGGACCAGTTTCAAATGAAGAAAAGATACAAAAGAGAAATGATCAGAAAGCAAGAAACTTGTTGCTTATTGTTGGGAATTAAATATTATGGAGTTAGAGTATAGGAAAATACTTTAAGAAGAAGGTATTGCTGGTTCATGATCAAGGTACTGCTAGTACATCAAGGTACTGCTAGAACAAGAAGGTACTGCTAGTTCAAGTAGAAGGTACTGCTAGTAGAAAATGGTACTGCTGATCAATGAGTCATAGAGCTGCTACAAGGATAAGATCGAAGAAGATATTATTTGTATGAGTCACTATTATCCAAAAATAATATCTAGATATATTCTCAGTCAACAAGTTGATGCATGTGCTTGCATTAATTCATTTGAACAACTTGAGAGATATAAACTTCCATACGCTAGCTCGACTTGATCTTTTGTAAGACAAGTGTTGATTAGACTTAAAGTAATATTGTAAGAGATCTCTTGGACTATAAAAGAGATCTTAGATTAGTGATTATGTACGTGCACAATTACGAACTCATATCTGTTAAGACATAGAACAAACAAAAACATATATCACAAATCTAGAAACATAAGATTCAAGGTCTTTGTAACCCTAGTGATAAACACAAGATCACTCGTATTATTTTGAATAATATTGAATCGTTTAGTGATAAACTTTCTTTGTTCATTGTTAAGTAACATAACATAATTCTTCCATTTCCATAACATACATAACCTTCTAAGTGTGATTAAGTAAATTCCGCGTACTTAATCATATAAACTCAATATATCTTTACACACAAAGTATACAAGGTTTAACCACCTTAACCGTGTGTCGTAGGTCCTCTCAGTTGGTATCAGAGAAAACAGGCTGATATAATTGAATTAGAATAAACAGAAATGGATGCACATGATGCTCAAACAAATGTTGCTGCAAAGTTGCCCATGATCAAACCAAATGAGTTTGAGTTATGGAGGATGAGAATTGAGCAACATTTCATGGTCCAAGATTACACTCTTTGGGATATCATTATATATGGTAATTCTTTTTCACCAAGCTATTCAGATGTTGTCCTAGAAGGTAAAACACTTAGGAAAAGAAATACTGGACCAGTGTCAAATGAAGAGAAGATACTGAAGAGAAATGATCAGAAAGCAAGAAATTTGTTGCTTATGACCATTCCTAGTGAACAAATGCTATCTTTTAACAAGTATCTTGATGCAAAAACTCTTTTTGAAGAGATTTGTGCATATTTTGGTGGTAATGAAACTACCAAAAAGACACAGAAGACACTACTAAAGCAACAATTTGAAAACTTTACTGCTTTTAGTAATGAGTCTCTTGATAAGCTTTTCTCAAGGCTACACAAGCTTGTCAGTCAGTTGGCTGTGTTAGGTGTTGAGACAGAGAAGGAAGATCTCAACATGAAGTTTTTGAGAAGTCTACCTGATGAGTTCCATACTCATGTTATTGTCTGGATGAACAAACCAGACATTGAAACAATGAAGCTCAATGATTTGTACAACAACTTCAAAATTGTTGAACAAAGTCTTAAAAAATCTGGAATTTATGGTACTAGTTCTGGGAATGTGGCACTTTTGTCATCTCCTAGTGTTGGTAAGTCTGAAGAGGTAGAAGAAGTTGAAGGTGTTTCTAATGCTACTCATGGTGGTCCTTCTACTAGTTCACAAAAGACTGTTGCAGGACTTGGTGATCCAGCATTCTATGTGTTCATGTCTAGTCAATCTAGTGGTTCTCCTCTAAATCATGAAGACCTTGAGCAGGTTGATGGTGATGATTTGGAAGAGATGGACATCAAATGGCAGGTTGCTTTGCTCAGCATGAGGGCCAAGAAGCATTGGCAGAGAACTGGGAAGCAAATTACCATAAATGGTAATGACACTGCTGGGTTTGATAAGAAGAAAGTGGAATGTTTCAACTTTCATAGGTTGGGACACTTTGCCAAGGAGTGTAGAAGCCCAAGAAAGCAAGAGAATAGAAACACATGGTATAAGCAAGATAGGAGAAAGGAAGTTACTGTTGAAGAGTCAAAGGCTATGTTGGCTATTGATGGTATTGGTTATGATTGGAGCTCTATGGCTATTGAAGAGGAAGCACCACCAAATGCTGCTCTTGTGGCCAATGAATTTGCTCTAATGGCCCATTCTGATTCAGAGGTAAATTCTATTCAAAATTGTACTGAATCATGTCCTAATCTTAAAGCTTATGAAGACCTTAGTAAGAGATTTGAAGCTCATAGAGAAGAGCTAATTGATGCTCTTTTTAATTTAGCTAATCACAAAAGAGGTCTAGGTGTTGTAGAAAAACAAGTCTTACATTTTAAAAGCAATGAATCTAATTTTACTAATGACATCAATATACTAAAAAATGACATTAAGATCAGAGATGAGTGTATTGTTGAGTTGAATGATTCATTAGCTAAACACAAAAATGAAAGAGAAAATGTTAAGATATCTGTGGATGTTTTGGCTCATGCCTCAGATGGATTCAATAAGCTTTGGGAAGCTCAAGTAATTGATAAGGTTAATTCTGGTGTTGGATTTAAGTCTGTCCCCCCACCATACAGAGGTGTTCATTCACCTCCAGGTATTGATTTAGCACACACAGGATTAGCTGAGTTTCAAGAACCAATCATGGAATATGGTTCTAAGGCCACTAAGAGTCCTAAGATAGAAAAGGTAAGTAAAAGTTTAGATAAAACTTTATCTTATCAGGACAAGGTGTCCTTTGTTAAGAAAGGAGATGCTATAGTTGTTGAAGATTGTACAACTGATAGTGATGATGATGAAGAAGAACAGGTTATGTCTAAACCTGAAGTGGTTAAGAAAGTAGGAACAAGTGTTCCTAAGATAGTCAATCACAACACCAACAGGCCTAAGTCAAATGTTAAGACTGTTAGGAAACCAGTTAGATATTGTGAACAATATAGAACTACAAACAAGCCCAGAGGTAACCAAAGGAATTGGAACAACCTTAAGTCTAACCAATTAGGTGATGACTTTGCTTTTTACAACAAAGCTTGTTATACATGTGGTAGTATTGACCATCTTGCAGCTTTCTGCAACCAAAGGGTAACTGGGTATGAAAACAATAGGGTGAACTACAAAAGGCAAACTCCTCAAACTTACTTTCACTCTAACACTCATAGAACTAAACCCAGAACAGTCTCAAACAAGTCTGGACCAAAAGGTCCTGACAGACAAAAAGGTCCTGCTAATACATACAAAAAGGTACTGCCAGTACAAATTAAAGGTACGGGTAGAACAAAAGGTACTGTTAGACCTTTGATGACTGTTAACCCAAAATCAACAGCTAAGGATGCAAAAACAACTTTCATACATGCATCTAAAACTGTTCTAAGGCCCATTCAAACAAAAGCAATGGTCCACAAACAAATTTGGAGACCAAAGGGTGTGACTTCAAAGCTAGCAATCACTTCTGCTAAGCATGTTACTCACCCTGCTGCTAAGGGAAATAGGGCAAATGCTGTTAAGGCCTCAGCATGTTGGATTCTTAAATCCAATGTTGCATCAACAGTCCTTAAAAGATTAAATTACATTGATGCAAGAGGCAGATCCAAGTCAGTAATGGCTTGGATCCCCAAAGAAAACTAACACTCTTATTTGTGTGCAGAAACATTCATCTGATAAACAAGAAGATCAAGGATACTCAGATAGTGGATGTTCAAGGCATATGACAGGCAACATGTCTTATCTCTCAGATTTTGAAGCTTTCAATGGAGGATATGTTACCTTTGGAGGTGGTTTTCGTGGCAAAATTTCTGGTAAAGGTACAATCAAAACCGGAAATTTAGATTTTGAAGATGTGTACTATGTACAAGAGCTAAAGTATAATCTTTTTAGTGTCTCACAAATGTGTGACAAAAAGAACAATGTCCTTTTTACTGACACTGAATGTCTTGTTCTATCTAAGGATTTTAAGATGCCTGATGAAAATCAAGTGCTTCTTAGAATTCCTAGAAAGGCCAATATGTATAGTGTTGATATGAAGAACATTATTCCTAAAAAGGATTTAACTTGTCTTGTTGCAAAAGCCACATTGGATGAATCAATGCTATGGCATAGAAGGCTTGGTCATATTAATTTCAAAACCATAAATAAAATTGTTAAGAATGGTTTGGTAAGAGGTTTACCTCACAAAAGATTTGAAAATGATCAAACATGCATTGCTTGTCTAAAAGGCAAACAACACAAAGCCACTTGTAAGCCCAAGATTTTTAACTCTATCAATCAGTCATTGTTTATGCTTCATATGGACTTATTTGGACCTGTTTCAGTAAGGAGTATGCAACATAAAAAATATTGTCTTGTTATAACTGATGACTATAGCAGATTTACATGGGTTTTCTTTTTAGTGTCTAAGGATGAAACATCAAACACTCTTAAGACTTTCATAACAGAAATAGAAAACCTAGTAAGCAAGAAAGTAAAAGTCATTAGGTGTGATAATGGGACAGAATTCAAAAATAGAGTTATGGATGATTTCTGCAAAGAAAAAGGTATTAGAAGAGAATATAGTGTTGCTAGAACACCACAACAGAATGGTGTGGCTGAAAGAAAGAATAGAACACTAATTGAAGCTGCTAGAACAATGTTAGTTGATTCTAAGCTACCTATAATCTTTTGGGCAGAGGCAATCAACACTGCTTGCTATGTTCAAAATAGAGTTTTAGTTGTGCAGCCTCACAATAAGACATCATATGAACTCTTTAATGGTAGAACTCCTGCAATAGGATTTCTTAGACCTTTTGGATGTCATGTGACAATTCTCAATACCTTCGACCATTTAGGAAAATTTGATGGTAAAGCAGATGAAGGTTTCTTAGTTGGATATTCTCTTGTTAGCAAAGCTTTTAGAGTTTACAACTTAAGAACTGAGAAAGTACAAGAAGAACTACATGTGAAGTTTCTGGAAAACAAATCCAATGTAGTAGGCCAAGGACCAAAATGGAAATTTGATCTTGAGTATCTAACAAATTCTATGAATTATATACCTTTTGTTGCAGAAACTAATCATTTTTTAGGTTCACAAGCAACAAATGAGGTGGAGTTAGATAAAGATCAATCTGATGGCACAATGCCAATATGGTCAAGTGCAAGTGTGGAATCAACTTCAACAAATGATGTATCTTCTTCTAGTAAAGCTAAAGGAGATGTTGAAGATGAGCACAAGAATGATGGAACAAAGGAACAACTCAATATTTTAAATATTGATGGTGCTGCTGACACAGAGCAAGGTACTGCTAGTATCTATAAAGGTACTGTCAGTACATTTGGAGGTACGGCTAGTTCATTTGAAGATACTGCTGGTCCTTCAAATTCAAGAGAAGCAGAGTTCCAAGAAGATGAAGTGGATTTGGGTAATCTTCCACCATCTTATCAAGTTCCTTCTACACCACACACAAGGATTCACAAAGTTCACTCCTTGGATAATGTGATTGGAGATGTACAATCTGGTGTGAAGACAAGAAGACAACTGGTCTCTTCAGACCAACAAGGGATTCTTGATGCTCTTTATGCTTCAAAACAACATGAGGTTTCAAACTCTTGTTTATTTGTATGTTTTCTCTCTCAAAAGGAACCAAAGAATATTCTTACAGCCCTAGATGATTCAAGCTGGGTAGAGGCTATGCAAGAAGAGCTTCTTCAGTTCAAGATTCAAAAGGTTTGGGTGCTAGTTGATTTACCTAGAAATGAAAAGGTGATTGGCACTAGATGGGTTTTTAAGAACAAAAGGGATGAAAGAGGGATAGTTATTAGAAATAAGGCTAGATTAGTAGCCCAAGGGTACACACAAGAAGAAGGGATAGATTATGATGAAGTTTATGCTCCAGTAGCAAGGATTGAGGCAATTAGGCTGTTTCTAGCTTATGCTTCATTTTTAGGCTTCACAGTCTACCAAATGGATGTCAAGAGTGCATTTTTATATGGTACAATTGGAGAAGAGGTGTATGTTTCACAACCCCCAGGCTTCATTGACCCTGACCATCCAAACAAAGTGTACAGAGTAATGAAAGCTCTATATGGCCTACATCAGGCACCAAGAGCTTGGTATGCAACACTTGCTTCCTATTTATTAGAAAATAGATTTCAAAGAGGAAAGATTGATCAGACACTTTTCATCAAACAACACAAGAAGGATCTTCTGTTAGTGCAGGTGTATGTGGATGATATTATCTTTGGATCTACAAGGAAGGAAATGTGTTTAGAATTCGAGAAGCTTATGCATGATAAGTTTCAGATGAGTTCTATAGGAGAACTCACATTCTTTTTGGGTTTGCAAATTAAACAATCATCTGAAGGCATTTTTATCTCTCAAGATAAATATGTTGCAGAAATTCTTAGAAAGTTTCAATTTGCTGATTCAAAAATGGCAAGCACACCAATGGACTCAGAGAAGCACCTTCTGAAAGATGAAGATGGAGAGAATGTAGATGTACACACTTACAAATCTATGATAGGCTCTTTAATGTATCTTACATCATCTAGACTTGACATCATGTTCCCTGTTTGTGTTTGTGCAAGATTTCAAGTAACTCCAAAGGTTTCTCATTTAACTGCAGTCAAAAGAATTTTTAGATATCTTAAAGGACAACCAAGGTTGGGTATATGGTATTCTAGAGACTCTCCTTTTGACTTAGTAGCCTTTTCGGATAGTGATTATGCTGGTGCTAGCTTGGACAGAAAGTCAACAACTGGAGGATGTCAATTCCTTGGATGTAGACTTGTCTCATGGCAGTGTAAGAAGCAAACAAGTGTGGCAAATTCAACAACTGAAGCTGAATATATAGCTGCTGCAAGTTGCTGTGCTCAAGTCTTATGGCTTCAAAACCAACTTCTTGACTATGGGTACAATTTCTTAAACACTGTTATTCATATTGATAATAGTAGTACAATTTGTATTATTAAAAATCCAGTGCAACATTCTAAAACAAAACACATTGAAATTAGACATCACTTTATTAGAGATTGCAATGAGAAAAGATTAATTCAAGTAATGAAAATTGCTTCAGAATATAATTTTGCAGATCTACTTACAAAAGCTTTTGATGTTGGAAGATTTGAATACTTGGTAGCAAGTATTGGAATGCTTAATCTTTAAAATTTTCAAATGATGTGTTTATGTACATAAATTTTTGTTGGTACTGCTGGATTTATAAGGTACTGCTAATATATCAAAAATGTAAATTGTGTTATTCATACAGTTGGTTCTATGCTTATTTTAATGCAAGACAAGTACTTTGTACATTGTTCTTTTGGTTTTAGACTAACTATTTCAGGTATGAATATGTGAACACAAAGAAGATTTCAAGTGAAATGGGAGCAGCAGAATGCTTATCCAACTGCTAACATAGTAGGTTTATGATGGACTGAGTTTAGGAATTTAACCTCCTTAAAACTTCTTTCTTGAAACCTAGTTATGATATTTCACATTGAATTGATGACTTAGTTGATCAGATAGTAACTGATGCAACTCAATTTCTATCATTTTATACTTTCAAGTATAATGTGCAAGTCTAAGGACATCTGATAGAAAGAACAGCTAGTGAAAGTGAATCTAACACTTGTGTTAGAGGAAACAATTGCTATGAGCTGGAAACCCTGTCAAGAAAATCTTTTGAATAGATTTATCTTTACACAGGCAGTTATTTATAACTGAAAAACATTGGTTCTCACACAACCAGAGGTTGCTTTAAACCAAAATTTTGATTAAGTGTCTGTTACACACTTAATCCTTTCAAAATGGTTGGAAGCAGTATGATTTTACAATTCTAAAATCATGAACATACTGCTAAGTCAAATAATTTCTTAAACAAGGATTTTCAAGGATTCACAAAAACCATTCATTGATGGATCATGAATCAAATGTCCACTGATTCACCTCTCATAGGAGTTAACACACCTAGAAGTGATGAGGACAGCAACTTAAACTTTTAAGGAATTGATGGCTTCATGTACAATATTGTCTGACAACAAGTTCACATTGATAGATCAGTCAAAGGTACATTGTGAGATCTTCCAAACAAGGGGAGGAAACAAAAGTTATTTGCTTCAGGGGAGGTTACAATCTCAGGGAAGGAAATAATTGCCCAGAAAAGGAAGAATAATCCAATAAAAGGAAGGAGAAGATAAGAGCATACAAGATGATGACATAGAGGTTGAAAATGACAAGAATAGATCATATATCTAGAAGGGATGAAGCATTCCTAAAGGAGAAAGTTCTATCTAGATCAAACGAAGGAAAGTTTCAATTTCAGTTCATTATGTTTGTTTATCACTTGCAAAGGCATGCTGATAGATGATTTCACTTGTTGAAATCATTGCCTCTTACAATTCCTCCATCCAAGGAAATTGCACCATCTTTTGGTACAATGTTTTGATATTACTGAAGTCAAAGAAGAACAAAGCAGATCAGTTCAGAATAAGAAGAATAGTTCAGATTCATGAAGTGTTTGAAAGATCTTCTCAAGTCCTCATTTAATTCAGAAAACATGTTTGAAATGATTCACATGTTTAGGGGAGGATTGTTGGGAATTAAATATTCTGAAGTTAGAGTATAGGAAAATACTTTAAGAAGAAGGTACTGCTGGTTCATGATCAAGGTACTGCTAGTACATCAAGGTACTGCTAGAACAAGAAGGTACTGCTAGTTCAAGTAGAAGGTACTGCTAGTAGAGAATGGTACTGCTGATCAATGAGTCATAGAGCTGCTACAAGGATAAGATCGAAGAAGATATTATTTGTATGAGTCACTCTTATGCAAAAATAATATCTAGATATATTCTTAGTCAACAAGTTGATGCATGTGCTTGCATTAATTCATTTGAACAACTTGAGAGATATAAACTTCCATACGCTAGCTCGACTTGATCTTTTGTAAGACAAGTGTTGATTAGACTTAAAGTAATATTGTAAGAGATCTCTTGGACTATAAAAGAGATCTTAGATTAGTGATTATGTACGTGCACAATTATGAACTCATATCTGTTAAGACATAGAACAAACAAAAACATATATCACAAATCTAGAAACATAAGATTCAAGGTCTTTGTAACCCTAGTGATAAACACAAGATCACTCGTATTATTTTGAATAATATTGAATCGTTTAGTGATAAACTTTCTTTGTTCATTGTTAAGTAACAAACATAATTCTTCCATTTCCATAACATACATAACCTTCTAAGTGTGGTTAAGTAAATTCCGCGTACTTAATCATATAAACTCAATATATCATTACACACAAAGTATACAAGGTTTAACCACCTTAACCGTGTGTCGTAGGTCCTCTCACTTATGACCATTCCTAGTGAACAGATGCTATCATTTAACAAGTATCTTGATGCAAAAACTCTTTTTGAAGAGATTTGTGCATATTTTGGTGGTAATGAAACTACCAAAAAGACACAGAAGACACTACTAAAGCAACAATTTGAAAACTTTACTGCTTTTAGTAATGAGTCTCTTGATAAGCTATTCTCAAGATTACACAAGCTTGTCAGTCAGTTGGCTGTGTTGGGTGTTGAGACAGAGAAGGAAGATCTCAACATGAAGTTCTTGAAAAGTCTACCTGATGAATTCCATACTCATGTTATTGTCTGGATGAACAAACCAGAAATTGAAACAATGAAACTTAATGATTTGTTCAACAACTTTAAAATTGTTGAACAAAGTTTAAAAAGGGGTGGAACTTATGGTACTAGTTCTGGGAATGTGGCACTTTTGTCAACTCCCAATGTTAGTCATACAGAAGAGGTAGATGAAATTGAAGGTGTTTCTAATGTTACTTATGGTGGTCCTTCTACTAGTTTACAAAAGGATATTGCTGGACTTGGAGATCCAACATTTTATGCCTTTATAACCAGTCAATCTAGTGGTTCTCCTCTAAATCATGAAGACCTTGAGCAGGTAGATGGTGATGATTTGGAAGAGATGGATATTAAGTGGCAAGTTGCTTTACTTAGCATGAGGGCTAAGAAATTTTGGCAAAAAACTGGAAAGCAAATTACCATAAATGGTAATGATACTGCTGGGTTTGATAAGAAGAAAGTGGAGTGTTTCAACTGTCATAGGTTAGGACACTTTGCTAAAGAATGTAGAAGCCCAAGGAAGCAGGATAATAGGAACACATGGTATAAGCAAGAGAGGAAGAAGGAAGTACTGGTGGAAGAGCCAAAGGCTATGCTGGCTATTGATGGTATTGGATATGATTGGAGCTCTATGGCTGTTGAAGAGGAAGCACCACCAAATGCTGCTATTATGGCCAATGAATTTGCTCTAATGGCCTTTTCTGATTCAGAGGTAGATGTCATTCCTACTTGTACTAATTCATGTCCTAATCTTAAAAATTATGAAGACATTAAAAAGAGATTTGATGCTTTTAGAGAAGAGTTAATTGATGCCCTTCATAATTTAGCTAATCATAAGAGATGTGTAGGAGTTTTAGAAAAACAAATCCAACATTTTCAAAAGAATGAATCTACGTTTACTGATGACTTAAATGCTTTAAAAAGAGGAATAGCATTTAGAGATGAATTACTTACTGATCAAAGTAAACAGTTAGCTGAAGCAAATAATAAAACTGAAAATGTTAAGATAACTATAGATGCTTTAGCTCATGCCTCAGAAGGAATGAATAAAATTTGGGAAGCTCAAGTAATCGATAAAGCTAATTCAGGTTTAGGTTACAAAACTGTCCCTCCACCATACAGAGGTGTTCATTCACCTCCAGGTGTTGACCTAGCACACACAGGTTTAGCTGAGTTTCAAGAACCAATCATGGAATATGGTTCTAAGGCTAGCAAGAGTCTTAAGGTAGAAAAGATAAGTAAAAGTTTAGATAAAACTTTACTTTATCAGGACAAGGTGTCCTTTGTTAAGAAAGGAGATGCTATAGTTGTTGAGGATTGTACAACTGATAGTGATGATGACGAAGAACAGGTTATGTCTAAACCTGAAGTGGTTAAGAAAGTAGGAACAAGTGTTCCTAAGATAGTCAAACACAATACTGATATGCCTAAATCAAACATTAAGCATGTTAGGCAACCAGTTAGATATTGTGAGCAATATAGAACCACCAACAAGCCAAAGGTAACCAAAGGAATTGGAACAACCTCAATTCTAACCAACTAGGTGATGACTTTACTTTTTATAACAAAGCTTGTTACACATGTGGTAGTTTTGACCATCTTGCAGCTTTCTGCAACCAATGGGTAGCTGGGTATGAAAACCATAGAGTGAACCACAAAAGGCAAACACCTAAATCTCACTTTCACTCTAGTTCTAAGAAAACAAACCCCAGAGTAGTAAAAAAGAAGTCTGGCTCAAACTCAGATCCTGCTGCTAGACCAAATGATCCTGCTGCTAGACTATTTGTTCCTGCTGCTCGACCATTTATGACTATTAACCCAAAATCAACAGCTAAGGGTGCAAAAACAACTTTCAAATATGCACCAAAGACTGTTCTAAGGCCCATTCAAACAAAAACAGTGGTTCAAAAACAAGTTTGGAAACCAAAGGGTAGAACTACAAAGTTAGCAGATTCTGCTGCTAAGCGTGTGGTTCATTCTGCTGCTAAGGGAAACAGGGCAAATGCTGTTAAGGCCTCAGCATGTTGGATTCTAAAATCCAATGTTGCATCAACTGTCCTTAAAAGATTGAATTACATTGATGCAAGAGGCAGATCCTAGTCAGTAATGGCTTGGGTCCCCAAAAGAAACTAACACTCTTATTTATGTGCAGGAACATTCAAATGATCAGGAAGAAGATCAAGGATTCTCAGATAGTGGATGTTCAAGGCACATGACAGGCAACATGTCTTATCTTTCAGATTTTCAATCATTCAATGGAGGATATGTTACCTTTGGAGGGGGTGTTCGTGGCAAAATTTCTGGTAAAGGTACAATCAAAACCGGAAATTTAGATTTTGAAGATGTGTACTATGTAAAAGAGCTAAATTATAATCTTTTTAGTTTCTCACAAATGTGTGACAAAAAGAACAATGTTCTTTTCTGTGAGACTGAATGTCTTGTACTTTCTCCTGATTTTAAGATGCCTGATGAAAGTCAAGTACTTCTTATAATTCCTAGAAAGGGCAATATGTACAGTGTAGACATGAAGAACATTATTCCTAAAAAGAATTTAACTTGTCTTGTTGCAAAGGCCACATTGGATGAATCAATGAAATGGCATAGAAGGCTTGGTCATATTAATTTCAAAACCATAAATAAAATTGTTAAGAATGGTTTGGTAAGAGGTTTACCTTACAAAAGATTTGAAAATGATCAAACATGCATTGCTTGTCTAAAAGGCAAACAACACAAAGCCACTTGTAAGCCCAAGATTTTTAACTCTATCAATCAATCATTGTTTATGCTGCATATGGACTTATTTGGACCTGTTTCAGTAATGAGCATAATGCATAAGAGATATTGTCTAGTTATTACTGATGACTATACCAGATTTACATGGGTTTTCTTTTTAGCCACTAAGGATGAGACATCAAGCATCCTTAAGGACTTCATTACACAGATAGAAAACCAAGTAAGCAAGAAAGTAAAAGTCATTAGATGTGATAATGGGACAGAGTTTAAGAATAGAGTTATGGATGATTTCTGCAAACAAAAAGGTATTAAGAGAGAATTTAGTGTTGCTAGAACACCACAACAGAATGGTGTTGTTGAGAGAAAGAATAGAACACTAATTGAAGCTGCTAGAACAATGTTAGCTGATTCTAAGCTACCTATAACTTTTTGGGCTGAAGCAGTCAACACTGCTTGCTATGTTCAAAATAGAGTTTTAGTTGTGCAGCCTCACAATAAGACATCATATGAACTTTTTAATGGTAGAACTCCTGCAATAGGATTTCTTAGACCTTTTGGATGTCATGTGACCATTCTCAATACCTTAGACCATTTAGGAAAATTCGATGGTAAAGCAGATGAAGGATTCTTTGTTGGATATTCTCTTAATAGCAAAGCATTTAGAGTTTACAACACAAGAACAGAAATAGTAGAAGAAAACCTACATGTGGAGTTTTTGGAAAACAAATCTAATGTAGAAGGTCAAGGACCAAAATGGCTATTTGATCTAGAGTATCTAACCAATTCTATGAATTATGTGCCTATTGTTGCAGCAACTAATGATTTTGCAGGTTCACAAGCAACAAATGAGGCTGAGTTAGAGAAAGATCAATCTGATGTCATAATGCCAATATGGTCAAGTACAATTGTGGAATCAACTTCAACAACTGATGAATCTTCTTCTGGCAAAGCTAAAGAAGGTGTTGAAGATGAAAGGAAAGAATATGGAACTCAGGAACAAGAAAATGTTTCTGTTGGTCGCATTTCTGTTGCTGCTGGTAGTGTCTCTGTTTCTGCTGGTGATTCTGCAGCTAAGCTTACTGATTCTGCTGTTCGGCCAAATGACTCTGCTGCTGGCCCTTCAGAAACAAAAGAAGCAGAATTCTCAGATAATGAGGTGGATTTCAATAATCTCCCATCATCTTATCAAGTTCCTACTACACCACAAACAAGAATTCACAAAGTTCACTCCCTAGATAATGTGATTGGAGATGTACAGTCAGGTGTGAAGACAAGACAACAACTGATGTCTTCAGACCAACAAGGGTTTCTTGATGCCCTTTATGCTTCAAAGCAGCATGAGTTTTCAAACTCTTGCTTGTTTGTATGTTTTCTCTCACAAGATGAACCAAAGAATATTTTGAAAGCCTTAGATAATTCAAGCTGGGTTGAAGCTATGCAAGAAGAGCTTCTTCAGTTCAAGATTCAGAAAGTATGGGTGCTAGTTGATTTACCTACAGGTGTGAAGGTAATTGGCACTAGATGGGTTTTTAAGAACAAAAGGGATGAAAGGGGAATAGTGATTAAGAATAAGGCTAGATTAGTAGCCCAAGGGTACACACAAGAAGAAAGAATAGACTATGATGAGGTTTATGCTCCAATAGCAAGGATTGAGGCAATTAGGCTTTTCTTAGCTTATGCTTCATTTTTAGGCTTCACAGTCTACCAAATGGATGTCAAGAGTGCATTTTTATATGATAAAATTGATAAAGAGGTGTATGTTTCACAACCTCCAGGCTTCATTGACCCATTACATCCAAACAAAGTGTACAGAGTTGTGAAAGCTCTATATGGCCTTCATCAGGCACCAAGAGCTTGGTATGCAACACTAGCTTCCTACTTATTAGAAAATGGATTTCAAAGAGGAAAGATTGATCAGACACTTTTCATCATACAGCACAAGAAGGATCTTTTGTTAGTGCAGGTGTATGTGGATGACATTATCTTTGGATCTACTAGGAAAGAGATGTGTTTAGAATTTGAGAAGCTTATGAAAGATAAGTTTCAGATGAGTTCCATGGGGGAACTTACATTCTTTTTGGGTTTGCAAGTTAAGCAATCATCTGAAGGCATATTTATTAGTCAAGACAAATATGTTGCAGAGATACTTAGAAAATTTCAATTTGCTGATTCAAAAATAGCAAGCACACCAATGGACTCTAAGAAGCACCTTCTGAAAGATGAAGATGGAGAAAGTGTAGATGTACACACTTACAGATCTATGATAGGCTCTTTGATGTACCTTACATCATCTAGACCTGATATCATGTTCCCTGTTTGTGTTTGTGCAAGATTTCAAGTAACTCCAAAGGTTTCTCATTTAACTGCAGTCAAGAGAATTTTTAGATATCTTAAAGGTCAACCAAGGTTGGGTATATGGTATTCTAGGGAATCTCCTTTTGACTTGGTAGCATATTTGGATAGTGATTATGCTGGTGCTAGCTTAGACAGAAAGTCAACAACTGGAGGATGTCAATTCCTTGGGTGTAGACTTGTCTCATGGCAGTGTAAGAAGCAAACAAGTGTGGCAAATTCAACAACTGAAGCTGAATATATAGCTGCTGCAAGTTGCTCTAGTCAAGTTCTATGGCTTCAAAACCATCTTCTTGATTATGGGTACAATTTCTTAAACACTGCTATTCATATTGATAATAGTAGTACAATTTGTATTATTAAAAATCCAGTGCAACATTCTAAAACGAAACACGTTGAAATAAGACATCACTTTATAAGAGACTGCAATGAGAAAAAGTTAATTCAAGTTCTTAAAGTTGCTTCAGAACACAACTTTGCAGATCTGCTAACAAAAGCTTTTGATGTTTCAAGGTTTCAGTACTTGGTAGCAAGTATTGGAATGCTTAATCTTTAAATTTTCAATATAATGTGTTTATGTAAATAAATTTTTGTTACTGCTGCTGGATTTACAAGATACTGCTGCTATTACAGAAAGTTTGTGCTGCTAGTACAAATATTAAACTGTGTTATTCATATAGTTGGTCTTATGATTTTTCTAATGCAAGACAAGTACTTTGTACTTTGTTCTTTTGGTTTTAGACTAACAATTTCAGGTATGAATATGTGAACACAAGGGAAATTTCAAGTGAAATGGAAGCAACACAATGCTGATATTGGCTGCTGCCATAATAGGTTTATGATGGACTGAGTTTGGGAATTTAAAACTCCTTAAAACTACTTTCTTGAAATCTAGTTATGATATTTCACATTGAATTGATGACTTAGTTGATCAGATAGTAACTGATGCAACTCACTTTCTATCATTTTATACTTTTAAGTATAATGTGTAAGTCTAAGGACATCTGATAGAAAGAATAGCTAGTAAAAGTGAATCTAACACTTGTGTTAGAGGTAACAATTACTATGAGCTGGAAACCCTGTCAGGAAAACTCTTTGAATTAGTTTATCTTTACACAGGCAGTTATTTATAACTGAAAAACATTGGTTCTCACACAACCAGAGGTTGCTTTAAACTGAAATTTTGATTAAGTGTCTGTTATACACTTGATCCCTTCAAAATGGTTGAAAGTAGTATGATTTTTCAATTCTAAAATCATGAACATACTGCTAAGTCAAATAATTTCTTAAACAAGGATTTTCAAGAGATTCACAAAAACCATCCATTGATGGACCATGAATCAAATGTCCACTGATTCACCTCTCATAGGAGTTAACACACCTAGAAGTGATGAGGGCAGTAACTTAAACTCTTAAGGAATTGATGGCTTCATGTACAATATTGTCTGACAACAAGTTCTAAATGCTGGATCAGATGATAAAAGAAAGATATATTTTGGTACATAGTGAGATCTTCCAAACAAGGGGAGGAAACAAAAGTTATTTGTATCTCAGGGGAGGAAATAATAGCCCAGAAAAGGAAGATAATCCAATAAAAGGAAGGAGAAGACAAGAGCATACAAGATGATGAGGAGGTTGAAAATGACAAGAATAGAGCTTATTCTGGAGTATTATATATATTCAGAAGGGATGAAGCATTCCAAAGGAGAAAGTTCTATCTAGGTCAAATGGAGAAAAGTTTCAATTTCACTTGCAAAGGCATGCTGATAGATGATTTCACTTGTTGAAACAAGCATCCAAGATACATAGCATCATTGCCTCTTATAATTCCTCCATCCAAGGAAATTGCACCATCTTTTAGTCCAAGATTGGAGCAATGTGTTGATATTGTTAAAGTCAAAGAACAAAGCAAATGAATTACTGAGAAGATATTCAATCTTGAAGAACAGAAGTGTTTGAAAGATCTTCACAATCCATGATTTAATTCAGAAACATGTTGAAATGGATTCACATGTTTAGGGAGGATTGTTGGGAATTAAATATTCAAGAAGTAAAATATCGGATTCTATTCAAAGAAAAACGTTAAGTGTGATTCTGCTGCTAGTGCATTTGGTTCCTGCTGTTAATGTTGTTCCTGCTGCTAGAACATTTGATTCTGCTGCTAGCGATAAATGATTCTGCTGCTAGGCTTAACATTCTGCTGCTGTTGATCCTGCTGTTATTATACTTGTTCCTGCTGCTAGCGATAAACTCATTGCTGCTGCTAATGAACATTCTGCTGCTGAGTGGATAAGATTGAAAAGATATTATTTGTATTTTGGTCAACAATATACGGTAGATAATATCTTACCCCATGTGCTTAGTTAACAAGTTGTGTACACAGATACATGTTGTATCTTATGTACTGACACTCTCAAGATAAGTTAACAAGTAAGTCGGCTAGACTTTAAGCAATATGTAAAGATCTTCTTGGACTATAAAAGAAGATCTTAGTCAAGTAGATGTTAAGTGTCCATATGTGTTTTTATTTGTAAGAACTCATAACTGTTAGATAAGAACAAACACAAGAATATCACAAGTTAGAAAAACTTAAGATTCAAGGTTGTAACCCTAGTGATATTTCAAGATCACTCGTATTATTATCATTAATAATATTGAATCGTTTGGTGATAATCTTTATGTGTTCATTGCTAACTAACAAACATAACAATTCCATTTCCATAACATTCACAACCTTCTAAGTGTGATTGAGTGAATTCCGCGCACTTAATCATATTAACACAACATATCATATACACAAAGTTGACAAGGTTTAACCACCTTATAGTGTATCCAGTTATCATAGCATTTATGTAATTCACTCTACAAATTTTTTAGAGTCTAATAATCTTATCTTCTTCTCATAACAATTGTTCATGTTTGTATTATGTATTCCATATTTTAATCAAATGTTTTATTAGAGATGTTTATTTATTCGTGAAGATTGTAATTAGTGGGTATTTCTAAAACTTTATACATTTTCAAAGTTGACACCTATTATGAGATGGGTGACTGTTAGAACATTAAAACCCCGTGGGTATGATTTATTATTCAAGCACAATATATAAAGTACAATACATAAACCCTAACCCTAATGAACCCAACCCACAAGTCGGTTTGGGCCTATTTATTCACTAATACTCCCCCGCAGTTCGAGCGGCGAAATCGCGAAAGCTCGGACTGAAGAAGAAAACTAAGAAAGCAAAATATACAAAGTACAATACATAAACCCTAACCAAAACCGTAACAAGCAAAATGTAGAAAGCTCTGATACCATGTTAGAACATTAAAACCCCGTGGGTATGATTTATTATTCAAGCACAATATATAAAGTACAATACATAAACCCTAACCCTAATGGACCCAACCCACAAGTCGGGTTTGGGCCTATTTATTCACTAATAGTGACTACTAGTAAATCGCGGGTACATTCGAATCTTGTCCCCGCTTAACCACTTGAGACTTAGTTTTTGTGTTGTAAAAGTTGTGTTTCCATCTTGCGAACGTGCTTTTGTAAAAGTTTATAACTTTCATATATATAAGACATGTTCATGTATAAATTATAGGGCAAATTGTAAATTATGTCCCTAATATTTCTCGAAAACGTAAGGATTACCCCGAGACGAAATTTGTTGCAAAACAGCCATTAATGTTTAAGTTTTTTTGCAAAACAGCCACTGATGAGTGCCTGTTTACTCATCATTTTACACCCAGATAAGACACAAAAATAACCAAAAACACCCAAATAGACCAAATATTGTTGCAAATATTCGTGGTTTGTGTTTTTATGTGTTTCAGGTACAAAAGGATTGAAAACAAGGCAAAAGCGGACAAAACCGAGCTGGGATGGAAAAAAAGAGCAAAAACGGACATTCTTGGGTCGTCTCGACAACGTTTGTGTATTTAATCAAGTGAAGACGAAGTCAAAGTCAACCCCGGGATTTAGCCTTGGAATGAGCTTGGAAAAACAAACCCGAAACCAAAACCTATTTTCACAATTTACCCTAAACCTAACACCTAACTTCCTTCCTGACAAACCCACACCACTTTCTCTTATACACGCAACAACCCCCCTCCATAGCTCTAGTACACCCACTCCAAGGCTAGTTCACATGTATCCCTCCCCCTCTTCACGTGATACCCATCCTAGCTGGAAATCCACTAATAACATTTTGGCGCCAAAAATGTGATTAAGGGCTGAGATGAAGAAGAGGCCCATCCAATGGTCCAGAATTGGTCAGAGAAGCACAAGATGAAGATCCCAGCTTATTTTAGTATAAATAGGACCTTTTGTAAGCCAAAAATGGTGTGTAGTTTTTATATTAAGTCGTATTTTTTTAGTTAAGTGTTTAAGTAGTAAAAATTTAAGTTTCCAGTGTCAATTTAACTTTGTTTAAGCTCATTTATCCTTTATTTTATCAGCATTGTTCCTATTTCTAAGTTTAATGAAATTTCAAATTTCCAATTTTTACTATTAATCGAATTCAAATCATTAGTTGTTAAACAGAGATCACAAGCTCTCATTCCTGTTAGAATAAGCTTTTATAAGCTTATTGAAGTCATTCCTGTTCTTAGTGTAAGAAATGCCAAAATAGTCAACGAAAGTCAACGGGTCACTTTTACTGTGTAAGTGCTTATTTTCAGCTTATTATATAATTTTTCTGCTTAATGTTAGTATAATACTGCCTCTTATTTGTTTTTCATGGCTTAATTACCAATTGCTTTAATTTTCTTTAAAATATCAATTAAAAGCCAAAAATAGCTTAATCTTAGTTAGCTTATTTCCAGTGCCTATTTCCTGATGAATCTTGCTTTTTAGCACTTAATACACCTTAATTGAAGTTTTTCTTTCTAACTTACAGTTTAAAACAGCCTGCTCTAGTGTAAAATTTCAATTTCAGTCTGTTAAGGGGTGTTTGGTTTAAGGGGTCAAACGGGTCAAAATGGTTATGTACTGTTCATTTACCATATTGGGAAGTTTAATCATGTCTAATTTACCTTATAAAAGTTGTTTTTAGGATGTGATTAGTTAATTTGAAGGATTTGGAAGTTTTAAATAGGATAGTATAATCTTAAGATGTGAACTGTTCTAATAAGCTCTCATTAGCCACAAGCTGATTTGATGCCAAATCTTTGTGTCCATTTTAGTCTATTAAGTCCATATTCAGTAGTTGATAGAGTTCCTTATAGCTTTGGGTCAAAATTTGCCAAAACAGGCCAAGTCAACCATAGCAGACTACATGTTTTGATTTTGTCGATTTTCAGCCCATGTTTTCCATTTTTCATTTCTTCATTATAAGCCCTTTTAAGCTCAAACTTGGTATTGATAATCTTGGGTTGCTAGTGCAATTAGTCCACATTTTTTCGAATTTTTCTATTAACTTTTTAACAGCTTTTTATCAGCTGCAAGTCTGCATTTTTTTCATAATTTTTGTCCAGATCAGCTGATGTTTTTCATTTTTAATTTGTTCAATATATGTTAGAATAAGCTAAAATTTATCACAGTTTATCTTGGGTTGCTAATCTAGTTGGCCCATATTTTTGTGATTTTTTTTATCAGCTTTTCACTAGCTTTTTAGTGGCTTGAAAAATCCCATTTTTCCCCTACACAACTGTGCCATCAGCAGTCATAAGTGCTTATTGAGAGTACTTAGTGCTTTTTTGCTTATGATCATAGGTTATTTCTGAGATCTTTGGTACATTTAGATTAAGCCTAGTTTATTTTAGCTTATTCCAGCTTATTTTAGTTTATAACTTAGCTTAATAGTCCCTTTATTCAATAGTTTAGCTTAATTTCATTTCTTTTGCCTACTGTTCTAATCCCTAGCTTATTTTTGTGCTTATTTCAAGTTTCCAAAAATAGTTGTAGTTTTGAATAATGCTTATTTTTATGTGCTTAATAGGTTTTAAAAGAAAAACTTTAAAAAAAAATAAGTTTAGCAAAAAAAGAGTCCAGGGATTCGAACCCTGGACCTCTTGCTCACACAGCCACCACACACCCAACTGCCCTTGGGTCTTTGTCTGCTTTATCTTTTCCAAGTTTTTTATTTAACCCAGTTTTTCCCATATAAGCCTACTTCCCCTTTTTAGCTTAATAACTGCTTATCTGAATAAGCAGTTGCTTCCATTTTATTTTTCATAGGATTAGTTTATCTTTTAGCACTTTCCTGTAAATTTTCAGATTTTTCCATTTTCGTTTAATATTTTTTATAAATTTTTCTTTTCTAAATAGTATTTAATTCATAATAAAAAATATTAAAGTCAAAAAAATATAATTCTTTTTTCCAAAATTTTCTCTTGTTAAATAGGACTTAGGAAAAATAGATTTGTACCCGTAGAGTTAGTATTTCTTAGTTTTCACTCTTTAGGCTCGGGATTAGCCCGGGTTTTGCGCGTTTACAGTTTTCTTTTGCGTTTTTAATCACGTGAGCTTTAGATTATCGTTTTCCTTATTTATTAAGTCGTTTTTAGTTGATGTTCACATACCTTAGCATAAAAATCCAAAATCTCTTTATTTTCACTATTCAAACACGTTTCACAAATCGAGATCACAAATTCCATTCAATCCTTCGTTGGGGAAAACGACCCGGGTTACACATACTTCACTTGTGTTTCCTAGGAAATATTTATGCATTGATTTTCGCGAATCAATTTTCGACGCCGCTACCGGGGAAGGCTTGAAGTGAATTTTCTAATCTCGTTTGTCGATGCGTGTTTTGAAGACCCTTCTCCCGAGAAGTTATCGTTTTCTCTCGTAAATATTTTCTTATAAAAAACTCAAAAATATTTTCTTTCAAAATTTGTTTTAAATTTGTTTTTCTTCTATCTTCATTTGTTTCCATTTTTCCTTTCTTTTATAAAAATCCATAAAAAATCTTCGCTGTCCTCTTAAATGTTTAATTCTTATCTCTTTACCCTCTCATTGTTTAATTCTCCACAATGATCGATTTTCCACCGTACCCTCCCCATGATCCTTGGACCATGGAGGATTTCTATCGTCCAACACTTATCAATAGAGGAGGACCGATCACTCCTACATCAGTTCCGAGAACCGATTTCAAATTGAAAAATCATATGGTTCGACTGATCTGGCAAAATTGCCAATTTCATGGATTTCGAGATGAGGATGCAAACGAACATTTAAACAAGTTCATATCTATCACTCAATCCATGAAACAGAAAGGAGTTTCTCAAGATAGCATTCGTTTGAATCTTTTTCCATTCTCTTTATCCCACAACGCTGAATCTTGGTTTTATACTCTTAGAACCCACTCAATTCATACTTGGGAAGAGATGTTCCTCAAGTTTCTTTCAAAATACTTTCCACATTCTAAAACGGTGCAACTTAGGAAAGACATTCTGAATTTCCGGCAATTGCCCATTGAGTCAGTATTTGAAGCTTGGGAACGATTCAAATCTTTGTTACGGAAATGTCCTGATCACAAAATTTTGCTTCTTGATCAAATCCTAACCTTTTATAGTGGCATAACTACGATTGATCGAGACAAAATCATGTTGGCTGCCGGAGGCAATATCATGCGGAAGACTCCTCAAGAAGCTTATGATTTGATTGAGAATATGACACTTCATCATTATCAGTGGGATGCTGAAGTTCAGCATGACTCTACCACTATTTTGAGTGATCATTATTCCGATTACAATTCCGTAGTGAGTGCACGAGTCGAGGTCCTTGACAATAACACTAGATACACAATTCAAAATTGTCAACATCAACAAGGACCAGGTAATCCACACACCTTTTACTATTCAGACTCTGACGAGAGTGATGAGGATGAACCTTCAGAAGTATTGAAAGTTGAGACGTCGATTCTTCTTCCGAGTGGCAATCCCACTCCATCTTCAAAACTCGTCATTTCCGACTCTTCCCCTTCTCTCATGCCGTTTGAGGGAAGTGACGTCACTATGGAAGAGCTCGAGGTTTTCTTGATTGATGATCCAATTTCGTCGGAAATTGTTGATGCTAATTGTGATCCGGGGGGAGATGCTCCTTTATTAGAAAAGATGATATTTGATGAACCGTTATTTTCCCTCCCCCCGAAGGATGTTGTTGTTAAAGATAAGCCGTTAGATCCTCCGGAGCTCGAGCTCGAGGATTCTTTTCCCGAATATGAGAGTTTTATCTTTGATACCGAAGAAGAGAGTAGTGGCAATCCCACTTCTCATCCCGATTATTCTCTCCCGGCTTATGAAGCCTTTTGCTTTGACATCGATCTTTCGGAAGAGACGAGTAGTGGCAGTACCACTTCTCATGCTTATATCTCTCTTCCCGAGTTTGATTCGTTTCTCTTTGATAAGAATGATTCGTCTATCTTTGAAGAGTTCTCCGATGAACTCTCTCAGCCGGAGTATGATCATTTTTATTTTGATCTTGAGAAAGATTTTAGTCTGGGGGGAGGTGTTCTTGATCATAAGAATTTGCTTATTGATGAAATCATCCCAACCCTCCCTCCCGAAGCTTTTCTTGCAAGTGAACCTAAGAGTTTTAATGACAAATTTGCTTTTAATGATGAAGAGTTTTTTACGATAATCATCAAAATCTTTCTTCCCTTCATCACATATGATGTGATTTCTCCTCTCCTTCACTCATTCGGGAGTGAAGATACTATCTTTGACCCCGGTATCACCATTTATGGTTGCTATTTCTTAAAACCGTGGGTATCTCGTCGGCGTGGAACTTTCATATGTTTCAATGTTTATCCAAACCTCTTGAACGAAAGTCCGATTGAGATTATCTTTTCCACATGCTCCCCCAAGAACAATTGAATTCGGGGTCGAGTCAAGCTAGTGACTCGGTTAACAAAAACATTAGCATTTCATGGGTGACAACCCATGTTTCTGACTTCTTTCTATTTTCTGACACTAAGTGTGGGGGGATTCCTCTACTGTGCTTTGCTTTTTGTGTGTTGTTTGCTCTTATTTGCAGGTTTCCCTTAGATCGTGATGATTGATGCGCCTGTTTTCAATCCAGCCGCCCAATATCCATCTTTTTGCTAACGATTATCTAGGGATATCTTTTTAATCCTGTTTGTGAAAATAGAGAATTCTTTCACACACTTGGCTATTAGTATTACCTTTTTACGTTCTAAGTGTCGGCATAATAGCCGGTACTTTGAATATTGAGGGCAATATTCAATTCTAAGTGTGGGGGGGAATTCTCGCGAATGTTGTCACATATGTACCTTCTAGTGCCCTAGTACCCCCGTTTTGGCCAAAATTTTAATTTTTTTTCGTTTTTAAATAAGAAATTGCATGAAAAAGAAGTGCTTTGCACATAAAAAAAAGTGTTTAGTCTTGATTAGGTTAGAACAAAGGGAATCCCGACTCTGCCAGAATGTTGATCTGGCTGCTTCTTCAACAATTAGACTAAGGTTTTACGATTTGTGCAAAAGAAAATGCTAAGCGTAGAGTAGTTGGTTCTCTTTAGAGCTTATATAAGTAATCTATGGCTTTTCCTCCCAGGAGCTCTTAATCTGAATAAATAAGTGTTGTTTTCAAACGTTTGAACGTCAAAATCGTTGTGTTATGCAAAACAAATTTTTATACAAGTTTGATATAGAGTCTAAGTTCAACTTTTTATTTTAATTTTTGAGAAAGCATATATATTTAATAAAAAAAAAAAAAAAAATGAGAAAATGAAAAGAAAAAAAAGTGGAATGATATTGCAAAATAAGAAAATGGAATGATATTGCAAAATGCAATAAGTTTTGATGTTGCAAAAATAAAGATGTAAATGAATAAATGTATGAAACTTGCTTTTTCTTAAATTTAAATCGAAAGTTGAACTAGGATTCGTCAATTTTGTCATAAAGGTTAAACGGTAATTTGGTAGATTGTTGATTTCAAAAGCCCCAAAAGCTCCGGTACTATTCTATGTGAGGTGTCAAAAGCCTGGTCACCTAAAACCAACTGGTTTGGTGTAAAACCCTAAAATTTTGAACACGTAAAATACCCAAATTACCCTTGATCTCAAATTCATAAATGACGTTTAAAACTTTAAGACATTTAAATCCCGAGTATACACTAAATGTTTAACGTTAATGATTGGACGAATAAAACAATTACATACATTTAATTAAATAAATGTCACGCCTATAATATTGTATCCTAACCGAAAATTTATGTATCAATTTAACAAAATGATATCATCACTTATTAGGCACAAAATCAAGACCCACAATTTAAGCAATTTACCATATATGTAAATCCCATCCACACGTTTTCCAGCTAGACGAATCATGCACCCATTTTCTTTTTTTCATTGCCATTTTTCTCATAACACAAACCCTAAAAACACTTTACGCAAACTCGGCTGCTACTTTCTTCTTTCTCTGTTCGACCCGATAACAAAGCAACAAAAGGTGGTTCGTTTGGTGGCTGCTATTCGGTGGTCTTGGTCGTGGTGCTACAGCAGACTTGAGGTGATAGATTGGTCGTGGATTGAAGCTGCTCGAAGGGAGTTCTTGGCTAGGGTTTGTGGCTGGAACACTTGTTGATAATTCGACCCTTATTTGTTTCTTCTCATCTTTCACGCTACAAGGGTAATGTGTATCCCATTCTTGTTCGATTCCTCTCGTAAAATCTGTTATGTATACGTTTACTAAGTCACATGAATCATATGTAAATCGATTAAAATAGAACCGTGTATATGTATGCGACTTTAAACTCACATGAAATCATAACGGGTCACATAAAATCACAACTAATATGCACCTAAATAACGACTGTAAGAACTTCATATATACATCGACCCTTACCTTGTTTCGACCCTCTTATTTTCTGTTTTGGATGTGTTGTGTTCGATCCCATCATGCACATGTGATCTAGTCTTTTCGAACTAAAATAAAAGAGGCCAAAACGCTGCCTTGTGTCCTTTTTCTGCATCGAACAACAACCATAATAGGAGTCACAAACCTGTTAAAACTAATCATGCATTCGACCCATAAAACTCACATGAAATGACGATTTAGTAAACCCTAATCATCGACTTAAAGAAGCTGTTTCATTGAACTTGTTTTGATCCACTCTTATTCGACTTAGAAGTATTTCATATCTAATCCTATACGAACTAAAGAAAAGAAAAAAAGCATGGTTGCGTTTGGTTTGTGCTCGATAATAAACGAAACAAAAGAGGGTCACGGTTTAGTCTTGGTGTCGCAAAGGTAGAATGGGTTGTGATTTATCTCAAATGCTATCTAAAACATAATGAGGTCTCGACTTGTATCACACGCTAAGATGTTAGTTTGTTTCGGTTTCATATAAATGACGAGGGCTAGGTTTCTTTATAAAAAGGCATGCGGTTTTAATAAAAAGAGAAGGGTTAAATTTGTTAAGTATAAACTTGTGGGTTCCATGCGTAAATGTGATAAGAGGAAGGGGTTAAATCGTTATTATGAGAACTAAAGAGATAATTACATAATTTACAGGTTCGACCCTATACATTGTTAAAATGACACTTTTAATACTAAACTATTGTAACTTGGCATAATGAACCCTAATACTTATGAAAGCTATGTTATGAACCTTAAACTATTAATATAGTCACATTGCTACCTCAAATTGATTAAGGGATAAACTTGAATATTTATGACTAATGTTTCTAGATATGGAAACCTACTAATTATGGAAACTTACTAATTCGGGAAACCTGCCTAAAATAGAAGATTACTTAAAATGGAAGAGCCGACTAAAATAAGTAATCTGATTTAAAATAAGTTATTAATCAGATGATCATAAATTCATGTAGATTCACTGAAGATGGAGTTTACTTTTGATCTTTTCGTTTCTAGTTGTGTTTTCACTTGCGGTCTAAGGTACAAATATTCTACCCTTTTTCAGTAAGGGTGTTTTCATCCTCATGACTCCTTGATCTTGATCTTTGATTCGTTATAAGATTCCCTTAAGCCATTGCTATGATTCCCTGTACTTTGATTCATTCGTTTGATATGCTTCGTTGTTATAATGATCCATTTGACATTCGTTCATTATGACCCGTGTGATATGATACTTGACATAATTCATTCGTTACCTAGGACATGAGTATTCAAATCATTTGATGCTTTGAAGGTTCATTTGGTATTGTAACTGGATGTGAAAACCTTTCTTAATTGTATCATGGAAATGTTTTGAGAAAAACTATTTTTAAAACGATGTTATGAGCATGATGCGCTATCATTTTTATATAGAATCTTGCTAACTTTTATGAAAACTATTTTAAAGACTACCTTTATGAAAACCGTTTCTTTTTAAAGATCATTTTTATGAAAACCATTATTAAAAAAATTTATTTAAATGAACATTTGATAGAAACCTTTGAATTGAACCTTGTTATGAACCATTTGATTCCTTTGATTATGAACCTTTGAGATCCTATGCCTGATATGATTCCCTTATTTGACTCATGACTCTCATTGCATGATTGTCATTCTCATTGATTCATTCTGACATTTGTTTAAATGTCTCTGCTATGCTATGCTTATGTTTTGCCATGCTATTTGAGTTACTATCTCGTTTCTCTTGCCATGCTAGTTTGTTATTGTTGTATGCTATGATAGATCTGTGCCTGAGCTTACCTAGTTGTGGAGGTACCATGACCATGTCTTTGATGGCACCTTATGCATGACACTCCCGTAGAGGTGTGATAGATCTACGGCGTTCCCCCTTATGATATGATTTTGTGTACACTATTGGCCAACTTTATATATGCGTGACCAGTCCAGTACTGGCATTCATATTTTGTTAGGGAGCGTATGGATGCATCCTAGGTTTATGTATGCGTATGTATGGTGACCAGGTGGTGTGTGCCTTACACTCCTTCTCACACTTTTAGTACTTAGAGGTCTCCCCTCTTCGTATACTTGTTATGCTTTAGTATGATTTGACGGATTATGTATGGAGTTCTTATGGCACATCCTTATATGAACTTTTTCATTATTTCATTCTTTCTCTCGATTCAATTATTATTCAGTTCTCATGCATTCCTGGTTTTTAGTTCTCTTTAAAATTCGTATGACTGTCATAATTATACTTTCGTTTTGTACTCTTATTCCTTCGTTGCTTATTGATGCGTGGGTTTTGCAACCTTACAACAGGTTTTACCTCTCGAGGGATCTCAAGAGGCTTACAACCCCACCAGGCAGTGTACCTGACCGATGTAGTATGGTGTAGTGGTAAGTACGGGGGATTGATCGTTCTCCACAGGGAATAGTGTTCGTTAGGTGTGAAAGACTACTCTAATTAGGTCTAAGGGTTGAGGAAGATTCTTTTTATGTTTTTATATTTTTATGAAAGCAAGTAAAATCTCGGTTTTGAAAGGGTGGGCGGAATTAGTTGCTAGTCAACTAACCCAAAATTACTACGGATGCAAATAAAGTAAAATAACAAAAATGAAAATGTTGGTGAGAAACTTATGTGTAGAGAAATGTGTTTACTTAGATTTCCTTACTCCCTAACTATCTTTTACCGGTTAATTAGTGTGTATTAGTCGCGTGGATGACGGGTGTATTCCTTAATACCATTCGTGGGGTGGCGTACTTACTTCCCCAACTCTACAAGCTCCTACTTCACTCCTATGTCGAGCCGGCTAGGAAGCTCCTAACATGGGATCACTAGAATTCGCTTGTGCATTAAATACAACCATAAAAACCTTTAGTACGCATTTGGTTCATGTTTCTTAAGACGTTCAAGCAAGTTACCGAATAGGAAGTTAGCCAGTTTTCTTAAGCCTAACATAGATAAACAATCATCCAATACAACTAATAACACACTAACAACCAATAATCAATAGCTAGGTTTCATTAGATCTAAGCAAACACAAGATAAATTTAGCCTAACATGTTAATCAAAAGACAAGAATAAGATAAAATCAAACAACACATAGACATATTGAATGATTAATTGATAACTTATCTTCAATGTAACATGGAAGATCTCAAGGCAAAAAGCCTTGAAAAAGAGGCTAAAATCGTCTTAGGGTTTTCTCCCAAAATTCCACACACTAAGCTCTCCTTAATGACAAAAAATTAGAAAACTATATATAGACTTTTGCATCTGACGGCGTCACCTTATGGAGTGTGACGCCGTCACCTCGCCGCTTCTAGGGTTCCCGGATGACCTTCTTGACGCCGTCCCTCTTTAGCTCTTCAAAAATCCATTCTGGCTTATCAAGGCTTGACGCCGTCAGCTCGTGAACGTGACGCCGTCCCCTTATGATTTAAGCCGTGACGCCCTTGATCAAGTTAAAGCGTGACGCCGTCAGAATTCACATGCTATTTTCACTGGCCTATCATGAGTAAATTTCACGTCCACTTTTTCTTGCCAAAGCATGACGCCGTCCAGAGTTAATTGTGACGCCGTCAAAGGTAACATTCAGCCGATTTTTGAGACTTTGTCGTTTTCTTCACTTTTATGCTCCAAAAACGTCCAAAATGCCTCCTTTTCCAGATTTCTCCTCAAAAGTACCTAAAATGACAAAAGGAACGATTTAGGGCAATATTTGATCAAATAAATACGATTTAAGGCTTAAATGACCCCTTAAAAGCGGTACACTTTTCGCTTCATCAAATACCCTTACACTTGAGATTTGCTTGTCCTCAAGCAAATGCGCTTTTATTCTAATCAAAATACAAGTTAGGGGTCATTTAATGCAAACATAAAAGTAATTACAACAAATAATCGTTCCACTTCAATCATAATAAGCACGGAGATTACATACTAGCACCTCACAAGTAGTGTTTAGATACTCACATCTCTCAAGTGTCATCAAAATAAATCTCATAAATGAAAACGGATAATATCTCTCACTACCTGTCATAGCAAATAGATTACCATAGGCTTGGGAAAGGATCGAAAACCTCCTCCACTAGGCGTAAGCACCTAAGATAAACTATCAAAGAGGGCTTTTTCATGGGTTATAACGTTAGGTGTAGGGAAAAGGAAAACACGGTTTGGTTGGATAAAGGATATTTTACTGGTGGCGAGTTAAAAATCTTGATCAATTACATGTACTATACAATGTTGCTAAGCCAAGACTAGACTCGATCTTAAGCTAAAAGCAAAATAACAAAAACATAAAACAAACATAAAATAAACATAAAATGAAACGGGATGGTAGTCCGTATGTTTTTTCTACTTTTTCTTTTTCTCATTTTTTTGTATTTTTCTTGATTTTTTTTTTTTTTTTTTTTTTTTTTTTTTTTTTTTTTTTTTTGCATACACTCTTGCCTTACCATCCAAAATAATATATCATAGGGGCATTGCATTCCCCTTACACTTGAACTTTTACATAACTTTACAAATACTAATCTAATGACTCGAATTAAGATAATTGAAAAACTTGGAGTACTTTTAAAATATTTAGCACATATGGGGGTAATAAATGATGTTCTTCCCCATTACTCCATTACACTAGTACTTTACCCATGAGTCCCAATCGTCCCAAAACAATATGTACAAGGATATGACTCGACTTAGCAACCATGTAATCAACTAGATAATTAACTTGGGTTTAAACAAATGTTGTAACAATAATGCACTAAAAATGAGTGCATACAAGGTAGGCTAAGGCGATTTGGGTGTACATTTAAGTGGGGTGTAACAAATTCTTCCTTTAAGTAAAATGCTTAAAGGTCGAAACGAAAAGATAGGCTCTGAGGGGTGTACTAGGGGTATCGTGTACTAAAAATGAGTACAACGCAAAGGGTGTGGGAGAATTACTTGACCAATGTAGCCAATGTAATTATAACAAAAACACAGGTGTAAAACAATGGGTTAATCCTAATGCCTCTTATCATGTAGTAAATCTAACTACACGAATGTAGTCTCACTTGTGGCCTCGGAATGGTCCTAACGCAAGTTCTAGAATCTAAGTGCTACCGGTACACACATCATAGCATAAATGCTTTTCCTACCAATTCTAGGGGCGAACCTCACATATTTGGGGGTGGAAAATTTTTTAGTGGTACGGTTTTTGTGGTAGTCATATAACTCCTATCCGTGAGACGCTCATTAAGATCAAAGTTTCACTCCTATATGTTGTAAAAAATTTTAAATTTGGCACTAAAATTACCCTAACAAGTATTTCTCTCAGTTTTATTACACGTCTACTATTAAACAAACAAAAATCAAGCGCAATGGCATTCTCTAAAATCGTACTTTTACCCTCCCTTACACTTAAGATGAACATTGTCCCCAATGTTCAAATAACAAGATGTAAAAGCATAAAGTAAAAGAATGAAATCAAATACTCCCCTGATTCGCTCGGTGGATAATGAAATTACACGGTTAAATCTTCCTCCAAAGAGATGTCGAAGCTCCATGACTAATGCATCGCCACAAGCTTGATCCAAAAACATCTCCTTGTCCAAAATAACCTGTTAAACCTGAGAAAACAAACACGAAAACCTGCATAACATCGGCGGGAAAAAATCTATATATAAGGATATAATGCTTGTGGAATGATAATTTTGCAGATTCCTGGAGATTATAAGTTGGAGATTTTAATAAAAACTTTTCTAAAAAACAAAACTTTCAAAAATTTCTGGAAATTAAATCTGACGCCGTCAGGTTATAAACCCTGACGCCGTCAGAAATGACCTGACAAAAATTCTTATTTTAAGTTTCCGGAAAATTTCTGGAAAAACCTTTACCTTACTTCCTGGAAATCCTGCAAAACATCATTATGACTCGATACAAGCATTTGACTCAAACAAATACTAATATGTATGCTAATTTATTATTATTACGATTCATGTTCATTTGTGTTCTAATAAACCGATTTGGATTTCCCTTACACTTATCTTTTGCAAAATACCTTTATATGTAGTTAAGACGAAGTTAAAAACAAAATAAAGCATTTTCACAATTTTAGTTTTGAACATGAATCAATAATAATAAAAATTAAACATACATACGGAAGCAAATAAAATCAAACAAACAAATAAATAAACACACAAAGCAAATAAAACAAATAAAGCTTGGGCTGCCTCCCAAGAAGCGCTTTTCTTTATTAACGAGTCTTGTAGCTAGACTCAAAGTCACGCTACCCTATGTAAGTAAGCTCGTCATCGAGGACGTCTTTAGGGTTAAGCTTGGATTGAAGTTTCCTATTGGTCCGCTTAGTACGATATATCTTTTCAAACTTCTCTCCATCCGGGTCATACAATGTCATCTTAATATGCCATGACCCATCTCCATCTTTGGGTGGTTTATCCCAATTCCACTTATGATCATCTTCCTCACAAATCCACTTATTCATTCCTAGGTTAATTGGCAAAACTCCTAGGAAATCAATCATCTTTCTAAAAACTAGAGAATCTTCAAATGGATCCAATTCGGTGTCCCTAGCCAAGAGTTGCTCCACCGAATGCGTTCGGTTAACAAAGTCCTCTTCTAGGTAAAATGGGCGTTGGGGTCCTATGAAGTCTCTATCAATCCAAGGTCCATATCTAGATGGTCTCCTATTTGATTCTAGCCAATGTGGTGTTGGTTCCTCACTAGTATCATAGGCATGTTTCTTAACATCATAGACTGACCAAGTATCTCCTTCTCCTACCACTATCTTGGATTCCTTACAATCAATCATAGCACTAGCGGTCGCCAAAAATCCTCTACCTATCAACAAGGGGCATGTAGGGTCGCTAACCATATCAAGGACGTGGAAATCGGCTAAAATGGTTAGTTTTCCAATGTGCACTAACACGTCCTTAATTACTCCAACCGGGTAAGCAACACTTCCATCCGTTAAACCTATTATTACCTCGGTTTCTTCAAGTTTTCCAAGTTTTAGAGAGGTGTAGAGAGGTAACGGAAGTAGGTTAAGGCTTGATCCAAGATCGGCTAATGTGTCATAAGCCTCCGAATTACCGATCTTGCAAGGTAGAACAAATAAGCCCGGATCATCTAACTTCTTAGGTAGCTTGTTTTGAACAAAGGCGGTCCCTTTTTCGCCTAACTTGAGCTTCTTCTCATCCAACTCATCAACAACCAGACTTTCAAGGTGGAGCTCCTTGAATTCTTCGTCAAGGTTTTGAGTGGGAGGTGTTTCAACTATGTTGTTGACCAATTTGGATGTCATAACTTCTTGGTCATTTGGAACGACTTGGGTTTGTTTGAAACACGTGCTCATGGAATTGACCGAATAATATTGTGGACAAGAACTAGGGGACGAAACCGATGAAATAGCGTTGACGTTTAGTTTCGGGTTCTTGACCGTGTTGCTTGGGAGTGCTCCCATTTCTCGGTCATTAAGGGCTTTCAACAAGGTGTCAATCTTATCGGTCATCTCGCTTTGTTTTTGTTTGAAATCGGCTTCAAACTTGGCTAAACGAGCTTCTTGAGATGCCATAAATTGAGACATCAATCCTTCAAAGTTATTGGTACTACCATTGCCGGAAGGATTGTTGTTGAAAGTACGGTTCGAGTTGGAACCGCTTGATTGGAAACGATTAGGTGGGTTGAAAGAATTGGTTTGTTGCGTGTTTTGGTTTTGTTTCCACCTAAGGTTTGGGTGATTTTTCCATGAGGGGTTGTATGAATCACCGTAGGGGTTTGGCTCGGGTTTGAAAGTGTACCACTTGTCTCCCGCTCCGTCGGTACGCGAGGATGCGTAGTCCACAAAAGCTTGTTCGGGGAGTTCCATGCAATCACGAGTGTCGTGGGGACCACTACATAATTCACATGAAGAAGTGATTTTGTTCACTTGGCTTGAAGGTTTAGGAGCCTCGTAGGATTTCATGAGAAACTTGACTTGGTCTTCAAGTTCTATGATCCTACGGACAGAAGTGCTTGAATTGTTCGAAGGCAAAGATATTGCCTTGACCGTTTTATTCAAATCACGGGGATCACTCCAACTTTCGTTGTCATAAAGAGCAAGATCCTCTAAGAGAGCCCATGATTGTTCCGCACTTAGATCACGTAGCTTACCATCGGCCGCTTGGTCAATGGTTTGCCTCGTGTAGAGATTGATATGGTCATAGAAGATTTGGACTTGGAGCCACAGTTCTATGCCATGGTGAGGGACTTTTTGGAGTAAGTCCTTGAATCGAGTCCATGCCTCGTAGAGAGTTTCGCCTTGACGTTGTTGGAACATCAAGATATCATTCCTTAGCTTGGTAGTTCTTCCCGGTGGGAAAAACTGAGCAAGGAAACGAGTGGTGAGATCATCCCAAGAGGTAATGGATCCTGCGGGTTGACGTTCTAGCCACTGACTAGCTTGGTCCCGCAAAGAGAATTGGAAGAGACGCAATCGGGTCGTCTCTCGAGTGGCAACATCAAGGTCTATAGAATCAACGATTTTGAGAAAGTCCTTGAGATGTTGATTAGGATCTTCAGAACGAAGTCCATGGAATGCGCATCCACTTTGCACCAACCGGATGGTGTCGGATCGCAAGGGTGTGATATTGGCTCCTTGAGTGAGCTCAATGGTGTTTCGATAGCCATGGTGGCTAGGACGGGAATACTCTCCTAAAGTACGGGCTCTAGGAGGTGGTGGTGGTTGTTGTGGTGGTGGGTTGTGGTGGTTAAGGATATTACCATCTTCCATGATGTCGGATGGTATGGTTACGAACAAAGACACGAAGAAAATAGATAGACTAAAGAAAATCTAGAAAAAATAAAATAAAAATCTCACTAGAAAGGAATCTAGTGAGTAGACCTAATAGAAATAAAAATTCAACCTAAACAATAACTATTCCCCGGCAACGGCGCCAAAAACTTGATGCGTGGGTTTTGCAACCTTACAACAGGTTTTACCTCTCGAGGGATCTCAAGAGGCTTACAACCCCACCAGGCAGTGTACCTGACCGATGTAGTATAGTGTAGTGGTAAGTACGGGGGATTGATCGTTCTCCACAGGGAATAGTGTTCGTTAGGTGTGAAAGACTACTCTAATTAGGTCTAAGGGTTGAGGAAGATTCTTTTTATGTTTTTATATTTTTATGAAAGCAAGTAAAATCTCGGTTTTGAAAGGGTGGGCGGAATTAGTTGCTAGTCAACTAACCCAAAATTACTACGGATGCAAATAAAGTAAAATAACAAAAATGAAAATGTTGGTGAGAAACTTATGTGTAGAGAAATGTGTTTACTTAGATTTCCTTACTCCCTAACTATCTTTTACCGGTTAATTAGTGTGTATTAGTCGCGTGGATGACGGGTGTATTCCTTAATACCATTCGTGGGGTGGCGTACTTACTTCCCCAACTCTACAAGCTCCTACTTCACTCCTATGTCGAGCCGGCTAGGAAGCTCCTAACATGGGATCACTAGAATTCGCTTGTGCATTAAATACAACCATAAAAACCTTTAGTACGCATTTGGTTCATGTTTCTTAAGACGTTCAAGCAAGTTACCGAATAGGAAGTTAGCCAGTTTTCTTAAGCCTAACATAGATAAACAATCATCCAATACAACTAATAACACACTAACAACCAATAATCAATAGCTAGGTTTCATTAGATCTAAGCAAACACAAGATAAATTTAGCCTAACATGTTAATCAAAAGACAAGAATAAGATAAAATCAAACAACACATAGACATATTGAATGATTAATTGATAACTTATCTTCAATGTAACATGGAAGATCTCAAGGCAAAAAGCCTTGAAAAAGAGGCTAAAATCGTCTTAGGGTTTTCTCCCAAAATTCCACACACTAAGCTCTCCTTAATGACAAAAAATTAGAAAACTATATATAGACTTTTGCATCTGACGGCGTCACCTTATGGAGTGTGACGCCGTCACCTCGCCGCTTCTAGGGTTCCCGGATGACCTTCTTGACGCCGTCCCTCTTTAGCTCTTCAAAAATCCATTCTGGCTTATCAAGGCTTGACGCCGTCAGCTCGTGAACGTGACGCCGTCCCCTTATGATTTAAGCCGTGACGCCCTTGATCAAGTTAAAGCGTGACGCCGTCAGAATTCACATGCTATTTTCACTGGCCTATCATGAGTAAATTTCACGTCCACTTTTTCTTGCCAAAGCATGACGCCGTCCAGAGTTAATTGTGACGCCGTCAAAGGTAACATTCAGCCGATTTTTGAGACTTTGTCGTTTTCTTCACTTTTATGCTCCAAAAACGTCCAAAATGCCTCCTTTTCTAGATTTCTCCTCAAAAGTACCTAAAATGACAAAAGGAACGATTTAGGGCAATATTTGATCAAATAAATACGATTTAAGGCTTAAATGACCCCTTAAAAGCGGTACACTTTTCGCTTCATCACTTATGCTTATTTACCGTTATGTTATGTTATATATATCTGTTCACTGGCCTTTTTAAGCTCAGCCGCTTTTCTTTTCCTGCGGCAGGTTTTAGTTGGAAGCTGGGTTATGAGTGGAGAGTACTTTGGACTTAGAAGACCTTACTAGCTATTCTGGATTAGAGATGACTAGAACGTTTACAAATTGTAGAACTTAGAAATTTTTATTGATCCCTTTGTAACCTTGTATTTTCAATTCTTCCTTTGTAACCTTTGAAATTCATTTTGTATTATTTAGTCATATGCTTGTGTTTGCTTTGATATGTCACCATAACGTAGTACTTCTACCCTTACCGGGTTGGGGTGTTACATTTGGGATGTGCCGAGAAGAAAACCGTTACATGGAGTGATCTCACCTTTGAGTCTCTAATCTCTAAATGGTCGTTTGTTGTTATCTATTTAAGTATTTAATACTAGCTTAGTGGGAATATCCAAAATCTTTGAAATCGAAGTTTCGCTGATTCCGGTACTATTCTTTGTGGGGTGTCAAAAGCCTGGTCACCTAAAACCAACTGGTTTGGGATGTGCCGAGAAGAAAGCCGCTACATGGAAAAGGCCCTTTTTGATCCTTAGATTTTTGAGGTTCCCGGTAAATTAGTATTTGACTTAAACAAATGACAACCATAATAAATGTCGATTTTTGCGGTCAAAATTTTGAAAATGAGCACACTCACCTAACTTCTTGAATAATTCTGGGAGTGAAAAGTTAAGTTTCGGCTTACATAGATTATTAGTATAAGTAGTGTTAGCATTTTACAAAAACATTTGCACAATAAGTTTAAGCTAAGTTGGGATTATAAAAAAGAGGATGACGATTACAATTCCCTGGAGACACCCATTTTGTGTGAATCCCGTTCCATGATACTATTTTTGAAAATCTAGCATGTTATCTATTTTTGTTCTAGTTTAAATTTCTTGCATTGGATAAAAAGTCAAAATGGGGTATACTTGGTATTCTTTTGATTCTTTCATTACTTTATATGATCGGATTGCTAGAGACTAGCAATTGATAGTGTGGGGGGATGATGAGTGCCTGTTTACTCATCATTTTACACCCAGATAAGACACAAAAATAACCAAAAATACCCAAATAGACCAAATATTGTTGCAAATATTCGTGGTTTGTGTTTTTATGTGTTTCAGGTACAAAAGGATTGAAAACAAGGCAAAAGCGGACAAAACCGAGCTTGGATGGAAAAAAAAGAGCAAAAACGGACATTTTTTGGTCGTCTCGACAACGTTTGTGTATTTAATCAAGTGAAGACGAAGTCAAAGTCAACCCCGGGATTTAGCCTTGGAATGAGCTTGGAAAAACAAACTCGAAACCAAAACCTATTTTCACAATTTACCCTAAACCTAAACCTAAAACCTAAAAATAAAACCAAATCCCTTAAATAACCTAAACCCAAAATAAACTAAACCTTAACCCCACCCAATCCATTAAAACATCCAACCCGACCCATTCCTTTTAACTAATAACCCAGGGTCAAAAACACAGTCAACCCTCATCTCAATACCACATTCCCGCTAATCTAAAATACCACACCCACCTTCCTTCCTGACAAACCCACACCACTTTCTCTTATACACGCAACAACCCCCTTCCATAGCTCTAGTACACCCACTCCAAGTCTAGTTCACATGTATCCCTCCCCCTCTTCACGTGATACCCATCCTAGCTGGAAATCCACTAATAACATTTTGGCGCCAAAAATGTGATTAAGCGATGAGATGAAGAAGAAGCCCATCCAATGGTCCAGAATTGGTCAGAGAAGCACAAGATGAAGATCCCAGCTTATTTTAGTATAAATAGGACCTTCTGTAAGCCAAAAATGGTGTGTAGTTTTTATATTAAGTCGTATTTTTTTAGTTAAGTGTTTAAGTAGTAAAAATTTAAGTTTCCAGTGTCAATTTAACTTTGTTTAAGCTCATTTATCCTTTATTTTATCAGCATTGTTCCTATTTCTAAGTTTAATGAAATTTCAAATTTCCAATTTTTACTATTAATCGAATTCAAATCATTAGTTGTTAAACAGAGATCACAAGCTCTCATTCCTGTTAGAATAAGCTTTTATAAGCTTATTGAAGTCATTCCTGTTCTTAGTGTAAGAAATGCCAAAATAGTCAACGAAAGTCAACGGGTCACTTTTACTGTGTAAGTGCTTATTTTCAGCTTATTATATAATTTTTCTGCTTAATGTTAGTATAATACTGCCTCTTATTTGTTTTTCATGGCTTAATTACCAATTGCTTTAATTTTCTTTAAAATATCAATTAAAAGCCAAAAATAGCTTAATCTTAGTTAGCTTATTTCCAGTGCCTATTTCCTGATGAATCTTGCTTTTTAGCACTTAATACACCTTAATTGAAGTTTTTCTTTCTAACTTACAGTTTAAAACAGCCTGCTCTAGTGTAAAATTTCAATTTCAGTCTGTTAAGGGGTGTTTGGTTTAAGGGGTCAAACGGGTCAAAATGGTTATGTACTGTTCATTTACCATCTTGGGAAGTTTAATCATGTCTAATTTACCTTATAAAAGTTGTTTGTAGGATGTGATTAGTTAATTTGAAGGATTTGGAAGTTTTAAATAGGATAGTATAATCTTAAGATGTGAATTGTTCTAATAAGCTCTCATTAGCCACAAGCTGATTTGATGCCAAATCTTTGTGTCCATTTTAGTCTATTAAGTCCATATTGAGTAGTTGATAGAGTTCCTTATAGCTTTGGGTCAAAATTTGCCAAAACAGGCCAAGTCAACCATAGCAGACTACATGTTTTGATTTTGTCGATTTTCAGCCCATGTTTTCCATTTTTCATTTCTTCATTATAAGCCCTTTTAAGCTCAAACTTGGTATTGATAATCTTGGGTTGCTAGTGCAATTAGTCCACATTTTTTTGAATTTTTCTATTAACTTTTTAACAGCTTTTTATCAGCTGCAAGTCTGCATTTTTTTTTCATAATTTTTGTCCAGATCAGCTGATGTTTTTCATTTTTAATTTGTTCAATATATGTTAGAATAAGCTAAAATTTATCACAGTTGATCTTGGGTTGCTAATCTAGTTGGCCCATATTTTTGTGATTTTTTTTATCAGCTTTTCACTCGCTTTTTAGTGGCTTGAAAAAGCCCATTTTCCCCCTGCACAACTATGCCATCAGCAGCCATAAGTGCTTATTGAGAGTACTTAGTGCTTTTTTGCTTATGATCATAGGTTATTTCTGAGATCTTTGGTACATTTAGATTAAGCCTGGTTTTGCGCGTTTACAGTTTTCTTTTGCGTTTTTAATCACGTGAGCTTTAGATTATCGTTTTCCTTATTTATTAAGTCGTTTTTAGTTGATGTTCACATACCTTAGCATAAAAATCCAAAATCTCTTTATTTTCACTATTCAAACACGTTTCACGAATCGAGATCACAAATTCCATTCAATCCTTCGTTGGGGAAAACGACCCGGGTTACACATACTTCACTTGTGTTTCCTAGGAAATATTTATGCATTGATTTTTGCGAATCAGCCACCGAGAGGCACTATTCACTGACTAACGTTAGTTCTCCCATTAAGTCAAGGTCAATGGCACGTGAAATGACTAACATACCCTCTTCTTCTTCCCCACTTTTAGGGACATAATTTGCAATTTACATTTTTTTTGGGGGGGTTTAAGGTTTGTTATTGGCCCACCACATCACAAACACAACCGCCACCCCCACCACCACCCTCTACCACCACACAACCAACACCACCACCCTCTACCACCACCATCAAATACTTTTTTTCTTTCAAAACTCAAAAAAGGGTACACGTGTTTCCTTTAAGTCCAAGTTCGTTACTTAGGTTATATAGAATTTCCCCTCATTCCCCATATGACCCGTTACATCTTGTTAAAAAAAAAATTTGAATTCTCCTTCTCTAGTTGCTTTAGATTATAGAGGTGCGTTTATTGTACATTTACCTTCGACAATCTATTTATGGGTAGGTCAGAAATGTGAACCAGTTATGGAACGAGATGCAAGAGGGGTTGTTTGCCAGATAGTTCGATATGAAAAAGTTCAAGGACCGATTCTTGTGGTTAGAAGGAGAAGAACCTTCTTACTTTTGGGATGCTTTTTCGACTTTCACACATTTAATGAACGCTTTTTTATTCATCTAAAGCTTCTCCAGGTAGCATAATGATTTATTCATATAATGTCGACTTTGAGATATTCCAAAAAGCAATTACTGGCGGATTTGTGCCACCATGTGCATCATCCGAAACCGAGCAGGAGATGCACCTTCCTGCTACAGAAAATACTTGGAGTGTTTTGAGGCGCAAGTTTGTGTCCGGAAATATGAAGGAGTTTGTCTTGGCTTCTAAGTTATCAAATTTATCACTAGTTTCAACCAAACTTTCTCCTCTTTCGATATCCAAAAGTTCATAGTTTATTGATGTCAATTTTACTTCCAACAAATGCGCAGAGTCGATATTTTCACCATAAAAAAAGTCTCTCTCTATAGCTGAACGTAGAGGGGGTACCCCTCAATGTCTTTAGATTTATATTAATACTTTCTTTCTGCAGACGGAATGCCAGCTGCAAGAGGCAGGGGTAGTGGTGGAAGGGGAAGGGGGAGAGGAAGGGGAAGGCCCAGAGTTGTATCTGGTATGATCAGTTTCATAAAGCTCACTCGTAAATGTGTTTGTATTGTACATAGTAACTATGGAGGTAGCAAGATGGGTCGGGCTGGTTGGGTAATGGGTAAATTTTTGGTACAAGGTGAAACAGGCAGGCTAGGTTGGGTTGTTCCAAACATTTTTGTCATTTATTTTTTGTTATATAAATAGACAGTTCCTTTATTATGCTTTACATACAAAATACAGTAATCTGAATAAAATGATTTAGGAGATTGTATGCATTAATATAGACCTTGTGTGGTTGTCTTCTTAACACATTTGACTTGTTCCCCTTTTTGGTTTTTGTGTGTGTACTAAATTGACCCGTTTTAGATAAAACACATACCAAATAAACCCATTCATAATTAAACAGGTCTGTTTTTTCACGTCTAGTCCTAGGTATATCAAGTGGGTAGTATCTGGATTATTGAACAACTGAATGGTCTTTTTATTCCATTTATTTTGAGTTAACAAAGGGAAATTGTTTTGCACCAGATGAGTATGATGGAGAGGAATGGGATGGCCCTCGTGACTACCCCAGGGGCAGAGGACGTGGGAGAGGCCGCAATTACCGTAGTCATGGAATTTCACACCTTCTGCTTAGAATTTCACAATCTTCAATTGTATCTCATCTGGTAGAGAACGTAATTTGTTACACCATTTTATTTTCAATGACTGCAGTTTTGGGAAGTTACTTGGCAAAGAAACCAAAGATGAACACCCCCATATATCTAACTCTTGTAAACTAGGAAAGAGAATCTCTTCCTTTGATGTAGCATTGTCGTCATCATGGAAACACTTTAAAGAATACATTTTACACAATTCAATTCTCCTGAGACTGGGTAATTTCCCAAGTGGTGGAAGTTTTTCACATTTTTCAAGAAAAACAAATTGAATACTAGTCAAATTGACTAATTTGACCAGCCAACTTGGAGAAAGAACCCTTCCCATATAATACCATACAGTCAACTTTTGGAGACCCGAATTTGGTTCCAATCCAGTTAATGGTTATGGGTTGGGCCAGGTTTCACCTAGGATCCCGTAGGGCCATTGCCGATGCCAGTTTATCCAACTTACTTAAACGGTGGACATGGGCTAATGGGTATGGTAGCAAACGGGTATAATGGGATTGTGGGCCCCGTACCAAATGGGATACCGAGCCAACTCGGTGGGGTTGTTGTAGATAACAATTCTTTGGTGTCATCTGGTGTGACGATGGATGGTAGCAGAAATGATGTCCAAAATGGCATTGAAGGTTAACATGCACTACTGACTGTTTTCGTGTTTGTGTAATATAGTTCTTTGTGTTTATGTTTATTTGATTTATGAATTCAATTTTAAATTGTTTGTTTGGGTTTGGATATAACTTAAAGTGCCTATATGACTGACATGAACTACTTAATGGAGGTAAATACTTTTTGTGTCAAATAAACTTAACACTTCACAGGTAAAACAAAAGCAACTTTTGCTACATAGTCAAGTGTACCTCAAGGCTGAGTGAAGTGGTATCTACGATTTTACAAACGTCCATCCAAATAGTTATGGCTCAAACGTTTAAAGACAACGGAGCTACAAAAACGGACAATGGTGAACGAACAATGCTAAGGGGTTGTTTGACTTGGTTTATTTGATGGGCTTACGGGCTTATTCATAATTTGATGAGCTCATTTTTAATGGCTTATAAGCTTATCAACATGACTTTACAACCTAACTAAGTTCATAAGCTCGAGTAGATAAGCTCATAAGCTAAGCTCGCTTGCTTGTCAAACTTTAAGCTTATAAGCCCATCAAATAAGCTAAGATAAACTCCCCCTAAAGTTACTTATACGAGCAAGCAGGATAACCGACTATGGATCAACGGCATGACATGAATCTCAGCTCAGCTGGGAAGGAGTCGGTTTTAAAATCTAGCCAGGTGGAAAAGTGTGAGAAAAGTAAAACACGTCAAAAATCCTGTTCGGGTCATCTTCCAATTTACGAGTCTGACCCATCTATCTCATTGTCACTAATTCAAGCTAGTTAACAAAATACGAAAACGAAAGCCGACAAAAAAAAAACTTTGCATAATTAAGGTAGTTGTTATATTTATTCAAGTGTATAATGAATTTGACAACTTGTTTTCAACTTGTTGACTCCATCTAAGTTGTATGAGAATGCTCATCATTATGAACAATTAAGCTTTGTAGTTTGTACTAGCGTACTTGATTAATTGATCGCTATTTAAATGAATCCGACTTGGTGACTGCATGAATTCTAGATGCGAATGGTCAGCCGTGTTGATCACTATGTCTTGTCATTTTGATATCATTTGTTCTGATTCAAACAATGGTATCCATCTAACTATTATTTTCATTTTTCTCATCTGAATCACTTCCACATTAAGGCTTTGTCTCAATATCCACTTACGAGTCTCATATGGCGCTCAATGATCAAGTTTCGACGTAGTCAAATCTTTTGATGTAGTCAAATCTTTTGATGACCAACATTGTTTTAGCAGAAAGACGCTAAAAGTTAACTGAAATGTACTATTTACAGTAACGGGTCCTATCTTTCAAAACACGTTACAGTAGCTGATAGTCAAAACATTCTCAAATGAGCACTTGTTCCATCATACAAATGGACATAAGAAAATTGTCTTTACAAATAGATCAAGACATTTGTCTTGTACTATCATTAATGACTTGCAAGAACAAGTAATGGATGTTGTACTATGTTGTCATTACTACATATGTTTGATTGTAATCAATTTAGGTATAGGGTAAGAGACATGATTTATATGCATAATCGATCAGGTTTAAACATAATATACATTACATGGTGACTTGTATCATAACTGTATGCGAAGTTGTTGTACATATGTATGTATCACCCGTTTTGACCCATTTCACCCATTTTAGCCCAAACATGTACTAATAAGTAACTTTGTTGTTTATTTGAGTCATTACACACATTTCACACGTTTTGACCCATCTCACCCATTTTAGCCCAAAAATGTAATATTAAGTAACTTTGTCATTTGTGTTATACCCATTTCACTCGTTTTGACCCATTTTAGCTGTTTTGACCCATTTTAGCCCAAACGTGTACTAATAAGTAACGTGTAAAAAAAATCAACCATTTCACACATTTGAGCCAAAACGTGTAAAATTAAGCGACCAAATCACCCGTTACACCCGTCTTGACCAAATAAACTCCTGCTGCAGCAGCAGGAGTGTTTGGTTACTGTTGCAACAACAATCAAAATATATAAAACAAATTCGGTGAATTTTTGAATTTAAAGTACTTATTTTCTTTTTCTATAAAGTTCAGTATAATGTGTATCATCTTAGCATGCTTCAAAATTTCTGAATGTTGCTGAATGCTGATGAGCATCACTGTAATAGTAATAAAAATGAACCTTTTGTGCATTATGTTGTAAAGTATACCGATAACAATAACATCCTTTATAGTGTAGTAGCACTCTCATTAGTTAGTGGTTCTTCCGAGTAAGAAGAAGGTCTGGGCAGGAAAAGGTTAGAACCTATTGTCAGCCATGGCTTCTTCCCTTGTCTTAACAACAGAAGGCAGTTCCACATGACAGTGTATCCTGCGTATTACATCTTAGTATTTGGGTGATCAACCTTGCTAAATACTTAGGAGTTAAAGTTATAAATTGAATTTTGAGGTAGCCACTTTTGGGACATTTGCAGTTTGACCTTTCAACATCATTGGTGGTGAACTGAATTATATACCGATAATGGCTATTAGAAATCTCACTGCCATTTGGCCTGCCTTTCATTAGTTTCGGATGGATGAGTTAAAATGTTACATCTGATCAAGTACTAAACTTCAACTTGATTGGGATGGATGGGTTATAATGTTACATCTGATCTAGTTCAAATTACAGAAGTGAATCGTGTTTAGTTGGATGGTGTTTAAACTCATCCAGAAGTTGCTAAAATTACAGAAGGTACTCAAAAGGGAGGGGCACATAATAACCAGAATAAGATTGACCCATCGAATGTGAAAGAGGCATGCTTGTAGGCACTCAACCTGCACAGTCCCACACCATTTTTTCGATTTCATTAATAGTGAATTCATTATCCAAAACGTTCGAGTTTGCTAGGTCCAAATTACGAAATAGCTACCACTGGAAAAACAGGCCTTTGTTTTAAAGGAGCATGAGGATAGCTGAGTATTTTCGTCCCCCTCAACTGCCCATTTTACACAACATTTTTGACGAATCTTACTAGTGCTAATATGCTCCAATCTCATTTTGAGATAGCATGCCTCTATCAGCCTTTTTATCCCACATACCAATTTTCAATAACAAGTCTGATCTTCTCTTTTTATCTCACCACACACCAAGCACTGCACGAACATCAGACACAAAGTGCAGAATTCCTCGTTACTGAGCCATGAGTCGAACACCCTAAAAGGCTTAGGTCTGAAATTGACAAAGCATTGGACAAAAGGGTGGGACCATGGTCCGAGATAACAGTCCGACAATTCTCCAAGATAACACAGTCCAATACTGTAACAGAAGTGTTGCTTCAGTGAAAAACAAAACTTAATTACTGTAATAAGGAACCGGTTTAGCTTGCTCATCTTTCATCTTTGATCCACTTTGATTAAAATGAGACACGCTCACTCATACACATATGGTGATATGACAAATCTCATTTTTGCACAAGATGAACCATACTTTATTGTAATTCGATGGTTCAACAAAACTTTATAATAATAGAGAGGACTTATACAGCAGAACACTTAACATCTAGCAACTACATACCATGCATACACACAAATTGGAAAAAAAAAATGAAAAAGAAACGTCATTGATACACAAGCTGAAAAGAATGGAAAAGAACAAATTATACATGATCCTAACTCACTTTCGCAGGAATCACGGTTGCATTTAGCATAGCAACAAGCCTTTGAACCCCTAGATGATCCCTAGTGGACAAGTGTTGTCTCGTGAGGGTTTACAGTGAATATATCCACAAAATTCACCCAACGAAAACAAGAGACTTAAAACTGCAAAGTAGCACCATCCTCACATATCTCATCAAACTTCGATTATAATCCTCATGCTTGTGCTTCTCGGCATTCTCATACTCTAAACACAAACCAAAATGTAATGAACATTAGCTTCCCGCAAACTTCATTCAAAATTACAGATAAAAATTAAACCAAGTAAATCAAACAATTTATACTAAAATAGCTAGTTGTGACAAATGGTAAATTTGCCCCAATATTTAATTTGTAACTGTCCATTTAGTATGACTAAATCACCAGATTAGGCATTTATATGATTTAAAATGATAAGCAGACCCACACACTGTGACACCCGAAAATCTCACCAAGAACAGTGAAATTATCCCACCTCACATTTTTGCCCACTATAATGTAGTAGAAACAGGAAGTTATCTCAATTTTACTCAGAAAGACACCACACGCGTACCAACGTCTAAACAGTAATAAATTTAAAACTCAGAAAATTATTGTGAATTCATAAAACTCAAAATACATTCAAATATTATATAAACGTCTCAAAAAAAATCTGATCTTCCATATTTAAGAGGGTTCCGGGAAGGACCCGAGTTTAACTCAGTTCAGCGAGACGCGGGTATGATATTACTCACTCCTTAATTAAATCTATCTCTATACTTAAAATAAAACATCACCCCACTCATACAAAACCCAACGCCGCCATCCCTTTCTTCCCCCATTTGTCTGTGATTCCACAAACCCACGCACCCTTTCTGATCTTCACCATCAAAACCAAGAGTTATTTCGAGATTAGAACCTAGTCAACCCCATCGCTATCTTCTTTACCCTCTTCCCCAGAAACAGTCACAAGTAAACCTTGGTGTTATCAATAGAAAACGAGTTTTGCTCATTTTGGATGCATCAAAGATCGAAGCCAATAAAGAAGAACTAAACCCATTCTCAATCTTCTCTTTTTAATGGCTGATTCAAATCAAGTTAATCCACACCAAGATCATTCGAAGACTTTTGAGAGTCAAAGAGAAGAAAAAGGGGTGAAGGTCGATTCGGGTGGGTTAACTGGGAGTTGATTTGAAGAAGCCAAAGATTTGATTGGGGGTTCGGTTCGAAGTGTTGCCAAGTCCAAGAATCTCAGCCTATCTATTAGGGTATAAACCTTGTATTCAAATTCTTTTCAAATCTATTCATATCATCTTGTTTACGTTAATCTTAGATCGAATAAGAAAAAGTTGATTATTGTTGGATTTTCTTAACTTTCGAGTATAAATTGTTGCCAGATGTTGTTGTTGTTGTTGTGGTTTAGGATGTAGGAAATCCGAGATTTAATTCATTAGTCGTAACCAGTGATGGCTGTTATTAAGGTTGTTTTTCTTTGATGTGACCTCCGAGACCTAGGAAAGACGAAGGTGTGAACTCAGTAGTTAGATCTGCTCTTGTAATTGCTATTAGAAACCTAGGTTTGATTCATATGTTGTTACCATTTTGAGTCTAATACCTTGACTCGTTAGTAGAATACTAGGATCTTGCTGAAAAAGACCCAAGTTGAAGTCTAGAAAGTTATGGCGCGTATAAGCTAGTGCAAACACTCCTCTCAAGATCTAGTGTTAAACTTTAGCACTTAGATTCGGCTAAGAAGTTTGCAATTTTGGTAACACTTTGAAAATAACCCGAGACTACACTCACCCAACAGCCACCTAAGTAGGGTGCACTGTGGAGATATTTGGCCATAGGGACATCACCCAAAAAGGTCATAAACTTGGCTTGCTAGAACCTCCGCCAAGCAACCACCTATGGGGGTGTGCAGATCTTAGTTAATCATAGACAAGCTTCACCAATTAACTCTCGTCCTCACTTACAACCTAGGTGCTAGTCAAACTATTTTGTGAGGTGTAAGCCGACCACCTATCACTCAGGAATTGTATGACTTTAGTGAAATCTAGTCGAACCTCAATAGGGATGAATTCTACTTAATTTGAATCTTGAACCACCATAATTGCCAAACTTAAGTCTTGAACCCTACTCCTAAAAGGAGTGCCTCGCTTGTTCGATTTAATGTCAAACACGAAATATAGGTGAACTATCTCTCCCTTTATCAAGGATGCCGAATATGGGTAGTTTCGATGTCAACTAAGTGACCCTTATATTGTCCTTGAAGTCAAGTTGAGTAGTACTCTACTCTGATAAGAACTTACTTTCGGGTGTTGCGAGTCAGATTGAGAGTTAAGGTTTTAGTTCGACCCTTTCATATGTTCGGGTGTAAGGTCATGCATTGTAGGCCACCTTAGCAAACTCAGTCCACGCTAGATCAAGCCCAACATATTAGAAGTCAGCCCATCCCTTTGGAGAAACCAGCCCAATCCAATTTACCCCTTCACATTCAGTCCAATTAGGATTCTAAGATTTCAACTATTCTTGAGCCTACCAGGCCCATACGACTGTCGGTGGTAAGGAATTCCAGTCCAGCCAAAAAAGTGTTAATTGAACTAAAAACCTATTAATGTACATATATACATTGTCGCAAAATAAAAATTGAATAGCCGAGCACGCAAACAATTTTGTATTGGAACTAATAGTTATTTAAAACTTGTATTGCCGTGAACTTAAATTCGAATACTAAAATGAAAGGACCATTTAACATAGAAATTATATATAATGTAATACAATAAAACATTGGCGTGTATATACATTTAACAAATTGTAACCGAGCACATGAAAGTCTTATAACGAGATGTAAAACATGCGTAGACACAACCCAAGAAGAACCGCCTATCAAATAATCAAACCCAAATTATAACTGTCCCTTAATAGAAATCACATAATTGTATACATTGGTAAGACATGAAGCCTCGGCGTTAAACATGTAAACTTAGGTACAAAAATACGTCGACAATAAATAAAAAGTTATACTAATAGTCATTTGGTCCTAACTATTTAAAAGGAATGAAAACACATGAAAAGAGTATAGGTTAAACGCAATAAACTTGGTTATAAAAGTTAAACCATTAGATAACCATGTCGGTAACAAGAATTTGAAAATATAATCCTTACGAAACCTTATCAAATATTTTTCTAAACACATAACTATGAAACCAATGTACGAACTTAGGACGTAATAAATCCTTAAAATTTAGCAAACTAGACCGACTTTAATTAAAATGAGATAAACAAAACTACTATTATACAAACGGTAACCTTTATTTCTCAAACCATTAAACCTACAAATACTAATCGTCACTTACGCTAAGTTTTACTTCAAAAATCAACCTAATTGGATAAAACAATCAAACTACATAACCTTAATATATATATCACATCTCAATTAAATCCATTCGTGCTTTAAATCATTCGTACCTTTAAGTCATTCGTAGAGCCAAACCTTACCATTTCATAGGAAATTCCTTCGTAACCACACTTGCCGCCACACAAGTGACAACAACATAAATACTTTAAAACATTGAAACTAAATTATGAAAGGACTTAAATTTAAGACTTGAAACTAAGACATGGTTCTTTAATCTAGGTTGCATGTTGGTGCCGTGCACTCCTTAATTTCACAGCATTCACTGTTCAGACCATTAAATGTGAGTTCATGGCCCCTACTTTTACTTGTTTTATAACTGTTTTGGGGGAGAATCCATGCTTGTTTTTAACTAAATTCAATGACTGTTTATTTGGTATATGAAATATAGAATTGATTGCTTTACTTGGAATGTGATTGGTGTTATATGCTAGACTGTTTACTTGAATGCCTTATTTGGATACATGGTATATACATAGACCAGGGGTACTGGTCAGACATATATAAGAGTGGTTTACTTGAATGCTTTATATGTATACATGACATGTTCATAGATCAGGTGTACAAAACAGCATCGGGCGTACCGATTACATTGACCGGGCGAAACGGTTTCATTACCAGGCGTACTGGTCATGGCGAGCGTACCGATTAACCAAACTTTAAATTACTGAACTTTATGATATTCTGTGTAACATAATATGATTTAACCAAATCTATGAACTCACCAACCTAGTGTTGACCCTTTTTAGCATGTATTTTCAGGTTTATGGCGTTAATGTAGTGGCGAAGACTTTTGGCAGGGCATGGCATGGTCATAGAAGACTCTGATATAATTGGGACCACTTAAAATCTTTTATGGGCTTATATTTCCGCACAATTTTTGAAATGTTGTAAACAAATTATTTTCGAATAACAAATCTAATTTAAACTGTTAAGTAAAACCGTTCTTTGTACCTTGTGTTGTGATTCCAATTTGTAGCACCCAAACATGTATGCTTCCGCTATACCAGATTTTGGGGGTGTTACACTGGTGAACAAATTATTTGCGGTTATATAAAAATAGTGAATCACATTTGATACTTGAAAATACTTATTTTTTCATTCACTTTAGCTATACTCATCAACTTGAAAATCAATAATCAATATATAAGCTAAAAATTTAAGAGATATACAAAAGAATATTTTGTTTCTGCAAAAAAAAAAAAAATAAAAATGAAAAAATAATAATAATAATAATAATAAATAAAAATTTGACATTTGAAAAGAGTACATTTTCTTTCACTTTGACCATATTCATCATCAAGATATACACAACCATAATTAAAAGAAAGAAGAAAAGGAGAATATTACCGTGGAGTTTGAATGTCGAGATGTGGAATGTGAGAAATTTTAGTCCAATCCTCTTCGGTCTCCTTCTCACACCTTCTGCTTAGAATTTCACAATGTTCAATTGTAATTTGATTGAGATCCTTGAAACTTTGTATATCATCTGGTAGAGAACATAATTTGTCACACCATCCTATTTTCAATGACTGCAGTTTTGGGAAGTTATTAGGCAAAGAAACCAAAGATGTACACCCCATATATCTAACTCTTGTAAACTAGGAAAAAGAATCTCGTCCTTTGATGTAGCGTTGTCGTCATCATGGAAACACTTTAAAGAATACATTGACGATAATATAATTCTCTTGAGGCTGGGAAATTTCCAAAGTGGTGGAAGTTGTTCACACTTTTTAAGGAGAACAAATTGAATACTAGTCAAATTGACTAATTTGACCATCCAACTTGGAGAAAGAACCGTTCCCATGTAATACCATATAGTCAACTCCTGGAGACCCGAATTTGGTTCCAATCCCTCAACAACCTCTGAATCAAATGTTTCTGATCTATCACACGACCAATCTAATATCAAAGACTTTAGATTTATTTTGTCTTTCAAATTGGCACTTTTGGCATCTCTTAAACCTCCAACATTCTCAAGTCTATATAACCACAAATTCCACCCAAGAAGATTTAGATTTCCGAGTTCACCTATTCGGGCCCCATCATCTTTTCCTACAACAAATATTGAAAGCCTTCGAAGGTTGGTTAGTTCTTTTATTCCAACAGGCATATGCTGGAGTCCAGGGCAAAAACTGGTATCTAGACGTTGAAGATTCCTCATGTACCTCAAACCTTTAGGCAACTTACGGAAACTGAAACACTCTTCTAGAATCAATGTTTGCAAGTTTTGGAGATAGATAATTGACTCTTGTAGAACTTCTATTTCTGAGTCTGATATTTTCAAGTATCTCAAATGTATTAGCTTGCAAATTGATTCGGGCAACGTCGAGCTTTTAATTCCCTTCAAGTACAACACCCTTAGATAAACATGGTTGGAGATTTGTCTAATGTTACTCGTATAATCTATATTATAGACAAACATTGATCGTACTGATATTAGGTTTTCCAAATTCTGTTTTGAAAACTCAAAATCTTTCCATGATAAACTTAGATGAAGCACCTTATCCGACCTTATTAACTCCTTACCCGGCCCTTTAACTGCACAATCATCTCCCATTACATCTAGCGCAAGATCATGCATTAAATCATGCATTTTACATATCACACCCGTGTATTTATCCTTCTCGACGACATCTTGGGAAAACGACCTCCCAACCAAACAATCAAAAATTTCCTCACCAAGCTCATACAAGCTCGCATCTTCTTGAGATGGAATAAATCCATTTGCCATCCACAACTCTATTAATCTATCTGAAGAAATTTATAATCAAAGCTTTCAACAACACAGATTTTACGAGTGAACCCAGCCAACCTCCCCTTTGGCTCACTTCTTTTATTAAAAACAATAAGCTAAAGTATAGCAATTTGTGATTACAATACAAAAAACTGAAAGAAAACTATACACAAAACTAGGGTTTCTCCCAACTCAGAAACCAGAGAGAGAGAGAGAACAAACGCACAGTAAAACTTATCAATCATAGAGAGGAATGAGGCATAAATGCCTTATATAGCACCAGCTCCTTAAGTTCCATAAAAAACCTCCATGTCTTCTAAATTGCTCCACTTTAGTCCTTTAAGAATTTGGGCGGGTACACTTCTATTTAAAGCCTCAATTTCTTGATTCATAGCCTCTACCCATCTGCTGTCTTTAGCAGCCTCCTCATAGGTAGCAGGCTCTTGAATTTTATTAAGGCTTGTAGTAAAAACAAAGTTATCAAAGCTTAAGTTGGAATATTTAACAACCTTATCAATTCCATACTTATGATTCCTATTAAGCACATAATCTTTGTATTTAGATGGTAAGGCTGTCATTCTACTAGTTCTCCTAACAGTTTGACCTACTGCAGGTTCTGGTGAATTTTACCAAACATATCCAAATCCTCACCCTCAGATGTATATTCATCATCAATAAGACTAGTACTCTGTTTACCATGAGAATCAGTAGATTCTGTTGCATACTCTTTACCTCTAGTGTCCTTCCTACTAGAAGTACCACCAGTGTTATCTGCATCAGCTGTATCAGCAGTTTCTGCTGTTTCAGCTGGCAAAATCACTTCTACATCAGCTGTATCAGCAGTTTCTGCTGTTTCAGCCTGCAGAGTTTTATTAACACTAGCTGCTCCATCTACAGTGCTGTCACTAGGTTTAGGAGTACTAAATTCTGGCATAGACTTGTTGTTACTATCTATACTATCTCCTTTATCATCATTGGGGTCATTGGATCTAAGACTATCCTGACTGCTAACATTTTCTTGATCAAAAAAGTTCAAAACATTTATATCATTTTCTTCAAACACAAAGTCTTTAGCAAAAGAACTATTTTTAAATGGATATACAGTTTCATAAAACCTAACATCCCTAGAAAAAATGAATTTCTTTTGATCAAGATTAAACAATTTATATCCTTTTTTTATCAAAAGCATATCCAACAAATACACATTTGTCAGATCTAGATCCAAATTTATCAGATTCATTTAAAACAGTAGAAAAACATAAGCAGCCAAAACATCTTAGACTTAGGAGATTAGGTTCAATTTTATACACCATTTCATAAGGACTTTTGCCAGATAACACAGCAGTAGGTAACCTGTTAATTAAGTAAGTTGCAGTTAGAATAGATTCAGTCCACATGTTTAAAGGTAATCCCCCCTGAAACATGAGGGCTCTAGCTGTATTTAATAAATGTCTATGCTTTCTTTCTGCTACACCATTCTGTTGGGGTGTATAAGGACAAGTAGTTTGATGTAAAATACCATTGGTTAACAAAAAACTTTCAAATTTTTTGTTTACAAATTCTGTTCCATTATCACTTCTGAACACCTTAATAGTTTTTTCAAACTGATTTTTAATCAAGTTATAAAAACTTACAAGATGATCATAAACTTCACTTTTGTTTTTCATTAGAAACACCCAAACAGCTCTGGTGTAATCATCAACCACAGTCAGAAAGAACCTAAACCCATCCCTACTGGTCACCTTATAAGGACCCCATACATCTAGGTGAACAAGTTCACCAAGATTTTTAGTCTTATGTTCACTTAATGGGAATGGTTCTCTAGTCTGTTTAGCACTATGACATATATCACAAGGTCCAGAACTAGTAGTCTTAAGATCTTCTATTTTATCTTTTAGCACAGTTAAAACATGGTCAGAGGGGTGTCCAAGTCTGTTATGCCAAATACAATTTGACATAACACAACTCTTAATATTGCTATTATTAACCCTCTTACCTTCATCAAGAAAGTAAAGACCTCCTCTCTCACTACCAGTCCCCATCAGGTATTTTTGAGTTAAATCCTAAATTTTACATATCTTTTCATTAAAACTGACAATCACATTATTATCTTTAGAAAGCTTATGAACAGACAACAAACTGACATGATAACCAGGAACTACCAACACATCTTTCAGAATCAGATTATTTCCAAATTTATAACTTCTAATTTGTTTGACTTGTTCCACAGTCCCATTGGGATGTGCAACAGTAAGATTTAAGTGAGAAACATCCATTATATCAAAAAGAATAGTTGCACAAAATGTGATATGTTGACTAGCTCCTGAATCAATAATCCAACCAATATAAGTACAATATGTACTTATATTAGAATTGAAATTAAAAAATCTACTAGTGAAAAAACTAATGACACAATTAGAAGTCATAACAATACCTGCAACACTAGCATGAGATTTGGTAGCATCACCTGTATCACTAAGTAAAGACATTAATCTCTGATACTGATCACTAGTAAGAGTATGAGTAGTACTCTTACCAGTATCAGTCTTATTATCAGTCACATTATTAGCATTGGTTTGATTCACATTTCCTTTTTTAACAAAACTAGGTGGATATCCCACCAACTCAAAACGCCTATCAATAGTATGTCGATTCATATTACAATGCTTACAAACAAGATTAGACAGTCTTCCAAATCTTTTATTATTATTATTATTATTTCTATTAGAGTTCCAATTATTATTATTACCAGTATTAGGCCTGTCTGCAAAAGCAGCAGCCCCACTCTTAACAGATTTAGTAGCCACATGACTATTTTTGTGAGATTCATCTCTAGACAAAGTAGCAAAAGCAGATTTAACATCTGGTAAAGGATCAGTAGTAAGAATAAGACTTCTTACAGAACTGAAACTATCATTAAGTCCCATTAGAAATTGCATTAGCCTAAGAAGGCCAGAATGCTTTTTCAATTTAGGGGCAGTGTCACAAGTACATGTGGGCAGATCAACAAGTGAGTCAAACTATCTCCACAATGCATTAAACTCATGATAGTATTCAAATAGATTCATACCAAATTGAGTTAACGTATGAATTTTATGATGCGGATTGTAAATCACAGAACCATCTTCTTTATTATATGTTTCATCTAATTCATCCCAAACAGCCTTAGCATTTTTAGAAAACACATGACCTTTATAAAGATCTTGTGAAATACATCCTAAAATACAAGACAACACAACAGAATTACACCTATCCCACTGAGCCTGATAAAGACCATCAGTAGGATCTCTAACACATTTACCAGTCACAAAACCAAGTTTATTCCTTGTATGCAATGCCAACTGCACAACAGCAGCCTAGACTTTATAATTCTCAGTTCCTTCAAGTTTGAAGGAAATCAACTGAGAACCAATGTCTTGAGGATGCAAATACAAAGGATCATAAATGTCAAGTTTTAACTCACTACTACCACCTTCATGACCCTTATTCTTATTATTAACACCTTCAGACATTTTGCAAGATTAAAGCAACAAAAACAATAACACACAAGCAACAAAACAGGCACAAACACAAAGCAAACAAACCAAAACAGATACACCTTATAACTCCACAAGCACATATAACCACCAACAATCTCAACTCCTCAACACAAATATCCCTTTAACCTACACTTCGTCACATTCAATTCTACAAAACCTAATAAAAACAACCTAAAGAGGGTGTGAGTGATATTATAGTGCACGCAAGCTTCCAAAAATACCAAAGGATCAAGAAGATCCACCAACAACCAATAGCATAGCGGAAAAACACCTGAAAGAAACAAAATAGAATTAGAAACCGACCAATTATTCAATAATTGACTTACATTAGAAACCCTAAAAATTATTCTTAGGGTTTTTGATTTTAATTTCAAGAATCTTGAAATTAGAATCAATATAGCCAGTCTTAACCAAACTAATCAAACAACAACCTGAAATTAGGGTTTGATACAGTAAACCCTAATTTTGACCAATCTGATTAATAATCAAATTAACTAACTCCGACACACAATAAGACCACAAGAACACTCAAACACGGTCTAATTGCAACAAGAACCACCAGGATCAAAAAATCCCCAAAAATTAGAAAACCCTAATTTTAGGAAAAATCAATTAATGTTTAGATCTACAAGATCTAACAACAATAACACTATATTCACCCTCAAAACAACCAGATCTAAACGTATAGATCAAAACCCCCAAATTCAGAGAAACCTTAATTTTTCAAAATCTTTAAAAAACTTTTAAAACGCTTTGATATAGAGCAACCTGGCTCTGATACCATGAAGAAATTTATAATCAAAGCTTTCAACAATACAGATTTTACGAGTGAACCCAACCAACCTCCCCTTTGGCTCACTTCTTTTATTAAAAACAATAAGCTAAAGTATAGCAGTTTGTGATTACAATACAAAAAACTGAAAGAAAACTATACACAAAACTAGGGTTTCTCCCAACTCAGAAACCAGAGAGAGAGAGAGAGAGAACAAACACACAGTAAAACTTATCAATCATAGAGAGGAATGAGGCACAAATGCCTTATATAGCACCAACTCCTTAAGTTTCATAAAGAACCTTCATGTCTTCTAAATTACTCCACTTTAGTCCTTTAAGAATTTGGGCGGGTACACTTCTAGCTTTGACTTAAAGATATTGACTATGAGACCCATGTGTTACTAGCTGAAGCTTAACTCTTTCAACACTATCCTTACTCAATCCCTCCCCTTTTGAAAATACACAACAATAAGAGAAACATATCTTCATATGTGGAGGCAAATCATCTTAGCTTAACCTTAAAGCAGGTAAGACATTGTCTTATATCTTCGACTTGAAGTTTTTATTTACACGCTGCCACTTCTCCATCGTTTCTTTTGTTAACATTAAGCTACCAAAAGACTTCACTGCTAGAGGTAAGCCATTGCATTTCTCCACTATCTACCTTCCTATAGGCTCCAACTCGCTTTCATTTCCCCCCTGTTCTCCTCTGTCGAGAAACGCAAGCATCTTGAATAATGACCATGAATCATCTTCTGTTAATTTTTCCACATTATGCTGTAACTCAGGAATATTATTAACCATACGTTTGGGCGTTTGGCAATATCTTTCTCCCGTTTCGTAACCAGAATGATGCTGCCTTTTGCTGCGCAACTTAATCTTTTATATAACTCGTCCCAATTTGCCATGTCCTTCTCTTTGATCCAGATGTCATCCATGACAATAAAAAACTTATTACCTCGTAACTTTTTTTGAAGGCATTCTTGCAACGCATCCAACGTCGAATCTTCGGAGCCACATATAGCTTTAATTATTGCTTTGACGTCAAACACAACAGAGACATACACCCAACACTTTAAATCGAAATGTTTCTTCACCATTTCATCATTGTAAACCAATTGAGCTAGTGTAGTTTTTCCGATGCCACCCATGCCCTATATAGCATAGACTCGAACGTCATCAACTTCATGTCTACAAATCTTATCAACTATCATCCTCTTTTCTTCATCCCTTCCGTAGATATATATCTTGGGCATAACTGAGCTAGTTTTCCTGTTTGAACCGATTCCTACACCATCTTCACTTGTTACCAACTTAAACTCGGATCTATTAGCACCAATGACTTTTAACTTATTTCGTATGTTCTTAACTTTGTGAGCAATCCTAAATCTGACCATAAGCGAATTATAGCGGGAGGAAAAGAAGGCTCTTCTTTTGTATTTCTTGCCCATTTCCCTGTGTAGCCTTTGTATCATAGCTTCAGTTTTGGCTTCGTCGAGCACGTTTTCCACCTCCAAAGAGGCAGATTTGAGAGTCTTTAGCCATTCTTCCACATCCTTTTGCGTCTTTTGCTTCTCCTCAGCATCATAAAGTACACGTTGGATTTTTTGGAAAGTATTCTCCAGAGCTGAATGATCCTTTTTAAGTCCCCTAAGTAAACCATACTCTTGGATAGCTGCAGAAGTTAATCTCCCTACCAAATCATTCACAAGGGCGGAAATAATGGGATCAGCCATGAATACTTTTCTTGTGATTGATAAAAAAATTAAATGAACAAAAGGATGTGTGTGTGTGTGTATGTATGTTTTGACTTTTAGTATTTGAAAGAATCTGTGTGTAAGTGATTATATTTAGTGGACACCAAACTCGTAATACAAGGCTCCAGCTGGATATTCACATGTGCATTTGTAAATTCTCAAATAATCAACAAAGAACGTTATTGTAAGATTATGGTAAGAATTACTATATGTAAATGATTAAATGACAGTGCAAGAATTGGGCAAGTATACAAATTGCGAGATTTAAATAATAACATAGTGTTCATTTCAAATTTACTCGAACACGTAATATGTATGATAACGGCCAACTATTATGAAAAAAATGTGTATCTTTCATTTTAGCAAACACATAATATAGATCATTGAGCTGAGGCGAGTAAAAACATGTCAAGGTCGAGCTAAAGTCGAACATGATATTAGTTTTTCATCATTTAGTGATATTTGTCCACCGCTAAAATAGTAGTTGGAGTTGTTTAAGTTTACCATAGTATCCTTAACCAAAATTGATAATTACAAAAATAAAAGAAAACATTGATTAATTGTTGAACGGTAACCTCGTCTTTTTTAGACTTTTGTATAAATTGAAGCAGTAATTAATGTGTTTTTTAAACATTATGTTTTTTGTCCGTGGATAATATGGTAACCTTAACCAAAATTGATAATTACAAAAATAAAAGAAAATATTGATTAATTGTTGAACGATAACATCGTCTTTTTTAGACTTTTGTATAAATTGAAGCAGTAATTAATGTGTTTTTTAAACATTATGTTTTTTGTCCGTGGATAATAATATTAGGACGGGGTAATACTATAGTCCATAACTACTAACTTATCATGTTCCGATTTTACATAGATATTTCTTAGTACTTCTTCATTTAAATGTCCGTTATAATATGTTGTTCCAACTGATATATCGCACATGACTTCATGCAACAAAAATCCGTCATGTAAAAGCTTGTGGAAGGTAAGATTTCTTTTTGCTGATTTTGAGTTATGGTAAGGATATTTTCAACGAAAGATGTCCCAAAAGAAAAAAATTCAATTTTGTCAGCTTGGAATATATTTTGATTAAATTAAGTTTGTGGATGTTACAATCATCATCAAGGTCCATTGGACCCAAAATTGAATGCTTGTTTGTTTTCTAGTAGCTAGTTGTATTAAAACTATAGAGATATTATTAGTCCATAACAATAATGGAGGTATTTGGTATGATATCAATTCCATGACACTTTCGTAGTGCCAGCCTCATTTTGTCTCATCCCAAATATATTACGCGGGATTGCCTATTACTTGATCTTGACTTTTTTACTATTCACCTTGAGTATTGCTGGTTTGGTCATGGAGTGTAACATCTACGTACATCTTCTGTAAGGATATTTTCAACGAAAGATATTTAAAAAAAAATCAATTTCGTAAGCTTGGAGTATATTTTAACAAAATTGAGTTGTTGTTTTTATTTCATACTAGAAGTCGGTTTGGTAGCCTTTGATAGATTTATTTTTTAGGATAAATGACTGGGCATCCACACTAAGCATATAACAAGTTGCTAAATATTTACAGAAATGGTTGCAATATAATATTTACAGTTTATTTCTTATGATAAACCAGGCATACACACTAAGCATAACAAGTTGCTAAATATTATAAGAAATGGCTGCAATATACTATTTTAATTTGTTATTTTTCTTCGTAGGCAAGGCCTATTAAACAACACTTTTGAGGGAGCTTTACTGATTGTACAAATTATGAACGACATGATTATTAGATATTATAAAGTGCTTAATCATATTATTAATAATGTCACTTATATATAGATTAAATAATGACTTAATAAGAAGGCTATCGAATAGGCTAATACTATATGTAAATGATTAAATGACAGTGCAAGAATTGGGCAAGTATACAAATTGCGAGATTTAAATAATAAAATAGTGTTCATTTTAAATTTACTCGAACACGTAATATGTATGATAACGGCCAACTATTATGAAAAAAATGTGTATCTTTCATTTTAGCAAACACATAATATAGATCATTGAGCTGAGGCGAGTAAAAACATGTCAAGGTCGAGCTAAAGTCGAACATGATATTAGTTTTTCATCATTTAGTGATATTTGTCCACCGCTAATATAGTAGTTTGAGTTGTTTAAGTTTACCATAGTATCCTTAACCAAAATTGATAATTACAAAAATAAAAGAAAACATTGATTAATTGTTGAACGGTAACATCGTCTTTTTTAGACTTTTGTATAAATTGAAGCAGTAATTAATGTGTTTTTAAACATTATGTTTTTGTCCGTGGATAATATGGTAAACTTAACCAAAATTGATAATTACAAAAATAAAAGAAAATATTGATTAATTGTTGAACGATAACATTGTCTTTTTTAGACTTTTGTATAAATTGAAGCAGTAATTAATGTGTTTTTTAAGCATTATGTTTTTTGTCCGTGGATAATAATATTAGGACGGGGTAATACTATAGTCCATAACTACTAACTTATCATGTTCCGATTTTACATAGATATTTCTTTGTTCTTCTTCATTTAAATGTCCGTTATAATATGTTGTTCCAACTCATATATCGCACATGACTTCATGCAACAAAAATCCGTCATGTAAAAGCTTGTGGAAGGTAAAATTTCTTTTTGCTGATTTTGAGTTATGGTAAGGATATTTTCAATGAAAGATGTCCCAAAAGAAAAAAATTCAATTTTGTCAGCTTGGAATATATTTTGATTAAATTGAGTTTGTGGATGTTACAATCATCATCAAGTCCATTGGACCCAAAATTGAATGCTTGTTTGTTTTGTAGTAGCTAGTTGTATTAAAACTATAGAGATATTATTAGTCCATAACAATAATGGAGGTATTTGGTATGATATCAATTCCATGACACTTTCGTAGTGCCTGCCTCATTTTGTCTCATCCCAAATATATTACGCGGGATTGCCTATTACTTGTTCTTGACTTTTTTACTATTCACCTTGAGTATTGCTGGTTTGGTCATGGAGTGTAACATATACGTACATCTTGTGTAAGGATATTTTCAACGAAAGATATTTAAAAAAAAATCAATTTCGTAAGCTAGGAGTATATTTTAACTAAATTGAGTTGTTGTTTTTATTTCATACTAGAAGTCGGTTTGGTAGCCTTTGATAGATTGATTTTTTAGGATAAATGATTGGGCGTCCACACTAAGCATATAACAAGTTGCTAAATATTTACAGAAATGGTTGCAATATAATATTTACAGTTTATTTGCTTATGATAAACCAGGCATACACACTAAGCATAACAAGTTGCTAAATATTATAAGAAATGGCTGCAATATACTATTTTAATTTGTTATTTTTCTTCGTAGGCAAGGCCTATTAAACAACACTTTTGAGGGAGCTTTTCTGATTGTACAAATTATGAACGGTATGATTATTAGATATTATAAAGTGCTTAATCATATTATTAATAATGTCACTTATATATAGATTAAATAATGACTTAATAAGAAGGCTATCGTAATAGGCTAATACTATATGTAAATGTTTAAATGACAGTGCAAGAATTGGGCAAGTATACAAATTGCGAGATTTAAATAATAACATAGTGTTCATTTCAAATTTACTCGAACACGTAATATGTATGATAACGGCCAACTATTATGAAAAAAATGTGTATCTTTCATTTTAGCAAACACATAATATAGATCATTGAGCTGAGGCGAGTAAAAACATGTCAAGGTCGAGCTAAAGTCGAACATGATATTAATTTTTCATCATTTAGTGATATTTGTCGACCGCTAAAATAGTAGTTGGAGTTGTTTAAGTTTACCATAGTATCCTTAACCAAAATTGATAATTACAAAAATTAAAGAAAACATTGATTAATTGTTGAACGGTAACCTCGTCTTTTTTAGACTTTTGTATAAATTGAAGCAGTAATTAATGTGTTTTTTAAACATTATGTTTTTTGTCCGTGGATAATATGGTAAACTTAACCAAAATTGATAATTACAAAAATAAAAGAAAATATTGATTAATTGTTGAACGATAACATCGTCTTTTTTAGACTTTTGTATAAATTGAAGCAGTAATTAATGTGTTTTTTAAACATTATGTTTTTTGTCCGTGGAAAATAATATTAGGATGGGGTAATACTATAGTCCATAACTACTAACTTATCATGTTCCGATTTTACATAGATATTTCTTAGTTCTTCTTCATTTAAATGTCCGTTATAATATGTTGTTCCAACTGATATATCGCACATGACTTCATGCAACAAAAATCCGTCATGTAAAAGCTTGTGGAAGGTAAAATTTCTTTTTGCTGATTTTGAGTTATGGTAAGGATATTTTCAACGAAAGATGTCCCAAAAGAAAAAAATTCAATTTTGTCAGCTTGGAATATATTTTGATTAAATTGAGTTTGTGGATGTTACAATCATCATCAAGGTCCATTGGACCCAAAATTGAATGCTTGTTTGTTTTGTAGTAGCTAGTTGTATTAAAACTATAGAGATATTATTAGTCCATAACAATAATGGAGGTATTTGGTATGATATCAATTCCATGACACTTTCGTAGTGCCTGCCTCATTTTGCCTCATCCCAAATATATTACGCGGGATTGCCTATTACTTGTTCTTGACTTTTTTACTATTCACCTTGAGTATTGCTGGTTTGGTCATGGAGTGTAACATCTACGTACATCTTTTGTAAGGATATTTTCAACGAAAGATATTTAAAAAAAAATCAATTTCGTAAGCTTGGAGTATATTTTAACAAAATTGAGTTGTTGTTTTTATTTCATACTAGAAGTCGGTTTGGTAGCCTTTGATAGATTGATTTTTTAGGATAAATGACTGGGCATCCACCTAAGCATATAACAAGTTGCTAAATATTTACAGAAATGGTTGCAATATAATATTTACAGTTTATTTTCTTATGATAAACCAGGCATACACACTAAGCATAACAAGTTGCTAAATATTATAAGAAATGGCTGCAATATACTATTTTAATTTGTTATTTTAATTCATAGGCAAGGCCTATTAAACAACAATTTTGAGGGAGCTTTTCTGATTGTACAAATTATGAACGATATGATTATTAGATATTATAAAGTGCTTAATCATATTATTAATAATGTCACTTATATATAGATTAAATAATGACTTAATAAGAAGGCTATCGCAATAGGCTAATACTATATGTAAATGATTAAATGACAGTGCAAGAATTGAGCAAGTATACAAATTGCGAGATTTAAATAATAACATAGTTTTCATTTTAAATTTACTCGAACACGTAATATGTATGATAACGGCCAACTATAATTAAAAAAATGTGTATCTTTCATTTTAGCAAACACATAATATAGATCATTGAGCTGAGGCGAGTAAAAACATGTCAAGGTCGAGCTAAAGTCGAACATGATATTAGTTTTTCATCATTTAGTGACATTTGTCCACCGCTAAAATCGTAGTTGGAGTTGTTTAAGTTTACCATAGTATCCATAACCAAAATTGATAATTACAAAAATAAAAGAAAACATTGATTAATTGTTGAACGGTAACATCGTCTTTTTTAGACTTTTGTATAAATTGAAGCAGTAATTAATGTGTTTTTTAAACATTAGGTTTTTTGTCCGTGGATAATATGGTAAACTTAACCAAAATTGATAATTACAAAAATAAAGAAAATATTGATTAATTGTTGAACGATAACATTGTCTTTTTTAGACATTTGTATAAATTGAAGCAGTAATTAATGTGTTTTTTAAGCATTATGTTTTTTGTCCGTGGATAATAATATTAGGACGGGGTAATACTATAGTCCATAACTACTAACTTATCATGTTCCGATTTTTCATAGATATTTCTTAGTTCTTCTTCATTTAAATGTCCGTTATAATATGTTGTTCCAACTGATATATCGCACATGACTTCATGCAACAAAAATCCGTCATGTAAAAGCTTGTGGAAGGTAAAATTTCTTTTTGCTGATTTTGAGTTATGGTAAGGATATTTTCAACGAAAGATGTCCCAAAAGAAAAAAATTCAATTTTGTCAGCTTGGAATATATTTTGATTAAATTGAGTTTGTGGATGTTACAATCATCATCAAGGTCCATTGGACCCAAAATTTAATGCTTGTTTGTTTTGTAGTAGCTAGTTGTATTAAAACTATAGAGATATTATTAGTCCATAACAATAATGGAGGTATTTGGTATGATATCAATTCCATGACACTTTCGTAGTGCCTGCCTCATTTTGTCTCATCCCAAATATATTACACGGGATTGCCTATTACTTGTTCTTGACTTTTTTACTATTCACCTTGAGTATTGCTGGTTTGGTCATGGAGTGTAACATCTACGTACATCTTGTGTAAGGATATTTTCAACGAAAGATATTTAAAAAAAAATCAATTTCGTAAGCTTGGAGTATATTTTAACAAAATTGAGTTGTTGTTTTTATTTCATACTAGAAGTCGGTTTGGTAGCCTATGATAGATTGATTTTTTAGGATAAATGACTGGGCATCCACACTAAGCATATAACAAGTTGCTAAATATTTACAGAAATGGTTGCAATATAATATTTACAGTTTAATTTCTTATGATAAACCAGGCATACACACTAAGCATAACAAGTTGCTAAATATTATAAGAAATGGCTGCAATATACTATTTTAATTTGTTATTTTTCTTCATAGGCAAGGCCTATTAAACAACAATTTTGAGGGAGCTTTTCTGATTGTACAAATTATGAACGATATGATTATTAGATATTATAAAGTGCTTAATCATATTATTAATAATGTCACTTATATATAGATTAAATAATGACTTAATAAGAAGGCTATCGCAATAGGCTAATACTATATGTAAATGATTAAATGACAGTGCAAGAATTGGGCAAGTATACAAATTGCGAGATTTAAATAATAACATAGTTTTCATTTTAAATTTACTCGAACACGTAATATGTATGATAACGGCCAACTATTATGAAAAAAATGTGTATCTTTCATTTTAGCAAACACAATAATATAGATTATTGAGCTGAGGCGAGTAAAAACATGTCAAGGTCGAGCTAAAGTCGAACATGATATTAGTTTTTCATCATTTAGTGACACTTGTCCACCGCTAAAATCGTAATTGGAGTTGTTTAAGTTTACCATAGTATCCTTAACCAAAATTGATAATTACAAAAATAAAAGAAAACATTGATTAATTGTTGAACGGTAACATCGTCTTTTTTAGACTTTTGTATAAATTGAAGCAGTAATTAATGTGTTTTTTAAACATTAGGTTTTTTGTCCGTGGATAATATGGTAAACTTAACCAAAATTGATAATTACAAAATAAAAGAAAATATTGATTAATTGTTGAACGATAACATTGTCTTTTTTAGACATTTGTATAAATTGAAGCAGTAATTAATGTGTTTTTTAAGCAATTATGTTTTTTGTCCGTGGATAATAATATTAGGATGGGGTAATACTATAGTCCATAACTACTAACTTATCATGTTCCGATTTTTCATAGATATTTCTTAGTTCTTCTTCATTTAAATGTCCGTTATAATATGTTGTTCCAACTCATATATCGCACATGACTTCATGCAACAAAAATCCGTCTTGTAAAAGCTTGTGGAAGGTAAAATTTCTTTTTCTAATTTTGAGTTATGGTAAGGATATTTTCAACGAAAGATGTCCCAAAAGAAAAAAATTCAATTTTGTTAGCCTGGAATATATTTTGATTAAATTGAGTTTGTGGATGTTACCATCATCATCAAGGTCCATTGGACCCAAAATTGAATGCTTGTTTGTTTTGTAGTAGCTAGTTGTATTAAAACTATAGAGATATTATTAGTCCATAACAATAATGGAGGTATTTGGTATGATATCAATTCCATGACACTTTCGTAGTGCCTGCCTCATTTTGTCTCATCCCAAATATATTACGCGGGATTGCCTATTACTTGTTCTTGACTTTTTTACTATTCACCTTGAGTATTGCTGGTTTGGTCATGGAGTGTAACACATACGTACATCTTGTGTCAGGATATTTTCAACGATAGATATTTAAAAAAAAATCAATTTCGTAAGCTTGGAGTATATTTTAAGAAAATTGAGTTGTTGTTTTTATTTCATACTAGAAGTCGGTTTGGTAGCCTTTGATAGATTGATTTTTTAGGATAAATGACTGGGCGTCCACACTAAGCATATAACAAGTTGCTAAATATTTACAGAAATGGTTGCAATATAATATTTACAGTTTATTTTCTTATGATAAACCATGCATACACACTAAGCATAACAAGTTGCTAAATATTATAAGAAATGGCTGCAATATACTATTTTAATTTGTTATTTTTCATCGTAGGCAAGGCCTATTAAACAACATTTTGAGGGAGCTTTTCTGATTGTACAAATTTTGAACGATATGATTATTAGATATTATAAAGTGCTTAATCATATTATTAATAATGTCACTTACATATAGATTAAATAATGACTTAACAAGAAAGCTATCGTAATAGGCTAATACTATATGTAAATGATTAAATGACAGTGCAAGAATTGGGCAAGTATACAAATTGCGAGATTTAAATAATAACATAGTGTTCATTTCAAATTTACTCGAACACGTAATATGTATGATAACGGCCAACTATTATGAAAAAAATGTGTATCTTTCATTTTAGCAAACACATAATATAGATCATTGAGCTGAGGCGAGTAAAAACATGTCAAGGTCGAGCTAAAGTCGAACATGATATTAGTTTTTCATCATTTAGTGACATTTGTCCACCGCTAAAATGTAGTTGGAGTTGTTTAAGTTTACCATAGTATCCTTAACCAAAATTGATAATTACAAAAATAAAAGAAAACATTGATTAGTTGTTGAACGGTAACATCGTCTTTTTTAGACTTTTGTATAAATTGAAGCAGTAATTAATGTGTTTTTTAAACATTATGTTTTTTGTCCGTGGATAATATGGTAAACTTAACCAAAATTGATAATTACAAAAATAAAAGAAAATATTGATTAATTGTTGAACGGTAACATCGTCTTTTTTAGACTTTTGTATAAATTGAAGCAGTAATTAATGTGTTTTTTAAACATTATGTTTTTTGTCCGTGGATAATAATATTAGGACGGGGTAATACTATAGTCCATAACTACTAACTTATCATGTTCCGATTTTACATAGATATTTCTTAGTTCTTCTTCATTTAAATGTCCGTTATAATATGTTTTTCCAACTGATATATCGCACACGACTTCATGCAACAAAAATCCGTCATGTAAAAGCTTGTGGAAGGTAAAATTTCTTTTTGCTGATTTTGAGTTATGGTAAGGATATTTTCAACGAAAGATGTCCCAAAAGAAAAAAATTCAATTTTGTCAGCTTGGAATATATTTTGATTAAATTGAGTTTGTGGTGTTACATTCATCATCAAGGTCCATTGGACCCAAAATTGAATGCTTGTTTGTTTTGTAGTAGCTAGTTGTATTAAAACTATAGAGATATTATTAGTCCATACAATAATGGAGGTATTTGGTATGATATCAATTCCATGACACTTTCGTAGTGCCTGCCTCATTTTGTCTCATCCCAAATATATTACGCGGGATTGCCTATTACTTGTTCTTGACTTTTTTACTATTCACCTTGAGTATTGCTGGTTTGGTCATGGAGTGTAACATCTACGTACATCTTGTGTCAGGATATTTTCAACGAAAGATATTAAAAAAAAATCAATTTCGTAAGCTTGGAGTATATTTTAAAAAATTGAGTTGTTGTTTTTATTTCATACTAGAAGTCGGTTTGGTAGCCTATGATAGATTGATTTTTTAGGATAAATGACTGGGCATCCACACTAAGCATATAACAAGTTGCTAAATATTTACAGAAATGGTTGCAATATAATATTTACAGTTTAATTTTCTTATGATAAACCATGCATACACACTAAGCATAACAAGTTGCTAAATATTATAAGAAATGGCTGCAATATACTATTTTAATTTGTTATTTTTCATTTTAGGCAAGGCCTATTAAACAACACTTTTGAGGGAGCTTTTCTGATTGTACAAATTTGAACGATATGATTATTAGATATTATAAAGTGCTTAATCATATTATTAATAATGTCACTTAATATTAGATTAAATAATGACTTAAAAAAAGCTATCGAATAGGCTAATACTATATGTAAATGATTAAATGACAGTGCAAGAATTGGGCAAGTATACAAATTGCGAGATTTAAATAATAACATAGTGTTCTTTTCAAATTTACTCGAACACGTAATATGTATGATAACGGCCAACTATATGAAAAAAATGTGTATCTTTCATTTTAGCAAACACATAATATAGATATTGAGCTGAGGCGAGTAAAAACATGTCAAGGTCGAGCTAAAGTCGAACATGATATTAGTTTTTCATCATTTTAGTGACATTTGTCCACCGCTAAAATCGTATTGGAGTTGTTTAAGTTTACCATAGTATCCTTAACCAAAATTGATAATTACAAAAATAAAAGAAAACATTGATTAAATTGTTGAACGGTAACATCGTCTTTTTTAGACTTTTGTATAAATTGAAGCAGTAATTAATGTGTTTTTTAAACATTATGTTTTTTTGTCCGTGGATAATATGGTAAACTTAACCAAATTGATAATTACAAAAATAAAAGAAAATATTGATTAATTGTTGAACGATAACATCGTCTTTTTTTAGACTTTTGTATAAATTGAAGCAGTAATTAATGTGTTTTTTAAGCATTATGTTTTTGTCCGTGGATAATAATATTAGGATCGGGGTAATACTATAGTCCATAACTACTAACTTATCATGTTCCGATTTTACATAGATATTTCTTAGTTCTTCTTCATTTAAATGTCCGTTATAATATGTTTTTCCAACTCATATATCGCACAGACTTCATGCAACAAAAATCCGTCTTGTAAAAGCTTGTGGAAGGTAAATTTCTTTTTCTGATTTGAGTTATGGTAAGGATATTTTCAACGAAAGATGTCCCAAAAGAAAAAAATTCAATTTTTGTCAGCTTGGAATATATTTTGATTAAATTGAGTTTGTGGTATGTTACCATTCATCATCAAGGTCCATTGGACCCAAAATTGAATGCTTGTTTGTTTTGTAGTAGCTAGTTGTATTAAAACTATAGAGATATTATTAGTCCATAACAATAATGGAGGTATTTGGTATGATATCAATTCCATGACACTTTCGTAGTGCCTGCCTCATTTTGTCTCATCCCAAATATATTACGCGGGATTGCCTATTACTTGTTCTTGACTTTTTTACTATTCACCTTGAGTATTGCTGGTTTGGTCATGGAGTGGAACATCTACGTACATCTTGTGTCAGGATATTTTCAACGAAAGATATTAAAAAAAAATCAATTTCGTAAGCTAGGAGTATATTTTAACTAAATTGAGTTGTTGTTTTTATTTCATACTAGAAGTCGGTTTGGTAGCCTTTGATAGATTGATTTTTTAGGATAAATGACTGGGCGTCCACACTAAGCATATAACAAGTTGCTAAATATTTACAGAAATGGTTGCAATATAATATTTACAGTTTATTTTCTTATGATAAACCATGCATACACACTAAGCATAACAAGTTGCTAAATATTATAAAAACGGCTGCAATATACTATTTAATTTGTTATTTTTCTTCGTAGGCAAGGCCTATTAAACAACACTTTTGTGGGAGCTTTTCTGATTGTACAAATTATGAACGATATGATTATTAGATATTATAAAGTGCTTAATCATATTATTAATAATGTCACTTACATATAGATTAAATAATGACTTAATAAGAATGCTATCGTAATAGGCTAATACTATATGTAAATGATTAAATGACAGTGCAAGAATTGGGCAAGTATACAAATTGCGAGATTTAAATAATAACATAGTGTTCATTTCAAATTTACTCGAACACGTAATATGTATGATAACGGCCAACTATTATGAAAAAAATGTGTATCTTTCATTTTAGCAAACACATAATATAGATCATTGAGCTGAGGCGAGTAAAAACATGTCAAGGTCGAGCTAAAGTCGAACATGATATTAGTTTTTCATCATTTAGTGATATTTGTCCACCGCTAAAATAGTAGTTGGAGTTGTTTAAGTTTACCATAGTATCCTTAACCAAAATTGATAATTACAAAAATAAAAGAAAACATTGATTAGTTGTTGAACGGTAACCTCGTCTTTTTTAGACTTTTGTATAAATTGAAGCAGTAATTAATGTGTTTTTTAAACATTATGTTTTTTGTCCGTGATAATAATAATTAGGACGGGGTAATACTATAGTCCATAACTACTAACTTATCATGTTCCGATTTTACATAGATATTTCTTAGTTCTTCTTCATTTAAATGTCCGTTATAATATGTTGTTCCAACTGATATATCGCACATGACTTCATGCAACAAAAATCCGTCATGTAAAAGCTTGTGGAAGGTAAAATTTCTTTTTGCTAATTTTGAGTTATGGTAAGGATATTTTCAACGAAAGATGTCCCAAAAGAAAAAATTCAATTTTGTCAGCTTGGAATATATTTTGATTAAATTAAGTTTTGGATGTTACAATCATCATCAAGGTCCATTGGACCCAAAATTTAATGCTTGTTTGTTTTGTAGTAGCTAGTTGTATTAAAACTATAGAGATATTATTACTCCATAACAATAATGGAGGTATTTGGTATGTTATCAATTCCATGACACTTTCGTAGTGCCTGCCTCATTTTGTCTCATCCCAAATATATTACGCGGGATTGCCTATTACTTGTTCTTGACTTTTTTACTCTTCACCTTGAGTATTGCTGGTTTGGTCATGGAGTGTAACATCTACGTACATCTTGTGTAAGGATATCTTCAACGAAAGATATTTAAAAAAAAATCAATTTCGTAAGCTTGGAGTATATTTTAACAAAATTGAGTTGTTGTTTTTATTTCATACTAGAAGTCGGTTTGGTAGCCTTTGATAGATTGATTTTTTAGATAAATGACTGGTTATCCACACTAAGCATATAACAAGTTGCTAAATATTTACAGAAATGGTTGCAATATAATATTTACAGTTTATTTTCTTATGATAAACCAGGCATACACACTAAGCATAACAAGTTGCTAAATATTATAAGAAATGGCTGCAATATACTATTTTAATTTGTTATTTTTCTTCATAGGCAAGGCCTATTAAACAACACTTTTGAGGAGCTTTTCTGATTGTACAAATTATGAACGATATGATTATTAGATATTATAAAGTGCTTAATCATATTATTAATAATGTCACTTAATATAGATTAAATAATGACTTAATAAGAAGGCAATCGCAATAGGCTAATACTATATGTAAATGATTAAATGACAGTGCAAGAATTGGGCAAGTATACAAATTGCGAGATTCAAATAATAACATAGTTTTCATTTTAAATTTACTCGAACACGTAATATGTATGATAACGGCCAACTATTATGAAAAAAATGTGTATCTTTCATTTTAGCAAACACATAATATAGATCATTGAGCTGAGGCGAGTAAAAACATGTCAAGGTTGAGCTAAAGTCGAACATGATATTAGTTTTTCATCATTTAGTCACATTTGTCCACCGCTAACATAGTAGTTGGAGTTGTTTAAGTTTACCATAGTATCCTTAACCAAAATTGATAATTACAAAAATAAAAGAAAACATTGATTAATTGTTGAACGGTAACCTCGTCTTTTTTAGACTTTTGTATAAATTGAAGCAGTAATTAATGTGTTTTTTAAACATTATGTTTTTTGTCCGTGGATAATATGGTAAACTTAACCGAAATTGATAATTACAAAAATAAAAGAAAATATTGATTAATTGTTGAACGATAACATCGTCTTTTTTAGACTTTTGTATAAATTGAAGCAGTAATTAATGTGTTTTTTAAACATTATGTTTTTTGTCCGTGGATAATAATATTAGGACGGGGTAATACTATAGTCCATAACTACTAACTTATCATGTTCCGATTTTACATAGATATTTCTTAGTTCTTCTTCATTTAAATGTCCGTTATAATATGTTGTTCCAACTGATATATCGCACATGACTTCATGCAACAAAAATCCGTCATGTAAAAGCTTGTGGAAGGTAAAATTTCTTTTTGCTGATTTTGAGTTATGGTAAGGATATTTTCAACGAAAGATGTCCCAAAAGAAAAAAATTCAATTTTGTCAGCTTGGAATATATTTTGATTAAATTGAGTTTGTGGATGTTACAATCATCATCAAGGTCCATTGGACCCAAAATTGAATGCTTGTTTGTTTTGTAGTTGCTAGTTGTATTAAAACTATAGAGATATTATTAGTCCATAACAATAATGAAGGTATTTGTGTAGGGTATTCACAATACATGAATCTCTAGTTTGAGGGTTGTATGGATCGAATAAGAGAAGATTTCTAGAGAGAAGTGGGAGCCTTTTTAGTGAGAGAAACACAAGTAATATTAGATTAAGTGAAAAGGTCCAACCCTTCCCTTGTGTGGGAAGGGATATATATACTACTACATATTATGTCCCTAGTGGACTGTGGAGTGAGCTGACAGTGGGGAAAGCCCCGACCCACTCCACAAATATAGATACGACTAATACTAATACTAATAATACTAAGCTAATATAGATAAGCCTACGAGCTATAGAAATGCTAATTAGATGCTCGGGGTGACCGAGCCTTCATCTGAATATTTATATTCCTAACAATCTCCCCCTAAGGGAGGTCACCCCGGAAATAATAATTCGAATTCTAGCATTCTTTCTTCTGAACATGTCTTTATAGCTCGTAGTCTTTGATTCTTCACACTCTAGTATCTTTGTGCATTCAGCAGTGATGATTTGATGACTGATCGATTGTCTTGGATGATTTTTGTGTATTCTTCGACTTTATCATCCAACATTTGTATTCAAGTCATCTTTCAGCAGTATGTTTCCTTGTGATGTGATAATCTTCGCGCCGACATGCTCACACTGGTTGGTGTCATGATCTTCAGCATCAGAGTTAGCAGAAGCCGTGTTGAAGGTCTTTAGGTTGATCATGACTTTGTTGAATAACAATGATGATGTAGTGTGAACATGTGGTGATGGATTGGCATCTTTTCTGCAACCGGCTACAACAGCAATCAGCTACAGCATTCCACAGCAACATCCGCCAGAAATACCTGCATACGACAGTTAGCAATAATTCGACCGGTACTTACAAGTTTGGACTTCGAGATCGTCAACAGCATAGTGTGAAGACTCTCTCTAATCCTTACCAAGACCGTTCCTAATCGAAAACCCACAGAGGGCCTTTTAAGATTTTACCGTAGTAAATCAACGATTAGGTGAGTCGCTGGAGATCACTCCACGACTGTAGACCGGTTGAAACCGCCGCGACCACAAAGCGTAATCCACGAGGAATTACCTAAGTGACCTGCTTTCAGGGGTGCTTGATGTTGACCCTGGCAGGAATTTCCATTCAATCATTGAGAATTACATAAGTAAATTCTCTCATAAATGTTCTGGCAGATTGCTAAGATCTGCGTAGGACTCTTAAGATTACAACTGGTGTCCTTAATGTTGAACACCCAGTGTAGAAATAATTTGTGTCCCTATGAGATCTTATTATGCATCTCGTGGCTCTAGACTCAATTGTGCGTTTTGATTTGGTGATCGGAGGCTGGAGAGGACTGCCACCTTTTCAATATCATCTAACTCGGAGTGAGAGAGATGATAGAAATGTATTGATCTCCGTGACAAGTGAAACAAGAGTCCTTTGAGGGACCTTGAGTGGCTAGGGAGGGTTGTGCAGCGTATCACTGGGTCCATGATACTTTGTCTTCAATGCCAGCAACCAACTAAGTGGTTCTGACAGCATATGTATTGACCCGGTTTCTGCCTAAGTTGTAAGGAGGGCTATTTCTTTTCACCCTTTCTCTTTACAATTCTTTTTCATTCTTCAACCCCTTCAGTGCTTACCGAGACTTCATTACTAGAACCTTGTTGGGTTTGTTCCAGTACTAGCTCCATCTCAGTCGGCACTTTTCCCTTATCCACTTATCTCCTTTTTTTTAATCATACCTAAGGACTTCTACACTAACTAGTGGATTGTCCCTGGGTAGATCCCTCCGGCTCTAGCGGGATCGTGGGAACATAAGCCTAACCTAACCATCCTTATAACTCCATGCATTAATACAAGTGGTCGGTCTTTGGTATTCTTCCACGATTGCCATAAAACCAAATCCTTGAAAAATCTCTCAAAGTGTTCATGATTCTGAAACGCATTTTTTGCAAACACTTGAGAGTTTTATATTTTTCAAATGCTCCCCCTCAACATGTGCTCGGTTGATTGTTTTATAAATTTGCACATGTTAGGCAGAGCTCGCACTTTTTGAATTGATTGATTTTCCAAGAATATGATCATCGCGAGACACGCTTACATCACTAGTAAACTAGCTTGAAATTATTACCCGTCCAGATCATATTAAAGGAAAGTCGCTCGAAATCGGTACATTCTACTTAGACACGTCCTTTGCGAGACACGCTTACATCACCAGATAAACTGGCTTGAAATTATTACCCGTCCAGGACATGTCCTTTCGACTACTGACTTTAGCTATCGTCAATTCATTGGTTAATTCTGAGTCACGGCCACATGAGATGCCAAATCCTTTGTTTTGTTAAAACCATTTGCTCCCCCTCAATATGTGCATTGATATAAGAAAGATTTTAGCACATGTGGAGGAGCTTGCGTTTATTACCAAAACATTTTGCTCCCCCTCAATATGTGCCTTGATATACAGAATGGTTTGGCACATACTGGAGAGCATACATTAACTTCCAAATCATCACATTTTATCAGATTCCATATTTAAATCACATTCTCTCCCCCGATCATAAATTTCAAACCTTTTGAGATTTGTGATCCCAATTGATTTAAATATATTTAGAAAAATTTGGGAGAAAATGTGGTCAGGTTTAAATGTATTCTGATTTTGAAGCATACTATGCTCCCTTTGAAACAGCGAGAGAGTGTCACTGCTGATGTTTGCACAAATGTGGCAAGGTGTCGGAAATTTGAACACATATGCTCCCCCTCAATTGATGATCCGTTTCCCATTAACATAGTTGTAGTCATTCAATTGAGCGACGGACATTTGTGAAAATTTAGTTCAATTTACCACCTTGTGTAACATCAAGACTCTCTTGAAGAATCAAACAAGATAGAGAATCTTGATGAAAAGAAGACTTCTCTTCTTATATACGAAGTGATGCACTGACACGTACATCAAGTCGGGAGAACATGGATATAAAGTAATCCATGCCCAGGTGAACATCACCCGGTTGGAGAAACAGCTGTCTTTTTGGCGACATGCTTTCCCCATTGTACAGTGCGGGTTGCAGTATGAAGTAACTGCAAGCCATTAAGACATGTTTTAACTGATTAGTATAACTTCTGCTCGAGCTTCATTTAAGAATCCGTGCCATTGTTGAATGACATTTCTAGATACGTAAATGTTATCGATAAACAGAAGACATGCCTAGGTAGAACTATTTTTGGTATTTTCTGATTTTTTTTCGATTTTTATGGTTTTTATAGGTTTTATATTTTTGTATTTTTCTTTTTGATTTAAGATATATACAACTATGTACAAGGATATAAGAAGACAATCCTTTACTCCTCCTTTTCTTCCTGAAGACACTTGAGGGTTTCTGGAGTCATGCTTTTCATGCCAAGGCGTGGGAGAATAAACTGAAACCTTTCTCTTGGGAGGGCCTTGGTGAATATATCAGCTAACTGAAACTCTGTCCTCACGAAGTATAGTTCCACAATTCCTTTTTCCACCTGTTCCCTGATGAAGTGATGCCTGATGTCGATGTGTTTTGACCTGGAGTGCTGAACATTGTTACAACAGAGAGCAATGGCGCTTTTGTTGTCACAATATAGGGGAATTTGGTTGTATGAGAATCCATAGTCCGAAAGCTGTGATCGCATCCAAAGGATTTGTGCACAACATGCAGACATAGCAATGTACTCAGCTTCAGTAGATGATATGGAAGTACTCATCTGCTTCTTAGAAGACCAACTAACCAACTTTTCCCCTAAAAATTGAGCTCCTCCTGAAGTACTTCGACGAGTGTCTTGACATCCCGCATGATCAGCATCTGCGTATGCCGTTAACTCCATTGCAGTGTCCTTAGGATACCAGAGACCCATATGAACCGTGCCTTGAAGATATCGGAAGATCCTTTTCACTGCTTCAACATGCTTCTTGGTTGGTCTGGATTGATACCGAGCACACATGCACACAGCAAACAGAAGATCTGGTCTGCTAGCCGTGATGTACATCAAAGATCCAATCATGCTTCGATACTGTGTGATATCAACTGGAATCCCTGAAGGATCTTCATCCAGCTTCGTTCTATCAACCATGGGAGTGTCAACAGGTTCACTTGAATGGAATCCAAACTTTTTCAGGATCTCGTTGGCGTATTTGGATTGATTGATGAATATGCCTCCGGGACTTTGAGAAACTTGTAGTCCTAAGAAGAATGACATTTGTCCCATCATGGACATTTGGAACTTGGAATTCATCTCCTTTGAAAAACTATCACATTCACCAGGATCTGTTGAAGCAAAGATGATATCATCTACGTATATCTGAACTAGCAGTAGATGGTTTCTTGATTTCCTGGTGAATAGTGTAGGATCAACAACACCCTTGGAGAATTTGTTTGCTAGGAGGAACTTGGACAATGTATCGTACCATGCCCGTGGCGCCTGTTTTAGCCCATAAAGAGCCTTCTTCAAGCGGTAAACATGAGTAGGGTGTTCAGCATCCACGAATCCTTCAGGTTGACTCACATAAACTTCTTCCTTTAAGTCACCATTCAAGAATGCCGTTTTGACATCCATCTGGTAGACTATCATATTACGACTAGCCGCATTAGCTAGGAAGATTCTTATAGCTTCAATTCTAGCAACCGGAGCAAACGATTCTTCAAAATCAATGCCCTCTTCTTGTCTAAACCCTTTAGCAACTAGCCGTGCCTTGTTCTTTAAGACATCACCATACTCGTCAAGCTTAACTTTGAAGATCCACTTTAAAGCAATGATCATTGCACGCTCCGGAGGAGGCACTAATTCCCATACTTCAAGTCGATCAAATTCATGGATTTCATCCTGCATAGCCTGGAACCAGCAATCTTTAGTCATTGCTTCTTTGGCATCTTTTGGTTCGACTTTAGACAGTACTGAATTGAAGAAGCACCATAGTGCATCAGTGGCTAGTTGATTACGTGTGGATACTGGACGTGAGGGATTGCCTATGATGTTGTCGATTGGATGATCACTGGTCCATTTCCTGAGATGGTCGTGAGGTTGTTGGTTATGAACAGATGTAGCAGTGCTGTGTTCCTCAGGTAAGGATGTGTCTGATGGATGTTCAGGAGCAAATATGTTTTCAAAAGGAACCTCTTCAACAGGAGCAAAAGGATTAACTTCCAAAGAGTTATTATCTGAAGATTCTTGCATTACCGGAGAAGTTTGAGTGTGTGATGACGAAGGCGATTGACTGGCAGCAGGAGCATTGTGACTGACTGATACTGAAGCTGCAGGTCCTTCTGAATCTTGTGGGGCTTGAACCTCATTCATAGGAATTACAGCTGATTCACTCGGGATGGTTCCATTTGTTGGCTCAAAATATTCATCAAACATGGGATCGAATAACTTCTTCAACTCCTCACATGTAGGTGGCGCATAAGAATCTTCAGGCGTGGAATTCTGTACAAGTCCTGAACTAATGGGTCCAGGAGACAAAAGGTGAAGATCGGGTCCAGAACTGATTTGTCCTGAAACAGGTAGCTCACTTAGCTCATCGAACGTAACATGAATGGTTTCCATGATTTTACGGGTTCTTTTATTGTAGATTCGATACCCTTTACTGTCTGGTGCGTATCCAACGAAAATACCTATATCTGCTTTAGCTCTTAACTTTCCCAAGTCTTGACTATCGTTAGTTGGATAGCAGAGTGCACCAAACACACGTAGAAAGGAAAGATCTGGTTTCTTGTTATGAATTAACTCGAAGGGAGTCTTCTCATGAACCGGATGAATTAGGGATCGGTTTTGAGTGTAACATGCTGTTGCAATAGCCTCTGCCCAGAGAAACATCGGGGTCTTTGAAAATATAAGCATAGTTCTTGCAGCCTCCACCAGAGTACGGTTCCTTCGTTCAACCACCCCATTCTGTTGAGGGGTGCGAGGGATACTTTTCTGATGCGTGATGCCAATACTTTCATAGAAATTACGGAGTTGTTGGTTAACAAACTCCGTACCATTATCTGTGCGGATGATTCTGACAGTTTTATCGAGCCTTACTTGCAGCTGTTTTATCAGTTTAATGATAACCTCTGGAGTTTCGTCCTTGGTTCTCAAAAACTTTACCCATGTGAACCGAGAATAGTCATCAACTATCACCAGAACGTACTTCTTTCCATTAATGGTTTGTATTCTCATTGGACCGCACAAGTCCATGTGGAGGGTATGAAGAGCTTCCATGTTGGTGTTGATGGTTTTAGGTTTGTGGGTTTGTTTCTTGCTTTTGCCCAGTTGACATGCAGAGCAGAGATGATCTTTCTCATACTTTAGTCTGGGCATCCCTCTAACAAGATCTTTACGGGAAAGATTATTAATGGTACCGAAGTTCAAATGGTTCAAACGACGATGCCACAGCCATGATTTTGTTTTAGAGGCTTTAGAGAGCAAGCATATGGGAGAGGACTTCAACATTTCTTCAATTGAAATGGTGTATAGATTGGTGCCCCGACTGCCCTTGAGGAGATCTAAACCATCCAATTCTCTGACGAAACATGTATGCTTTCTGAAAGCCACTTCCAGATCTGAATCACAAAATTGACCCACAGAAAACAGATTGTGTCCTAGTCCTTCCACATAATATACCCTTGAGATTACACTGTTACCAAACACATAATCTCCATAACCCATAATAGCACCAAAGTGGTCGTTCCCGAATCTAACTGTCCCGATAAACTTTTTCACGAAGTTCTTGAGCCGTGAGCGATCCCCAGTCATATGTTTTGAGCAGCCTGAGTCCAAATACCACAGGACGATTTGTACGACCTGCATTTGAAACCAGACAACAATGGATAACTGAAAAATGTGGATCCCCACGTACAATTGGGGTCCATTTGGTCAGCACATACATATTCAGAAGCCACAGATTTCACAGATGCTACTGTCTTTGCTGAGGAGACGGAACTAGATGTAGGACAAGACCTAGATGGAAGGCATTGTGATTCTAAAGGCAGGATTCTACCAGTTGGTCTCCATTCCTTATTCTTCACAATTTTATGCATATTCATTTTAGGTAATGATCTCTGTTTTCCTAAATTGAATTTCCTTCCAGTGGGTCTCCATTCCTTAACTTTCACAATTTTATGCTTATTCATTTTAGGTAACGTGCACTGTTTTCCTAAATTGAATTTTCTTCCAGTGGGTCTCCATTGATAGCCTATGCTAGCAAATGTTTTTCCTGTTGCTTTCCAAACCTTTGTGCATGCTTCAGTTATCCTACCATTCTTATCGTGGGATGATGCAGAAGACGTCAGGAAAGACACAACACATTCATCATGATTAGCATAAATTAAACAATTGTCGCATGTTTTACAGATAGCATTAGAATTCGAATTAATTACAGTACTTTTGATACTAGAATCAACACGATTCATTCTACTCATTGTAAACTTATTGTTCCTAGGTTGGACTTCTACATTCTTCAAGTGAACATTCTTAGCTGGCGCAGTCATATCCTTTCTTTCATTTCCTCTAGACCTTGACCCGCTAGCTTGTGTGTCACTTTTTACTCCTGTAGAAGTATCGAAGGTAACATTAGTTTGTTTCTCTGTCACATGCCTTCCTGATAATGATGTGTTGGGTTCAGATGTTTTGGGTGGTAGATCAAAGGCTACATGCTTGTTCACAACATTAGATGATGATGCAACAAATCTATCTCTATGGCCTCTAAACTTAGGAATTGAGCCTATGGCATATTCTAAGTTTTCCTGAATCCTTTTCGTGAGTTTGCATGCATAGACAACTGCTTGATCGAGTGGCTTATCATTCCTATCCTCTTCAACTATCTCACGAAGTGTGTCAAGGCCTTCTCTAAGATGATCGAGATATGTTTGATGGGCAAGGCTGTTGTTTCTTAGCTTAAGTGGAATACGCCCAACATCAACATCATACTTTTTACTATCAGTACCCTTTGGTGCATCACAATTACAAGTGGTGCATGGCATTTTACCTTTCACCCGAGCCTTAAGATTCTCAATTTCATTTGTCAAAGAGGTTATTTGATCATTATGATTGCTTCTTGTAACTTTAATAGAATCATATAACTCCTTGAAATGTTGTTTAACCTTTGAATTTTCTTCTTGATAACACTCATTTTCATAATGTAGCTTATTTATGGTGTTTTGATATTGAAAATTCTGAGAATCTGAAGACGAAGGTTTATTGGTGCCATATACTTCACACTTGTTGGATTTCAATTGGGCAATTTGGGCCCTCAGCAGTCGAATCGTGTTCGTGTGAGCTTGAATTGTTTCATCACGTTTGCTTAATTCAAAATATGTATCAAACTCAGGAACATCCGTGGATGTCTTGACATTTGATATTTTGCATTTTTCTTCTAAGTGTTGATGTTTAAGTTGCAAATTCAAATAATCAACTTCTAGTTTAGAAAAACGTTTAACCATGTTATCATGGTCGTCATTTTGAATTTTTTCAAGCAATTTCAAATTCTCCCCCTCAAGCTCAACAACACAATTCTGGGTGACATTTAACGCAATAGCATACTCATTAAATTGACAAGCAGACAATGCAGAGTCAGTGACAGTGTAAAATACATCTTGTGCAATACATTTAGCAATCAAGTTGTCGTTAGTAATGAGTATGTTTTTTCTTTCAATCTCTCGACTCTTAAGTTCTATTGCATGTTCATTCACCTCATTTTCCATATCTTTAAATACTACTTTCATTTCATTTATTTCGGCTTTAAGGGCAGTTTGCAACCCTTCAAAGTGTTCTTTAAGTAGTTTAAAGAATGGCATGACCTCAGTTAAGTAACACCTTTTTGTATGTTCAAAACACCTTTCCCCTTCAGTGATGCCGGTTGGTGTGATTCTCTTCTTACATGTTTTATCAAAATCAGCAAACAGTTGCCAAAGCACATATAAGCTAATAAAGGTTTTGCATTCAGTGGGAAGAGACAAAGGCACCAAATTCCTAGGTGTATTGGGAGGATACACCGTTATGGACGCAACTTTTCGAATGAGGGGGGTGTTGGCCTTAAGTTTATCTTCCTTAAGTTTTTCACTATCTTGTTTCCAAAATATCTGTTCAGGTGTTAACTTCTTTTGAGGAGCAAACACAGTCAAACGATTTTCCTCATAATAATCATGGGGTTTGATTATTATTCGTCTGGCTATGCACTCGGGATCCCTCATTTTCTCATTCATTTTTTCTTTCGTTTTATCACTTAACTCATCCTCTTCATCAGTGTAGATATGCTCAGGTTGGTCATGAATAGGCTTAATCATTACATTACCATCATATAGGGCAGGTTGAAGTACTTGCATGTCCCTAAGGATGGTTGACTTTGGTTCACCTATCATGATTTTACTATGCTTATCACTCAGCTTTCTGTGCTTATGAATCATTTGAGCAGTTTGTATGGTTTGATTTTGTGTGTACAACTTATCTTCAAGCTTATTTTTTAACGTCTTGAGTTTAGAGAAATCATTTAAAAGAGTTGTTTCTTTTTGTTTGAATTCTTGCCTAAGTGTTGTTACACACTTTTGTGCTTCCTGTTTTTGTATGACAGACTGTTCTAGCTGACTTTTCAAAGAACTTAACTCTAATTTTAATGTTTCTTCTCGCACTCTAGACTCTTTAATAAGTGTACTCATTTGACCTTCTAATTTCTGCTCACGATCATTAAGCTCAAACTTAGCACGCTGTTCATACATAGCCACTTGTTCTTTATAGATGTTAAGTCTAGTGATCAAGTTATTATCAGGGACAGGCAATTGGTTCTCATGGTACTCACATGCATTATCTACATTACTAGCATTGTCTAAGGCACATACATTACTCATAGCACACACATCATTATTGACAAAGGATTCACCATTTGGTACATCAGGCGAGTTGTTGCTATTCAAATACTGTTCATATGAGACAATATTGCTATTTTCCATATCAACATCACTTGAGTCAGAAACAACCGCCTGATGTACTTCTTCGGGAATCTGATGTCCCTCGACAATATTATATGTGTCATAAATTTTTAGTACCTCAGAAATCACGGATGCATTAGAAGAACCAGCTTGACGAGATGAGGCTAGGGAAGACAAGTTAGCCATGAAGATAGTTTGAGCAGTAGGTTCATCATCCACATCAGAGTCAAATGCATCACAGTCATCTGCCTTGAAGATGTTAGGATCATTAAGTGCCAGATCCTGAACAGGTTTCTCATCCACATCTTCATCAAACGTATTTCCTCCATCTCCTGCCAAGAACAATAACTCTTCCTCATCCAATACAGCACCATTTTCTTGAGCTTGCATTAACAACATCTTGTCTTTGAAGTAATCTGAATTCTGAGGACGTTTAGGTTGATTGCAGTTTCTAGCAATGTGTCCAAGCCCCCCACAATTATAACACTTGATCTGTTTCCCTTGCCCCTGATTGGCATTCCCTGCTCTGTTCTGCACATAACCTCGACCCATGTTTCTACCAGCTCTCCCTTGCACATTCTGGACCACAATTTTCCCGTCCTCCACCATTGCTAGATTGCGTGGGTTGGAAGAATTCCTTAACTGATTGTTGGTCTGAGGGAGTGATGCTTGAAACTGTTGAACCAGTAGAGATACTTGATTGGTGAGGTTGTCAATCATTTTGTCGGTCTGAGAGTAGCCTGAGTCAAGTTGTGAACTCATAGCAGGTACTTGTGAGTGAAGTTGGTGATAGCTTGGATAGGATGATGATTGGATTGTTGGTTGTACATTTGTCATGAAAGCCAGTGGGTCATTCGTAGTTGAAGGATTCAACTTTTCTCTCAGCACCCGATCATAGGCAGCATGCTTCTCATGTTGTTGCAGGTAAGCATACAGCTGTTCATAGTTAGTCTCCCTTAAACCTTTGTTGAGTTTGACAGCAGTAACAAATCTGTCCCATTCCGGAGTCATGTTGTTCACAAACTTTGAGTTAAGTTGGATGTTGGGCATAGTCATTCTGATCATCCTCATATCATTCACCAACTTATGAAATCTCACATAGTAATCTGTGACATTTTCTCCTGGGTTCATTTTGAAATGCTCGAACTCATCATACAGCTGTGACTCACGATCTTCCTTTGTGAGCTCTGACCCTGCCAACAACATTTTAACGTTGTCCCACACAGCCTTGGCTTCAGTGTTAAAATTGATGAGCTTGTATACATCCTTTGGAAGACCTTGAATAACTATGTTGGAGGCTCTAATATCGGCATCATACCTCTTCTTTTCTTCTTCATTAAGATCATTGTAGTTTCTAGGTCTGTCGATGCCCCAAGTTACAGTACCATCTTCACCAGTTGTAACAACGTCTCTGGTGGTACCCATCTGATAAGGTCCTTCGTCAATTGACTTAAGAATGTTAACACCATTATCTTTTCCCAAGCAGTAAAGTCTAATTCGTTGTGCCCAAGACTCATAATCCGTCCTATCTAGCATAGGTGGACGAGTGTCAGATCCTGCTGCCTGAATATCATCTGATGATGTACTTGATGTGGTAGCCATAGTAACTACGGGATTTTACTGATCTTGTGATTTAACCGAGAAATTGAATCTTTCGCGGGAATTTCTAAAATCACCAAGACACAAACCGCCTAGACAAACAGCGTAGACACAAACCGCGTATATGCCTAAGAGACAAACCGAGTTCACACAGGAGACACAAACCGCGTGTGCGCCAAAGAGACAAACCGAGTTCACACCAAAGACACAAACCGCGTATTCGCCAAATAGACAAACCGAGTTCACACCGAAGATACAAACCGCGTATTCGCCAAATAGACAAACCGAGTTCACAATGGAGGTACAAACCGCGTATGTGCCAAGAGACAAACCGAGTTCACAATGAAGATACAAACCGAGTTCACACCAAAGATACAAACCGCGTATGACACAAACCGCGTATGCGCCAAATAGACAAACCGAGTTCACACCGGATATACAAACCGCGTAGACACAAACCGCGTACGCACCGTAGAGACAAACCGCGTTGGCACCAACTTCCAAACCTGTCACTATCAATGCCGTTTGTCCTTTTGCCTAAACTAGTATACAGACAAACCGAGTTCTCGATACTACACAAACCGCATTCAAGAGACGTCCAAACAACACAAACCGCATTCAAGAACACTTTCACAAAAACCCACGAATTGCTCCAAAATCACCACACTGTTCTTGGATCTGTGAATCCAAACACCAAATACCACTCTAATACAATCCTTAATCTAGAAAGTACAAAGAAAACTAACTTCTAATCACTAAACAAAGTACAAAGATGAGATTTATACTACTTAATAAAACCGAACTAAAACTTAAAAAAAAAACTACAAATCTAACTAAATCTAACCAAGAAAAACCTAAAGAACTACACAAATTCAATATAAAACAGCCTCTAATCACTTAAACAAGAACACAAGATGAAGTATAAGCTACAAAACAAACCGAATCCAAGAGAAACTTAAAACCACAATTCGAACCAACAAAAAAAAACCTCAAGAACTACACCAATTCGTGAATACCAACTCTCATGGACCTAACCATGGCTCTTGATACCAATTGTAGGGTATTCACAATACATGAATCTCTAGTTTGAGGGTTGTATGGATCGAATAAGAGAAGATTTCTAGAGAGAAGTGGGAGCCTTTTTAGTGAGAGAAACACAAGTAATATTAGATTAAGTGAAAAGGTCCAACCCTTCCCTTGTGTGGGAAGGGATATATATACTACTACATATTATGTCCCTAGTGGACTGTGGAGTGAGCTGACAGTGGGGAAAGCCCCGACCCACTCCACAAATATAGATACGACTAATACTAATACTAATAATACTAAGCTAATATAGATAAGCCTACGAGCTATAGAAATGCTAATTAGATGCTCGGGGTGACCGAGCCTTCATCTGAATATTTATATTCCTAACAATTTGGTATGATATCAATTCCATGACACTTTCGTAGTGCCTGCCTCATTTTGTCTCATCCCAAATATATTACGCGGGATTGCCTATTACTTGTTCTTGACTTTTTTACTCTTCACCTTGAGTATTGCTGGTTTGGTCATGGAGTGTAACATCTACGTACATCTTGTGTAAGGATATCTTCAACGAAAGATATTTAAAAAAAAAATCAATTTCGTAAGCTTGGAGTATATTTTAACAAAATTGAGTTGTTGTTTTTATTTCAAACTAGAAGTCGGTTTGGTAGCCTTTGATAGATTGATTTTTTTAGGATAAATGACTGGGCATTCACACTAAGCATATAACAAGTTGCTAAATATTTACAGAAATGGTTGCAATATAATATTTACAGTTTATTTTCTTATGATAAACCAGGCATACACACTAAGCATAACAAGTTGCTAAATATTATAAGAAATGGCTGCAATATACTATTTTAATTTGTTATTTTTCTTCATAAGCAAGGCCTATTAAACAACACTTTTGAGGGAGCTTTTCTGATTGTACAAATTATGAACGATATGATTATTAGATATTATAAAGTGCTTAATCATATTATTAATAATGTCACTTATATATAGATTAAATAATGACTTAATAAGAAGGCAATCGCAATAGGCTAATACTATATGTAAATGATTAAATGACAGTGCAAGAATTGGGCAAGTATACAAATTGCGAGATTTAAATAATAACATAGTTTTCATTTTAAATTTACTCGAACACGTAATATGTATGATAACGGCCAACTATTATGAAAAAAATGTGTATCTTTCATTTTAGCAAACACATAATATAGATCATTGAGCTGAGGCGAGTAAAAACATGTCAAGGTCGAGCTAAAGTCGAACATGATATTAGTTTTTCATCATTTAGTGACATTTGTCCACCGCTAAAATAGTAGTTGGAGTTGTTTAAGTTTACCATAGTATCCTTAACCAAAATTGATAATTACAAAAATAAAAGAAAACATTGATTAATTGTTGAACGGTAACCTCGTCTTTTTTAGACTTTTGTATAAATTGAAGCAGTAATTAATGTGTTTTTTAAACATTATGTTTTTTGTCCGTGGATAATATGGTAAACTTAACCAAAATTGATAATTACAAAAATAAAAGAAAATATTGATTAATTGTTGAACGATAACATCGTCTTTTTTAGACTTTTGTATAAATTGAAGCAGTAATTAATGTGTTTTTTAAACATTATGTTTTTTGTCCGTGGATAATAATATTAGGACGGGGTAATACTATAGTCCATAACTACTAACTTATCATGTTCCGATTTTACATAGATATTTCTTAGTTCTTCTTCATTTAAATGTCCGTTATAATATGTTGTTCCAACTGATATATCGCACATGACTTCATGCAACCAAAATCCGTCATGTAAAAGCTTGTGGAAGGTAAAATTTCTTTTTGCTGATTTTGAGTTATGGTAAGGATATTTTCAACGAAAGATGTCCCAAAAGAAAAAAAATTCAATTTTGTCAGCTTGGAATATATTTTGATTAAATTGAGTTTGTGGATGTTACAATCATCATCAAGGTCCATTGGACCCAAAATTGAATGCTTGTTTGTTTTGTAGTAGCTAGTTGTATTAAAACTATAGAGATATTATTAGTCCATAACAATAATGGAGGTATTTGGTATGATATCAATTCCATGACACTTTCGTAGTGCCTGCCTCATTTTGTCTCATCCCAAATATATTACGCGGGATTGCCTATTACTTGTTCTTGACTTTTTTACTATTCACCTTGAGTATAGCTGGTTTGGTCATGGAGTGTAACATATACGTACATCTTGTGTAAGGATATTTTCAACGAAAGATATTTAAAAAAAAAATCAATTTCGTAAGCTAGGAGTATATTTTAACTAAATTGAGTTGTTGTTTTTATTTCATACTAGAAGTCGGTTTGGTAGCCTTTGATAGATTGTTTTTTTAGGATAAATGACTGGGCATCCACACTAAGCATATAACAAGTTGCTAAATATTTACAGAAATGGTTGCAATATAATATTTACAGTTTATTTGCTTATGATAAACCAGCATACACACTAAGCATAACAAGTTGCTAAATATTATAAGAAATGGCTGCAATATACTATTTTAATTTGTTATTTTTCTTCGTAGGCAAGGCCTATTAAACAACACTTTTGAGGGAGCTTTTCTGATTGTACAAATTATGAACGATATGATTATTAGATATTATAAAGTGCTTAATCATATTATTAATAATGTCACTTATATATAGATTAAATAATGATTTAATAAGAAGGCTATCGTAATAGGCTAATACTATATGTAAATGTTTAAATGACAGTGCAAGAATTGGGCAAGTATACAAATTGCGAGATTTAAATAATAACATAGTGTTCATTTCAAATTTACTCGAACACGTAATATGTATGATAACGGCCAACTATTATGAAAAAAATGTGTATCTTTCATTTTAGCAAACACATAATATAGATCATTGAGCTGAGGCGAGTAAAAACATGTCAAGGTCGAGCTAAAGTCGAACATGATATTAGTTTTTCATCATTTAGTGATATTTGTCGACCGCTAAAATAGTAGTTGGAGTTGTTTAAGTTTACCATAGTATCCTTAACCAAAATTGATAATTACAAAAATTAAAGAAAACATTGATTAATTGTTGAACGGTAACCTCGTCTTTTTTAGACTTTTGTATAAATTGAAGCAGTAATTAATGTGTTTTTTAAACATTATGTTTTTTGTCCGTGGATAATATGGTAAACTTAACCAAAATTGATAATTACAAAAATAAAAGAAAATATTGATTAATTGTTGAACGATAACATCGTGTTTTTTAGACTTTTGTATAAATTGAAGCAGTAATTAATGTGTTTTTTAAACATTATGTTTTTCGTCCGTGGATAATAATATTAGGATGGGGTAATACTATAGTCCATAACTACTAACTTATCATGTTCCGATTTTACATAGATATTTCTTAGTTCTTCTTCATTTAAATGTCCGTTATAATATGTTGTTCCAACTGACATATCGCACATGACTTCATGCAACAAAAATCCGTCATGTAAAAGCTTGTGGAAGGTAAAATTTCTTTTTGCTGATTTTGAGTTATGGTAAGGATATTTTCAACGAAAGATGTCCCAAAAGAAAAAAATTCAATTTTGTCAGCTTGGAATATATTTTGATTAAATTGAGTTTGTGGATGTTACAATCATCATCAAGGTCCATTGGACCCAAAATTGAATGCTTGTTTGTTTTGTAGTAGCTAGTTGTATTAAAACTATAGAGATATTATTAGTCCATAACAATAATGGAGGTATTTGGTATGATATCAATTCCATGACACTTTCGTAGTGCCTGCCTCATTTTGTCTCATCCCAAATATAATACACGGGATTGCCTATTACTTGTTCTTGACTTTTTTACTATTCACCTTGAGTATTGCTGGTTTGGTCATGGAGTGTAACATCTACGTACATCTTGTGTAAGGATATTTTCAACGAAAGATATTTAAAAAAAAATCAATTTCGTAAGCTTGGAGTATATTTTAACAAAATTGAGTTGTTGTTTTTATTTCATACTAGAAGTCGGTTTGGTAGCCTTTGATAGATTGATTTTTTAGGATAAATGACTGGGCATCCACCTAAGCATATAACAAGTTGCTAAATATTTACAGAAATGGTTGCAATATAATATTTACAGTTTATTTTCTTATGATAAACCAGGCATACACACTAAGCATAACAAGTTGCTAAATATTATAAGAAATGGCTGCAATATACTATTTTAATTTGTTATTTTAATTCATAGGCAAGGCCTATTAAACAACAATTTTGAGGGAGCTTTTCTGATTGTACAAATTATGAACGATATGATTATTAGATATTATAAAGTGCTTAATCATATTATTAATAATGTCACTTATATATAGATTAAATAATGACTTAATAAGAAGGCTATCGCAATAGGCTAATACTATATGTAAATGATTAAATGACAGTGCAAGAATTGGGCAAGTATACAAATTGCGAGATTTAAATAATAACATAGTTTTCATTTTAAATTTACTCGAACACGTAATATGTATGATAACGGCCAACTATTATGAAAAAAATGTGTATCTTTCATTTTAGCAAACACATAATATAGATCATTGAGCTGAGGCGAGTAAAAACTTGTCAAGGTCGAGCTAAAGTCGAACATGATATAAGTTTTTCATCATTTAGTGACATTTGTCCACCGCTAAAATCGTAGTTGGAGTTGTTTAAGTTTACCATAGTATCCTTAACCAAAATTGATAATTACAAAAATAAAAGAAAACATTGATTAATTGTTGAACGGTAACATCGTCTTTTTTAGACTTTTGTATAAATTGAAGCAGTAATTAATGTGTTTTTTAAACATTAGGTTTTTTGTCCGTGGATAATATGGTAAACTTAACCAAAATTGATAATTACAAAAATAAAAGAAAATATTGATTAATTGTTGAACGATAACATTGTCTTTTTTAGACATTTGTATAAATTGAAGCAGTAATTAATGTGTTTTTTAAGCATTATGTTTTTTGTCCGTGGATAATAATATTAGGACGGGGTAATACTATAGTCCATAACTACTAACTTATCATGTTCCGATTTTTCATAGATATTTCTTAGTTCTTCTTCATTTAAATGTCCGTTATAATATGTTGTTCCAACTGATATATCGCACATGACTTCATGCAACAAAAATCCGTCATGTAAAAGCTTGTGGAAGGTAAAATTTCATTTTGCTGATTTTGAGTTATGGTAAGGATATTTTCAACGAAAGATGTCCCAAAAGAAAAAAAATTCAATTTTGTTAGCCTGGAATATATTTTGATTAAATTGAGTTTGTGGATGTTACCAATCATCATCAAGGTCCATTGGACCCAAAATTAATGCTTGTTTGTTTTGTAGTAGCTAGTTGTATTAAAACTATAGAGATATTATTAGTCCATAACAATAATGGAGGTATTTGGTATGATATCAATTCCATGACACTTTCGTAGTGCCTGCCTCATTTTGTCTCATCCCAAATATATTACACGGGATTGCCTATTACTTGTTCTTGACTTTTTTACTATTCACCTTGAGTATTGCTGGTTTGGTCATGGAGTGTAACACTACGTACATCTTGTGTAAGGATATTTTCAACGAAGATATTTAAAAAAAAAATCAATTTCGTAAGCTTGGAGTATATTTTAACAAAATTGAGTTGTTGTTTTTATTTCATACTAGAAGTCGGTTTGGTAGCCTTTGATAGATTGATTTTTTAGGATAAATGACTGGGCATCCACACTAAGCATATAACAAGTTGCTAAATATTTACAGAAATGGTTGCAATATAATATTTACAGTTTAATTTCTTATGATAAACCAGGCATACACACTAAGCATAACAAGTTGCTAAATATTATAAGAAACGGCTGCAATATACTATTTTAATTTGTTATTTTTCTTCATAGGCAAGGCCTATTAAACAACAATTTTGAGGGAGCTTTTCTGATTCTACAAATTATGAACGATATGATTATTAGATATTATAAAGTGCTTAATCATATTATTAATAATGTCACTTATATATAGATTAAATAATGACTTAATAAGAAGGCTATCGCAATAGGCTAATACTATATGTAAATGATTAAATGACAGTGCAAGAATTGGGCAAGTATACAAATTGCGAGATTTAAATAATAACATAGTTTTCATTTTAAATTTACTCGAACACGTAATATGTATGATAACGGCCAACTATTATGAAAAAAATGTGTATCTTTCATTTTAGCAAACACATAATATAGATCATTGAGCTGAGGCGAGTAAAAACATGTCAAGGTCGAGCTAAAGTCGAACATGATATTAGTTTTTCATCATTTAGTGACACTTGTCCACCGCTAAAATCGTAGTTGGAGTTGTTTAAGTTTACCATAGTATCCTTAACCAAAATTGATAATTACAAAAATAAAAGAAAACATTGATTAATTGTTGAACGGTAACATCGTCTTTTTTAGACTTTTGTATAAATTGAAGCAGTAATTAATTGTTTTTTTAAACATTAGGTTTTTTGTCCGTGGATAATATGGTAAACTTAACCAAAATTGATAATTACAAAAATAAAAGAAAATATTGATTAATTGTTGAACGATAACATTGTCTTTTTTAGACATTTGTATAAATTGAAGCAGTAATTAATGTGTTTTTTAAGCATTATGTTTTTTGTCCGTGGATAATAATATTAGGACGGGGTAATACTATAGTCCATAACTACTAACTTATCATGTTCCGATTTTTCATAGATATTTCTTAGTTCTTCTTCATTTAAATGTCCGTTATAATATGTTGTTCCAACACATATATCGCACATGACTTCATGCAACAAAAATCCGTCTTGTAAAAGCTTGTGGAAGGTAAAATTTCTTTTTGCTAATTTTGAGTTATGGTAAGGATATTTTCAACGAAAGATGTCCCAAAAGAAAAAAAATTCAATTTTGTTAGCCTGGAATATATTTTGATTAAATTGAGTTTGTGGATGTTACCATCATCATCAAGGTCCATTGGACCCAAAATTGAATGCTTGTTTGTTTTGTAGTAGCTAGTTGTATTAAAACTATAGAGATATTATTAGTCCATAACAATAATGGAGGTATTTGGTATGATATCAATTCCATGACACTTTCGTAGTGCCTGCCTCATTTTGTCTCATCCCAAATATATTACGCGGGATTGCCTATTACTTGTTCTTGACTTTTTTACTATTCACCTTGAGTATTGCTGGTTTGGTCATGGAGTGTAACACATACGTACATCTTGTGTCAGGATATTTTCAACGATAGATATTTAAAAAAAAAATCAATTTCGTAAGCTTGGAGTATATTTTAAGAAAATTGAGTTGTTGTTTTTATTTCATACTAGAAGTCGGTTTGGTAGCCTTTGATAGATTGATTTTTTAGGATAAATGACTGGGCGTCCACACTAAGCATATAACAAGTTGCTAAATATTTACAGAAATGGTTGCAATATAATATTTACAGTTTATTTTCTTATGATAAACCATGCATACACACTAAGCATAACAAGTTGCTAAATATTATAAGAAATGGCTGCAATATACTATTTTAATTTGTTATTTTTCTTCGTAGGCAAGGCCTATTAAACAACACTTTTGAGGGAGCTTTTCTGATTGTACAAATTTTGAACGATATGATTATTAGATATTATAAAGTGCTTAATCATATTATTAATAATGTCACTTACATATAGATTAAATAATGACTTAACAAGAAAGCTATCGTAATAGGCTAATACTATATGTAAATGATTAAATGACAGTGCAAGAATTGGGCAAGTATACAAATTGCAAGATTTAAATAATAACATAGTGTTCTTTTCAAATTTACTCGAACACGTAATATGTATGATAACGGCCAACTATTATGAAAAAAATGAGTATCTTTCATTTTAGCAAACACATAATATAGATCATTGAGCTGAGGCGAGTAAAAACATGTCAAGGTCGAGCTAAAGTCGAACATGATATTAGTTTTTCATCATTTAGTGACATTTGTCCACCGCTAAAATAGTAGTTGGAGTTGTTTAAGTTTACCATAGTATCCTTAACCAAAATTGATAATTACAAAAATAAAAGAAAACATTGATTAGTTGTTGAACGGTAACATCGTCTTTTTTAGACTTTTGTATAAATTGAAGCAGTAATTAATGTGTTTTTTAAACATTATGTTTTTTGTCCGTGGATAATATGGTAAACTTAACCAAAATTGATAATTACAAAAATAAAAGAAAATATTGATTAATTGTTGAACGATAACATTGTCTTTTTTAGACTTTTGTATAAATTGAAGCAGTAATTAATGTGTTTTTTAAGCATTATGGTTTTTGTCCGTGGATAATAATATTAGGATGGGGTAATACTATAGTCCATAACTACTAACTTATCATGTTCCGATTTTACATAGATATTTCTTAGTTCTTCTTCATTTAAATGTCCGTTATAATATGTTGTTCCAACTCATATATCGCACATGACTTCATGCAACAAAAATCTGTCTTGTAAAAGCTTGTGGAAGGTACAATTTCTTTTTGCTGATTTTGAGTTATGGTAAGGATATTTTCAACGAAAGATGTCCCAAAAGAAAAAAATTCAATTTTGTCAGCTTGGAATATATTTTGATTAAATTGAGTTTGTGGTTGTTACATTCATCATCAAGGTCCATTGGACCCAAAATTGAATGCTTGTTTGTTTTGTAGTAGCTAGTTGTATTAAAACTATAGAGATATTATTAGTCCATTACAATAATGGAGGTATTTGGTATGATATCAATTCCATGACACTTTCGTAGTGCCTGCCTCATTTTGTCTCATCCCAAATATATTACGCGGGATTGCCTATTACTTGTTCTTGACTTTTTTACTATTCACCTTGAGTATTGCTGGTTTGGTCATGGAGTGGAACATCTACGTACATCTTGTGTCAGGATATTTTCAACGAAAGATATTAAAAAAAAATCAATTTCGTAAGCTAGGAGTATATTTTAACTAAATTGAGTTGTTGTTTTTATTTCATACTAGAAGTCGGTTTGGTAGCCTTTGATAGATTGATTTTTTAGGATAAATGACTGGGCGTCCACACTAAGCATATAACAAGTTGCTAAATATTTACAGAAATGGTTGCAATATAATATTTACAGTTTATTTTCTTATGATAAACCATGCATACACACTAAGCATAACAAGTTGCTAAATATTATAAGAAATGGCTGCAATATACTATTTTAATTTGTTATTTTTCTTCGTAGGCAAGGCCTATTAAACAACACTTTTGAGGGAGCTTTTCTGATTGTACAAATTATGAACGATATGATTATTGTATATTATAAAGTGCTTAATAATATTATTAATAATGTCACTTATATATAGATTAAATAATGACTTAATAAGAAGGCTATCGGAATAGGCTAATACTATATGTAAATGATTAAATGACAGTGCAAGAATTGGGCAAGTATACAAATTGCGAGATTTAAATAATAACATAGTGTTCATTTCAAATTTACTCGAATACGTAATACGTATGATAACGGCTAACTATTATGAAAAAAGTGTGTATCTTTCATTTTAGCAAACACGTAATATAGATCATTAAACTGAGGCGAGTAAAAACATGTCAAGGTCGAGCTAAAGTTGAACATGATATTAGTTTTTTTTATCATTTAGTGATATTTGTCCACCGCTAAAATAGTAGATGGATTTGTTTAAGTTTACCATAGTATCCTTAACCAAAATTGATAATTACAAAAATAAAAGAAAACATTGATTAATTGTTGAACGGTAACCTCGTCTTTTTTAGACTTTTGTATAAATTGAAGCAGTAATTAATGTGTTTTTTTAAACATTATGTTTTTTGTCCGTGGATAATATGGTAAACTTAACCAAAATTGATAATTACAAAAATAAAAGAAAATATTGATTAATTGTTGAACGATAACATCGTCTTTTTTAGACTTTTGTATAAATTGAAGCAGTAATTAATGTGTTTTTTAAACATTATGTTTTTTGTCCGTGGATAATAATATTAGGACGGGGTAATACTATGGTCCATAACTACTAACTTATCATGTTCCGATTTTACATAGATATTTCTTAGTTCTTCTTCATTTAAATGTCCGTTATAATATGTTTTTCCAACTGATATATCGCACATGACTTCATGCAACAAAAATCCGTCATGTAAAAGCTTGTGGAAGGTAAAATTTCTTTTTGCTGATTTTGAGTTATGGTAAGGATATTTTCAACGAAAGATGTCCCAAAAGAAAAAAATTCAATTTTGTCAGCTTGGAATATATTTTGATTAAATTGAGTTTGTGGATGTTACAATCATCATCAAGGTCCATTGGACCCAAAATTGAATGCTTGTTTGTTTTGTAGTAGCTAGTTGTATTAAAACTATAGAGATATTATTAGTCCATAACAATAATGAAGGTATTTGGTATGATATCAATTCCAAGACACTTTCGTAGTGCCTGCCTCATTTTGTCTCATCCCAAATATATTACGCGGGATTGCCTATTACTTGTTCTTGACTTTTTTACTCTTCACCTTGAGTATTGCTGGTTTGGTCATGGAGTGTAACATCTACGTACATCTTGTGTAAGGATATCTTCAACGAAAGATATTTAAAAAAAATTCAATTTCGTAAGCTTGGAGTATATTTTAACAAAATTGAGTTGTTGTTTTTATTTCATACTAGAAGTCGGTTTGGTAGCCTTTGATAGATTGATTTTTTAGGATAAATGACTGGGCATCCACACTAAGCATATAACAAGTTGCTAAATATTTACAGAAATGGTTGCAATATAATATTTACAGTTTATTTTCTTATGATAATCCAGGCATACACACTAAGCATAACAAGTTGCTAAATATTATAAGAAATGGCTGCAATATACTATTTTAATTTGTTATTTTTCTTCATAGGCAAGGCCTATTAAACAACACTTTTGAGGGAGCTTTTCTGATTGTACAAATTATGAACGATATGATTATTAGATATTATAAAGTGCTTAATCATATTATTAATAATGTCACTTGTATATAGATTAAATAATGACTTAATAAGAAGGCAATCGCAATAGGCTAATACTATATGTAAATGATTAAATGACAGTGCAAGAATTGGGCAAGTATACAAATTGCGAGATTTAAATAATAACATAGTTTTCATTTTAAATTTACTCGAACACGTAATATGTATGATAACGGCCAACTATTATGAAAAAAATGTGTATCTTTCATTTTAGCAAACACATAATATAGATCATTGAGCTGAGGCGAGTAAAAACATGTCAAGGTCGAGCTAAAGTCGAACATGATATTAGTTTTTCATCATTTAGTGACATTTGTCCACCGCTAAAATAGTAGTTGGAGTTGTTTAAGTTTACCATAGTATCCTTAACCAAAATTGATAATTACAAAAATAAAAGAAAACATTGATTAATTGTTGAACGGTAACCTCGTCTTTTTTAGACTTTTGTATAAATTGAAGCAGTAATTAATGTGTTTTTTAAACATTATGTTTTTTGTCCGTGGATAATATGGTAAACTTAACCAAAATTGATAATTACAAAAATAAAAGAAAATATTGATTAATTGTTGAACGGTAACATCGTCTTTTTTAGACTTTTGTATAAATTGAAGCAGTAATTAATGTGTTTTTTTAAACATTATGTTTTTTTGTCCGTGGATAATAATATTAGGACGGGTAATACTATAGTCCATAACTACTAACTTATCATGTTCCGATTTTACATAGATATTTCTTAGTTCTTCTTCATTTAAATGTCCGTTATAATATGTTTTTCCAACTGATATATCGCACATGACTTCATGCAACAAAAATCCTTCATGTAAAAGCTTGTGGAAGGTAAAATTTCTTTTTGCTGATTTTGAGTTATGGTAAGGATATTTTCAACGAAAGATGTCCCAAAAGAAAAAAATTCAATTTTGTCAGCTTGGAATATATTTTGATTAAATTGAGTTTGTGGATGTTACAATCATCATCAAGGTCCATTGGACCCAAAATTGAATGCTTGTTTGTTTTGTAGTAGCTAGTTGTATTAAAACTATAGAGATATTATTAGTCCATAACAATAATGAAGGTATTTGGTATGATATCAATTCCATGACACTTTCGTAGTGCCTGCCTCATTTTGTCTCATCCCAAATTATATTACGCGGGATTGCCTATTACTTGTTCTTGACTTTTTTACTATTCACCTTAAGTATTGCTGGTTTGGTCATGGAGTGTAACATCTACGTATATCTTGTGTAAGGATATTTTCAACGAAAGATATTTAAAGAAAATCAATTTCGTAAGCTAGGAGTATATTTTAAATAAATTGAGTTGTTGTTTTTATTTCATACTAGAAGTCGGTTTGGTAGCCTTTGATAGATTGATTTTTTTAGGATAAATGACTGGGCATCCACACTAAGCATATAACAAGTTGCTAAATATTTACAGAAATGGTTGCAATATAATATTTACAGTTTATTTTCTTATGATAAACCAGGCATACACACTAAGCATAACAAGTTGCTAAATATTATAAGAAATGGCTGCAATATACTATTTTAATTTGTTATTTTTTCTTCGTAGGCAAGGTCTATTAAACAACACTTTTGAGGGAGCTTTTCTGATTGTACAAATTATGAACGATATGATTATTGTATATTATAAAGTGCTTAATCATATTAATAATAATGTCACTTATATATAGATTAAATAATGACTTAATAAGAATGCTATCGTAATAGGCTAATACTATATGTAAATGATTAAATGACAGTGCAAGAATTGGGCAAGTATACAAATTGCGAGATTTAAATAATAACATAGTGTTCTTTTCAAATTTACTCGAAACGTAATACTATGATAACGGCTAAATATTATGAAAAAAAGTGTGTATCTTTCATTTTAGCAAACATAATATAGATCATTAAAGCTGAGGCGAGTAAAAACATGTCAAGGTCGAGCTAAAGTTGAACATGATATTAGTTTTTTTATCATTTAGTGATATTTGTCCACCGCTAAAATAGTAGATTGGATTTGTTTAAGTTTACCATAGTATCCTTAACCAAAATTGATAATTACAAAAATAAAAGAAAACATTGATTATTGTTGAACGGTAACCTCGTCTTTTTTAGACTTTTGTATAAATTGAAGCAGTAATTTAATGTGTTTTTTAAACATTATGTTTTTTGTCCGTGGATAATATGGTAAACTTAACCAAAATTGATAATTACAAAAATAAAAGAAAATATTGATTAATTGTTGAACGATAACATCGTCTTTTTTAGACTTTTGTATAAATTGAAGCAGTAATTAATGTGTTTTTTAAACATTATGTTTTTTGTCCGTGGATAATAATATTAGGACGGGGTAATACTATGGTCCATAACTACTAACTTATCATGTTCCGATTTTACATAGATATTTCTTAGTTCTTCTTCATTTAAATGTCCGTTATAATATGTTTTTCCAACTGATATATCGCACATGACTTCATGCAACAAAAATCCGTCATGTAAAAGCTTGTGGAAGGTAAAATTTCTTTTTGCTGATTTTGAGTTATGGTAAGGATATTTTCAACGAAAGATGTCCCAAAAGAAAAAAATTCAATTTTTTCAGCTTGGAATATATTTTGATTAAATTGAGTTTGTGGATGTTACAATCATCATCAAGGTCCATTGGACCCAAAATTGAATGCTTGTTTGTTTTGTAGTAGCTAGTTGTATTAAAACTATAGAGATATTATTAGTCCATAACAATAATGAAGGTATTTGGTATGATATCAATTCCAAGACACTTTCGTAGTGCCTGCCTCATTTTGTCTCATCCCAAATATATTACGCGGGATTGCCTATTACTTGTTCTTGACTTTTTTACTCTTCACCTTGAGTATTGCTGGTTTGGTCATGGAGTGTAACATCTACGTACATCTTGTGTAAGGATATCTTCAACGAAAGATATTTAAAAAAAATTCAATTTCGTAAGCTTGGAGTATATTTTTAACAAAATTGAGTTGTTGTTTTTATTTCATACTAGAAGTCGGTTTTGGTAGCCTTTGATAGATTGATTTTTTAGGATAAATGACTGGGCATCCACACTAAGCATATAACAAGTTGCTAAATATTTACAGAAATGGTTGCAATATAAATATTTACAGTTTATTTTCTTATGATAATCCAGGCATACACACTAAGCATAACAAGTTGCTAAATATTATAAGAAATGGCTGCAATATACTATTTTAATTTGTTATTTTTCTTCATAGGCAAGGCCTATTAAACAACACTTTTGAGGGAGCTTTTCTGATTGTACAAATTATGAACGATATGATTATTAGATATTATAAAGTGCTTAATCATATTATTAATAATGTCACTTGTATATAGATTAAATAATGACTTAATAAGAAGGCAATCGCAATAGGCTAATACTATATGTAAATGATTAAATGACAGTGCAAGAATTGGGCAAGTATACAAATTGCGAGATTTAAATAATAACATAGTTTTCATTTTAAATTTACTCGAACACGTAATATGTATGATAACGGCCAACTATTATGAAAAAAATGTGTATCTTTCATTTTAGCAAACACATAATATAGATCATTGAGCTGAGGCGAGTAAAAACATGTCAAGGTCGAGCTAAAGTCGAACATGATATTAGTTTTTCATCATTTAGTGACATTTGTCCACCGCTAAAATAGTAGTTGGAGTTGTTTAAGTTTACCATAGTATCCTTAACCAAAATTGATAATTACAAAAATAAAAGAAAACATTGATTAATTGTTGAACGGTAACCTCGTCTTTTTTAGACTTTTGTATAAATTGAAGCAGTAATTAATGTGTTTTTTAAACATTATGTTTTTTGTCCGTGGATAATATGGTAAACTTAACCAAAATTGATAATTACAAAATAAAAAGAAAAATATTGATTAATTGTTGAACGATAACATCGTCTTTTTTAGACTTTTGTATAAATTGAAGCAGTAATTAATGTGTTTTTTTAAACATTATGTTTTTTGTCCGTGGATAATAATATTAGGACGGGGTAATACTATAGTCCATAACTACTAACTTATCATGTTCCGATTTTACATAGATATTTCTTAGTTCTTCTTCATTTAAATGTCCGTTATAATATGTTTTTCCAACTGATATATCGCACATGACTTCATGCAACCAAATCCGTCATGTAAAAGCTTGTGGAAGGTAAAATTTCTTTTTGCTGATTTTGAGTTATGGTAAGGATATTTTCAACGAAAGATGTCCCAAAAGAAAAAAAATTCAATTTTGTCAGCTTGGAATATATTTTGATTAAATTGAGTTTGTGGATGTTACAATCATCATCAAGGTCCATTGGACCCAAAATTGAATGCTTGTTTGTTTTGTAGTAGCTAGTTGTATTAAAACTATAGAGAATTATTAGTCCATAACAATAATGAAGGTATTTGGTATGATATCAATTCCATGACACTTTCGTAGTGCCTGCCTCATTTTGTCTCATCCCAAATATATTACGCGGGATTGCCTATTACTTGTTCTTGACTTTTTTACTATTCACCTTAAGTATTGCTGGTTTGGTCATGGAGTGTAACATCTACGTATATCTTGTGTAAGGATATTTTCAACGAAAGATATTTAAAGAAAATCAATTTCGTAAGCTAGGAGTATATTTTAAATAAATTGAGTTGTTGTTTTTATTTCATACTAGAAGTCGGTTTGGTAGCCTTTGATAGATTGATTTTTTTAGGATAAATGACTGGGCATCCACACTAAGCATATAACAAGTTGCTAAATATTTACAGAAATGGTTGCAATATAATATTTACAGTTTATTTTCTTATGATAAACCAGGCATACACACTAAGCATAACAAGTTGCTAAATATTATAAGAAATGGCTGCAATATACTATTTTAATTTGTTATTTTTCTTCGTAGGCAAGGTCTATTAAACAACACTTTTGAGGGAGCTTTTCTGATTGTACAAATTATGAACGATATGATTATTGTATATTATAAAGTGCTTAATCATATTAATAATAATGTCACTTATATATAGATTAAATAATGACTTAATAAGAATGCATCGTAATAGGCTAATACTATATGTAAATGTTTAAATGACAGTGCAAGAATTGGGCAAGTATACAAATTGCGAGATTTAAATAATAACATAGTGTTTCTTTTCAAATTTACTCAACACGTAATATGTATGATAACGGCCAACTATTATGAAAAAAATGTGTATCTTTCATTTTAGCAAACACATAATATAGATCATTGAGCTGAGGCGAGTAAAAACATGTCAAGGTCGAGCTAAAGTCGAACATGATATTAGTTTTTCATCATTTAGTGTAATTTTCCACCGCTAAAATAGTAGTTGGAGTTGTTTAAGTTTACCATAGTATCCTTAACCAAAATTGATAATTACAAAAATAAAAGAAAACATTGATTAGTTGTTGAACGGTAACCTCGTCTTTTTTAGACTTTTGTATAAATTGAAGCAGTAATTTATGTGTTTTTTAAACATTATGTTTTTTGTCCGTGGATAATATGGTAAACTTAACCAAAATTGATAATTACAAAAATAAAAGAAAATATTGATTAATTGTTGAACGATAACATCGTGTTTTTTAGACTTTTGTATAAATTGAAGCAGTAATTAATGTGTTTTTTAAACATTATGTTTTTTGTCCGTGGATAATAATATTAGGACGGGGTAATACTATAGTCCATAACTACTAATATATATGTTCCGATTTTACATAGATATTTCTTAGTTCTTCTTCATTTAAATGTCCGTTATAATATGTTGTTCCAACTGATATATCGCACATGACTTCATGCAACAAAAATCCGTCATGTAAAAGCTTGTGGAAGGTAAAATTTCTTTTTGCTAATTTTGAGTTATGGTAAGGATATTTTCAACGAAAGATGTCCCAAAGAAAAAAAATTCAATTTTGTCAGCTTGGAATATATTTTGATTAAAATTAAGTTTTGGATGTTACAATCATCATCAAGGTCCATTGTACCTAAAATTAATGCTTGTTTGTTTTGTAGTAGCTAGTTGTATTAAAACTATAGAGATATTATTATCCATAACAATAATGGAGGTATTTGGTATGATATCAATTCCATGACACTTTCGTAGTGCCTGCCTCATTTTGTCTCATCCCAAATATATTACGCGGGATTGCCTATTACTTGTTTTGACTTTTTTACTCTTCACCTTGAGCATTGCTGGTTTGGTCATGGAGTGTAACATCTACGTACATCTTGTGTAAGGATATTTTCAACGAAAGATATTTAAAGAAAATCAATTTCGTAAGCTAGGAGTATATTTTAACTAAATTGAGTTGTTGTTTTTATTTCATACTAGAAGTCGGTTTGGTAGCCTTTGATAGATTGATTTTTTAAGGATAAATGACTGGGCATCCACACTAAGCATATAACAAGTTGCTAAATATTTACAGAAATGGTTGCAATATAATATTTACAGTTTATTTTCTTATGATAAACCAGGCATACACACTAAGCATAACAAGTTGCTAAATATTATAAGAAATGGCTGCAATATACTATTTTAATTTGTTATTTTTCTTCGTAGGCAAGGCCTATTAAACAACACTTTTGAGGGAGCTTTTCTGATTGTACAAATTACGAACGATATGATTATTAGATATTATAAAGTGCTTAATCATATTATTAATAATGTCACTTATATATAGATTAAATAATGACTTAATAAGAAGGCAATCGCAATAGGCTAATACTATATGTAAATGATTAAATGACAGTGCAAGAATTGGGCAAGTATACAAATTGCGAGATTTAAATAATAACATAGTTTTCATTTTAAATTTACTCGAACACGTAATATGTATGATAACGGCCAACTATTATGAAAAAAATGTGTATCTTTCATTTTAGCAAACACATAATATAGATCATTGAGCTGAGGCGAGTAAAAACATGTCAAGGTCGAGCTAAAGTCGAACATGATATTAGTTTTTCATCATTTAGTTACTATTTTCCACCGCTAAAATAGTAGTTGGAGTTGTTTAAGTTTACCATAGTATCCTTAACCAAAATTGATAATTACAAAAATAAAAGAAAACATTGATTAAATTGTTGAACGGTAACCTCGTCTTTTTTAGACTTTTGTATAAATTGAAGCAGTAATTAATGTGTTTTTTAAACATTATGTTTTTTGTCCGTGGATAATATGGTAAACTTAACCAAAAAATTTATAATTACAAAAATAAAAGAAAATATTGATTAATTGTTGAACGATAACATCGTGTTTTTTAGACTTTTGTATAAATTGAAGCAGTAATTAATGTGTTTTTTAAACATTATGTTTTTTGTCCGTGGATAATAATATTAGGACGGGGTAATACTATAGTCCATAACTACAACTTATAATGTTCCGATTTTACATAGATATTTCTTAGTTCTTCTTCATTTAAATGTCCGTTATAAGATGTTGTTCCAACTGATATATCGCACATGACTTCATGCAACAAAAATCCGTCATGTAAAAGCTTGTGGAAGGTAAAATTTCTTTTTGCTGATTTTGAGTTATGGTAAGGATATTTTCAACGAAAGATGTCCCAAAAGAAAAAAATTCAATTTTGTCAGCTTGGAATATATTTTGATTTAAATTGAGTTTTGTGGATGTTACAATCATCATCAAGGTCCATTGTACCTAAAATTGAATGCTTGTTTGTTTTGTAGTAGCTAGTTGTATTAAAACTATAGAGATATTATTAGTCCATAACAATAATGGAGGTATTTGGTATGATATCAATTCCATGACACTTTCGTAGTGCCTGCCTCATTTTGTCTCATCCCAAATATATTACGCGGGATTGCCTATTACTTGTTCTTGACTTTTTTACTATTCACCTTGAGTATTGCTGGTTTGGTCATGGAGTGTAACATCTACGTACATCTTGTGTAAGGATATTTTCAACGAAAGATATTTAAAAAAAATCAATTTCGTAAGCTAGGAGTATATTTTAACTAAATTGAGTTGTTGTTTTTATTTCATACTAGAAGTCGGTTTGGTAGCCTTTGATAGATTGATTTTTTAGGATAAAGGACTGGGCATCCACACTAAGCATATAACAAGTTGCTAAATATTTACAGAAATGGTTGCAATATAATATTTACAGTTTATTTTCTTATGATAAACCAGGCATACACACTAAGCATAACAAGTTGCTAAATATTATAAGAAATGGCTGCAATATACTATTTTAATTTGTTATTTTTCTTCGTAGGCAAGGCCTATTAAACAACACTTTTGAGGGAGCTTTTCTGATTGTACAAATTATGAACGATATGATTATTGTATATTATAAAGTGCTTAATAATATTATTAATAATGTCACTTATATATAGATTAAATAATGACTTAATAAGAAGGCTATCGGAATAGGCTAATACTATATGTAAATGATTAAATGACAGTGCAAGAATTGGGCAAGTATACAAATTGCGAGATTTAAATAATAACATAGTGTTCATTTCAAATTTACTCGAATACGTAATACGTATGATAACGGCTAACTATTATGAAAAAAGTGTGTATCTTTCATTTTAGCAAACACGTAATATAGATCATTAAACTGAGGCGAGTAAAAACATGTCAAGGTCGAGCTAAAGTTGAACATGATATTAGTTTTTTATCATTTAGTGATATTTGTCCACCGCTAAAATAGTAGATGGAGTTGTTTAAGTTTACCATAGTATCCTTAACCAAAATTGATAATTACAAAAATAAAAGAAAACATTGATTAATTGTTGAACGGTAACCTCGTCTTTTTTAGACTTTTGTATAAATTGAAGCAGTAATTAATGTGTTTTTTTAACATTATGTTTTTTGTCCGTGGATAATATGGTAAAGTTAACCAAAATTGATAATTACAAAAATAAAAGAAAATATTGATTAATTGTTGAACGATAACATCGTCTTTTTTAGACTTTTGTATAAATTGAAGCAGTAATTAATGTGTTTTTTAAACATTATGTTTTTTGTCCGTGGATAATAATATTAGGACGGGGTAATACCATAGTCCATAACTAATAACTTATCATGTTCCGATTTTACATAGATATTTCTTAGTTCTTCTTCATTTAAATGTCTGTTATAATATGTTGTTCCAACTGATATATCGCACACGACTTCATGCAACAAAAATCCGTCATGTAAAAGCTTGTGGAAGGTAAAATTTCTTTTTGCTGATTTTGTGTTATGGTAAGGATATTTTCAACGTAAGATGTCCCAAAAGAAAAAATTCAATTTTGTCAGCTTGGAATATATTTTGATTAAATTGAGTTTGTGGATGTTACATTCATCATCAAGGTCCATTGGACCCAAAATTGAATGCTTGTTTGTTTTGTAGTAGCTAGTTGTATTAAAACTATAGAGATATTATTAGTCCATAACAATAATGGAGGTATTTGGTATGATATCAATTCCATGACACTTTCGTAGTGCCTGCCTCATTTTGTCTCATCCCAAATATATTACGCGGGATTGCCTATTACTTGTTCTTGACTTTTTTACTATTCACCTTGAGTATTGCTGGTTTGGTCATGGAGTGGAACATCTACGTACATCTTGTGTAAGGATATTTTCAACGAAAGATATTTAAAAAAAAATCAATTTCGTAAGCTAGGAGTATATTTTAACTAAATTGAGTTGTTGTTTTTATTTCATACTAGAAGTCGGTTTGGTAGCCTTTGATAGATTGATTTTTTAGGATAAAGGACTGGGCATCCACACTAAGCATATAACAAGTTGCTAAATATTTACAGAAATGGTTGCAATATAATATTTACAGTTTTTTTTCTTATGATAAACCAGGCATACACACTAAGCATAACAAGTTGCTAAATATTATAAGAAATGGCTGCAATATACTATTTTAATTTGTTATTTTTCTTCGTAGGCAAGGCATATTAAACAACACTTTTGAGGGAGCTTTTCTGATTGTACAAATTATGAACGATATGATTATTAGATATTATAAAGTGCTTAATCATATTATTAATAATGTCACTTATTTATAGATTAAATAATGACTTAATAAGAAGGCTATCGCAATAGGCTAATCCTAAACCAATAACACTTGGGCCTCATAATTCATTCGGCTAATACACCCCCGCATTTGGAGCGGGAAGTTTTCGGACGTTCAAACTGGAGCGAAAATCTTGAAACAATGCACTAGGAAGACCTTTGATAAAAATATCGACATACTGATAGCGTACAAGTCCCTGACACAAAATCACTAAACAAAATGAATATCAAGCTTTATATGTTTGGTACAGTGATGTTGAACAGGATGTAGTGGCCATAAATGAGATGTACAAAACGATGTGTGTATTGAGCATTTAGGGTATGTTTGGCGCGGAGCGGTGTGGAGCTTTTTTTGCCGGTGAGCAATGAGCATTTTGACGTAGTCGTTTGGCAAAGGAGCGGTGAGCATTTTTGTTAGCTTTTATAAAAAGTGATGGTCATTTGTGTTTTATTATTTTTGTAAAAGTGTAGTTGTTTAGTTAAAAGAATAGTCAATGGGCTTGAGTTAATCTAATAGGCAAAAAGAAAGCCCAAAGAAAAGCCCAAGCCCACTCAAGTTGTAAAAGTATAAAAGCCTCCAACCCTCCCATTTGGCAGGTTGGAGGTGTGTGTATTATATGTGTAGTTTATCTCTCTAGTTTCTCTCACTAGAAATCATTCACCACACTTCTCTATTGTGCCTCTCATTGATTGTAGTTGTAAGATAAGGTTAGATTAAGATGATTACAAGTGGTATCAACAGCCAAACATTGATCTAGGGGTTTAATTTTTGATTTTCGGTACTAATCTTAGCGATATTTCCGAGATATGAAATTTTTCTCCGAGTAAGTCCAAAAATTTCCGAGTTAGGAAGCAAAAATCTCCGAGTAAATGCACAAAATTCCGAGCAAAGCTTCCGAGTAAGTGTAAAATCTTCCGAGTAAGACCAATTCCTCCGAGATAGGATTTCCGAGTAAGACCAAATTTCTTCCGAGCAAGGGTAAAATTTCCGAGCAAAAACTTCCGAGCAAGGTTTTTCTTCCGAGTTAGGATATTTCGAGTAAGGACTTCCGAGCAAATATTTCCGAGATAGGAATTCCGAGTAAGACCAAAATTTTTCCGAGCAAGCATAAATCTTCCGAGCAAGGACATTTTTTTTGAGTTAGGAACATATTTTTCGAGTAAGAAGCTTTCCTCCTACTTAGAATCCCTTAAAAAAAAAAAAAGTTTTTTAGCGGGAAAAGTTGAGTAAAATTTAATTTTTACAGGTAATTAAACGTTTAATTTTTACGCGAAATTCAAATTTTGGTATAACAGTGAAAATTTTGGCCCAAAATTTAAATTTTTAGGCCAAAATTCGAATTTTTTCGGTGAAATTTGGCGTCAAAATTTTTAAAACTCAAATTTTTCTAACAACCTTAGAATTGCATTTTATGGTGTATTTCAAAGTCTGGTAGAGAAATTTTTCAAGTTCATTTTTTGGAGGGAAATTAGAAAACTCGAGAAAGAACTTAACTTCAACTTAGAAAACTAGGGAAAGGACTTAACTTCAAACGAACATAACTCTTGAACCAGAACCAACAACAAACACAACTCCTATTTCTTTGAAACGATCCAACATCAACTTTCTCATACACAACTTCATCAATGGCAACTCACCAAGACGATATCACAACTAATTTGGCAAATGGTTTTGCTTTGTTATCCAGGGCATTAAATATCCAACCACATAACAACAACCAATGGATTTCATCGTACACTCCTCTCAAAATGTAGTGTTAAGCTTTAGTACTTAGATTCGGTTAAGAAGTTTGCAATTTTGGTAAGGTCGTGCATTGTAGGCCACCTTAGCAAACTCAGTCCACGCTAGATCAAGCCCAACATATTAGAAGTCAGCCCATCCCTTTGGAGAAACTAGCCCAATTCAATTTACCCCTTCACATTCAGTCCAATTAGGATGCTAAGATTTAAACTATTCTTGAGCCTACCAGGCCCATACGGCTGTCGGTGGTAAGGACTTCCAGTCCAGCCCAACAAATGTTAATTGAACTAAAAACCTATTAATGTACATATATACATTGTCGCAAAATAAAAATTGAATAGCCGAGCACGCAAACAATTTTGTATTGGAACTAATAGTTATTTAAAACTTGTATTGCCGTGAACTTAAATTCGAATACTAAAATGAAAGGACCATTTAACATAGAAATTATATATAATGTAAAACAATAAAACATTGGCGTGTATATACATTTAACAAATTGTAACCGAGCACATGAAAGTCTTATAACGAGATGTAAAACATGCGTAGACACAACCCAAGAAGAACCGCCTATCAAATAATCAAACTCAAATTATAACTGTCCCTTAATAGAAATCACATAATTGTATACATTGGTAAGACATGAAGCCTCGGCGTTAAACATGTAAACTTAGGTACAAAAATACGTCGACAATAAATAAAAAGTTATACTAATAGTCATTTGGTCCTAACTATTTAAAAGGAATGAAAACACATGAAAAGAGTATAGGTTAAACGCAATAAACTTGGTTATAAAAGTTAAACCATTAGATAACCATGTCGGTAACAAGAATTTGAAAATATAATCCTTACGAAACCTTATCAAATATTTTTCTAAACACATAACTATGAAACCAATGTACGAACTTAGGACGTAATAAATCCTTAAAATTTAGCAAACTAGACAGAATTTAATTAAAACGAGATAAACAAAACTACTATTATACAAACGGTAACCTTTATTTCTCAAACCATTAAACCTACAAATACTAATCGTCACTTACGCTAAGTTTTACTTCAAAAATCAACCTAATTGGATAAAATAATCAAACTACATAACCTTAATATATATATCACATCTCAATTAAATCCATTCGTGCTTTAAATCATTCGTACCTTTAAGTCATTCGTAGAGCCAAACCTTACCATTTCATAGGAAATTCCTTCGTAACCACACTTGCCGCCACACAAGTGACAACAACATAAATACTTTAAAACATTGAAACTAAATTATGAAAGGACTTAAATTTAAGACTTGAAACTAAGACATGGTTCTTTAATCTAGGTTGCATGTTGGTGCTGTGCACTCCTTAATTTCACAGCATTCACTGTTCAGACCATTAAATGTGAGTTCATGGCCCCTACTTTTACTTGTTTTATAACTGTTTTGGGGGAGAATACATGCTTGTTTTTAACTAAATTCAATGACTGTTTATTTGGTATATGAAATCTAGAATTGATTGCTTTACTTGGAATGTGATTGGTGTTATATGCTAGACTGTTTACTTGAATGCCTTATTTGGATACATGGTATATACATAGACCAGGGGTACTGGTCAGACATATATAAGAGTGGTTTACTTGAATGCTTTATATGTATACACGACATGTTCATAGATCAGGTGTACAAAACAGCATCGGGCGTACCGATTACATTGACCGGGCGAAACGGTTTCATTACCAGGCGTACTGGTCATGGCGAGCGTACCGATTAACCAAACTTTAAATTACTGAACTTTATGATATTATGTGTAACATAATCTGTTTTAACCAAATCTATGAACTCACCAACCTAGTGTTGACCCTTTTTAGCATGTATTTTCAGGTTTATGGCGTTAATGTAGTGGCGAAGACTTTTGGCAGGGCATGGCATGGTCATAGAAGACTCTGATATAATTGGGACCACTTAAAATCTTTTATGGGCTTATATTTCCGCACTATTTTTGAAATGTTGTAAACAAATTATTTTCGAATAAGAAATCTAATTTAAACTGTTAAGTAAAACCGTTCTTTGTACCTTGTGTTGTGATTCCAATTTAGTAGCACCCAAACATGTATGCTTCCGCTATACCAGATTTTGGGGGTGTTACACTGGTGAACAAATTATTTGCGGTTATATAAAAATAGTGAATCACATTTGATACTTGAAAATACGTAATTTTTCATTCACTTTAGCTATATTCATCAACTTGAAAATCAATAATAAATATATATGCTAAAAATTTTAGAGATATACAAAAGAATATTTTGTTTCTGCAAAAAAAAAAAAAAAAAAAAAAAGAAATAATAATAATAATAATAATAATAAATAAAAATTTGACATTTGAAAAGAGTACGTTTTCTTTCACTTTGACCATATTCATCATCAAGATATAAACAACCATAATTAAAAGAAAGAAGAAAAGGAGAATATTACCGTGGAGTTTGAATGTCGAGATGTGGAATGTGAGAAATTTTAGGCCAATCCTCTTCGGTCTCCTTCTCACACCTTCTGCTTAGAATTTCACAATGTTCAATTGTAATTTGATTGAGATCCTTGAAACTTTGTATATCATCTGGTAGAGAACATAATTTGTCACACCATCCTATTTTCAATGACTGCAGTTTTGGGAAGTTATTAGGCAAAGAAACCAAAGATGTACACCCCCATATATCTAACTCTTGTAAACTAGGAAAAAGAATCTCGTCCTTTGATGTAGCGTTGTCGTCATCATGGAAACACTTTAAAGAATACATTGACGATAATATAATTCTCTTGAGGCTGGGTAATTTCCAAAGTGGTGGAAGTTGTTCACACTTTTTAAGGAGAACAAATTGAATACTAGTCAAATTGACTAATTTGACCATCCAACTTGGAGAAAGAACCGTTCCCATGTAATACCATATAGTCAACTCCTGGAGACCCGAATTTGGTTCCAATCCCTCAACAACCTCTGAATCAAATGTTTCTGATCTATCACACGACCAATCTAATATCAAAGACTTTAGATTTATTTTGTCTTTCAAATTGGCACTTTTGGCATCTCTTAAACCTCCAACATTCTCAAGTCTATATAACCACAAATTCCACCCAAGAAGATTTAGATTTCCCAGTTCACCTATTCGGGCCCCATCATCTTTTCCTGCAACAAATATTGAAAGCCTTCGAAGGTTGGTTAGTTATTTTATTCCAACAGGCATATGCTGGAGTCCAGGGCAAAAACTGGTATCTAGACGTTGAAGATTCCTCATGTACCTCAAACCTTTAGGCAACTTACGGAAACTGAAACACTCTTCTAGAATCAATGTTTGCAAGTTTTGGAGATAGATAATCGACTCTTGTAGAACTTCTATTTCTGAGTCTGATATTTTCAAGTATCTCAAGTGTATTAGCTTGCAAATTGATTCGGGCAACGTCGAGCTTTTAATTCCCTTCAAGTACAACACCCTTAGATAGACATGGTTGGAGATTTGTCTAATGTTACTCGTATAATCTATATTATAGACAAAAATTGATCGTACTGATATTAGGTTTTCCAAATTCTGTTTTGAAAACTCAAAATCTTTCCATGATAAACTTAGATGAAGCACCTTATCCGACCTTATTAACTCCTTACCCGGCCCTATAACTGCACAATCATCTCCCATTACATCTAGCGCAAGATCATGCATTAAATCATGCATTTTACATATCACTCCCGTGTATTTATCCTTCTCGACGACATCTTGGGAAAACGACCTCCCAACCAAACAATCAAAAATTTCCTCACCAAGCTCATACAAGCTCTCATCTTCTTGAGATGGAATAAATCCCTTTGCCATCCACAACTCTATTAATCTATCTGAAGAAATTTATAATCAAAGCTTTTAACAACACAAATTTTACGAGTGAACCCAGCCAACCTCCCCTTTGGCTCACTTCTTTTATTAAAAACAATAAGCTAAAGTATAGCAGTTTGTGATTACAATACAAAAAAATGAAAGAAAACTATACACAAACTAGGGTTTCTCCCAACTCAGAAACCAGAGAGAGAGAGAGAACAAACACACAACAAAACTTATCAATCATAGAGAGGAATGAGGCATAAATGCCTTATATAGCACCAGCTCTTTAAGTTTCATAAAGAACCTCCATGTCTTCTAAATTGCTCCACTTTAGTCCTTTAAGAATTTGGGCGGGTACACTTCTAGCTTTGACTTAAAGATATTGACTGTGAGACGCATGTGTTACTAGCTGAAGCTTAATTCTTTCAACACTCCCCCATAAGCTTTAGCTTCCTGAAGCTCCCCCATCAACTTTATCTTGCTCATCAGTCTTGACCTGAAACACATTAAACAAACCAAGATGCTTGCAAAACCTGTTATGGTCAGAAATACTAAGACCCTTTGTGAACAAATCTGCTACATTGTCCTCAGACTTAACCTTAACAGTTTTTATAAAACCAGCAGCCATTTTTTCTCTCAAAAAATAAATATCAATTTCAAAATGTTTACTTCTTTCATGAAGTACTGGATTAACAGCAATCTGCATAGCAGAACTGTTATCACAAAACATTTCCACAGGAAAATTAATTTTCACCTGCAGATCTGTCAACAATTTTGTAATCCACATCACGTCACAACACACATTGCACATAGCCCTGAACTCAGCCTCAGTAGAGGATCTAGCAACAACAGCTTGTTTTTTACTTTTCCAGGAAACCAGACTGCTTCCCATAAACACAGTATAACCAGTAACAGATCTTCTAGTAATTTTACACTTAGCCCAATCTAAATCAACAAACACTTTTAAACTTGTGTCATTACTTTCTTTAAAAGTAATACCAAGTCCAGGTTCCTTTTTAAGATACCTCAAGACTCTAAAAGCAAGTCTTAAGTGAGATTGCATAGGCTTATGCATAACTTGACTTAAACAATGCACAACATATGAAATATCTGGCCTGGTTAAGGTCAAATAGATCAATTTACCAACCAGTTTCTGATAATGTGTTATGCTAGTTAATGGTTCATAATCACCAAATTTAGAAACAAGTTTTTTGTTATCTGGATTTGTTTCTATAGGAGTACTGCATGGTTTGCAACCAAGCATACCAAACTCAGTTAAAAGTTGAGTGCAATATTTCCTTTGAGTAAGACAAATACCATTCACAATATCCAAAACTTCAATACCCAAAAAATATTTGAGTTTACCTAAGTCTTTTATCAAAAACTTTGAACTCAAAAATTTCTTAAACTTGTTAATTTCTTCAACATTATTCCCAGTGATAATGATATCATCAACATAAACCAACAACACTAACAAGACATTATTATCAGTTTTGATAAACAAAGAAAAGTCATTTGGACTTTGCACAAAACCATTCTCTTTAAGCACAAAAGTTAATTTCTCATTCCATTTTCTAGGTGCTTGTTTTAATCCATATAATGACTTAACCAGTTTGCAAACTCTTTTATCATTCTTATCAGAAAACCCTTATGGTAATTCCATATACACATCTTCTTCTAATTCACCATATAAGAATGCATTATTAATGTCAAGTTGAAACAATGGCCACTTGTTATTAATAGCAATACTTAAAACACATCTTATAGTGACAATTTTCACAACAGGGGAGAAAGTCTCCTCTTAATCAATACCTTCCATTTGATTAAAACCTTTGGAAACTAATCTTGCCTTAAACCTTTCTACCTCACCATTAGCTTTATACTTAACTTTGAAAACCCACTTATAACCAATAGCTTTTCTACCAGCAGGTAATTCAACAATAACCCAGGTACCATTTCTATTTAAAGCCTCAATTTCTTGATTCATAGCCTCTACCCATCTGCTGTCTTTAGCAGCCTCCTCATAGGTAGCAGGCGCATGAATTTTATTAAGGCTTGTAGTAAAAACAAAGTTATCAAAGCTTAAGTTGGAATATTTAACAACCTTATCAATTCCATACTTATGATTCCTATTAAGCACATAATCTTTGTATTTAGATGGTAAGGCTGTCATTCTACTAGTTCTCCTAACAGTTTGACCTACTGCAGGTTCTGGTGACTCAAACATTTTACCAAACATATCCAAATCCTCACCCTCAGATGTATATTCATCATCAATAAGACTAGTACTCTGTATACCATCAGAATCAGTAGATTCTGTTGCATACTCTTTACCCCTAGTGTCCTTCCTACTAGAAGTACCACCAGTGTTATCTGCATCAGCTGTATCAGCTGGCAAAATCACTTCTACAACAGCTGTATTAGCAGTTTCTGCTGTTTCAGCCTGCAGAGTTTTATTAACACTAGCTGCTCCATCTACAGTGCGGTCACTAGGTTTAGGAGTACTAAATTCTGGCATAGACTTGTTGTTACCGTCTATACTATCTCCTTTATCATCATTGGGGTCATTGGATCTAAGACTATCCTGACTGCTAACATTTTCTTGATCAAAAAAGTTCAAAACATTTATATCATTTTCTTCAAACACAAAGTCTTTAGCAAAAGAACTATTTTTAAATGGATATACAGTTTCATAAAACCTAACATCCCTAGAAAAAATGAATTTCTTTTGATCAAGATTAAACAATTTATATCCTTTTTTTTATCAAAAGCATATCCAACAAATACACATTTGTCAGATCTAGATCCAAATTTATCAGATTCATTTAAAACAATAGAAAAACATAAGCAGCCAAAACCACTTAGACTTAGGAGATTAGGTTCAATTTTATACACCATTTCATAAGGACTTTTGCCAGATAACACAACAGTAGGTAACCTGTTAATTAAGTAAGTTGCAGTTAGAATAGATTCAGTCCACATGTTTAAAGGTAATCCCCCCTGAAACATGAGGGCTCTAGCTGTATTTAATAAATGTCTATGCTTTCTTTCTGCTACACCATTCTGTTGGGGTGTATAAGGATAAGTAGTTTGATGTAAAATACCATTGGTTAACAAAAAACTTTCAAATTTTTTGTTTACAAATTCTGTTCCATTATCACTTCTGAACACCTTAATAGTTTTTTCAAACTGATTTTTAATCAAGTTATAAAAACTTACAAGATGATCATAAACTTCACTTTTGTTTTTCATTAGAAACACCCAAACAACTCTGGTGTAATCATCAACCACAGTCAGAAAGAACCTAAACCCATCCCTACTGGTCACCTTATAAGGCCCCCATACATCTAGGTGAACAAGTTCACCAAGATTTTTAGTCTTATGTTCACTTAATGGGAATGGTTCTCTAGTCTGTTTAGCACTATGACATATATCACAAGGTCCAGAACTAGTAGTCTTAAGATCTTCTATTTTATCTTTTAGCACAGTTAAAACATGGTCAGAGGGGTGTCCAAGTCTGTTATGCCAAATACAATTTGACATAACACAACTCTTAATATTGCTATTATTAACCCTCTTACCTTCATCAAGAAAGTAAAGACCTCCTCTCTCACTACCAGTCCCCATCAGGTATTTTTGAGTTAAATCCTGAATTTTACATATCTTTTCATTAAAACTGACAATCACATTATTATCTTTAGAAAGCTTATGAACAGACAACAAACTGACATGATAACCAGGAACTACCAACACATCTTTCAGAATCAGATTATTTCCAAATTTATAACTTCTAATTTGTTTGACTTGTTCCACAGTCCCATTGGGATGTGCAACAGTAAGATTTAAGTGAGAAACATCGATTATATCAAAAAGAATAGTTGCACAGAATGTGATATGTTGGCTAGCTCCTGAATCAATAATCCAACCAATATAAGTACAATATGTACTTATATTAGAATTGAAATTAAAAAATCTACTAGTGAAAAAACTAATGACACAATTAGAAGTCATAACAATACCTGCAACACTAGCATGAGATTTGGTAGCATCACCTGTATCACTAAGTAAAGACATTAATCTCTGATACTGATCACTAGTAAGAGTATGAGTAGTACTCTTACTAGTATCAGTCTTATTATCAGTCACATTATTAGCATTGGTTTGATTCACATTTCCTTTTTTAACAAAACTAGGTGGATATCCCACCAACTCAAAACGCCTATCAATAGTATGTCGATTCATATTACAATGCTTACAAACAAGATTAGACAGTCTTCCAAATCTTTTATTATTATTATTATTATTTCTATTAGAGTTCCAATTATTATTATTACCAGTATTAGGCCTGGCTGCAAAAGCAGCAGCCCCACTCTTAACAGATTTAGTAGCCACATGACTATTTTTGTGAGATTCATCTCTAGACAAAGTAGCAAAAGCATATTTAACATCTGGTAAAGGATCAGTAGTAAGAATAAGACTTCTTACAGAACTGAAACTATCATTAGGTCCCATTAGAAATTGCATTAGCCTAAGAAGGTCAGAATGCTTTTTCAATTTAGGGGCAGTGTCACAAATACATGTGGGCAGATCAACAAGTGAGTCAAACTGTCTCCACAATGCATTAAACTCATGATAGTATTCAGATAGATTCATACCAAATTGAGTTAACGTATGAATTTTATGATGCAGATTGTAAATCACAGAACCATCTTCTTTATTATATGTTTCATCTAATTCATCCCAAACAGCCTTAGCATTTTTAGAAAACACATGACCATTATAAAGATCTTGTGAAATACATCCTAAAATACAAGACAACACAACAGAATTACACCTATCCCACTGAGCCTGATAAAGACCATCAGTAGGATCTCTAACACATTTACCAGTCACAAAACCAAGTTTATTCCTTGTATGCAATGCCAACTGCACAACAGCAGCCTAGACTTTATAATTCTCAGTTCCTTCAAGTTTGAAGGAAATCAACTGAGAACCAATGTCTTGAGGATGCAAATACAAAGGATCATAAATGTCACGTTTTAACTCACTACTACCACCTTCATGACCCTTATTCTTATTATTAACACCTTCAGACATTTTTCAAGATTAAAGCAACAAAAACAATAACACACAAGCAACAAAACAGGCACAAACACAAAGCAAACAAACCAAAACAGATACACCTTATAACTCCACAAGCACATATAACCACCAACAATCTCAACTCCTCAACACAAATATCCCTTTAACCTACACTTCGTCACATTCAATTCTACAAAACCTAATAAAAACAACCTAAAGAGGGTGTGAGTGGTATTACAGTGCACGCAAGCTTCCAAAAATACCAAAGGATCAAGAAGATCCACCAACAACCAATAGCATAGCGGAAAAACACCTGAAAGAAACAAAATAGAATTAGAAACCGACCAATTATTCAATAATTGACTTACATTAGAAACCCTAAAAATTATTCTTAGGGTTTTTGATTTTAATTTCAAGAATCTTGAAATTAGAATCAATATAGCCAGTCTTAACCAAACTAATCAAACAACAACCTGAAATTAGGGTTTGATACAGTAAACCCTAATTTTGACCAATCTGATTAATAATCAAATTAACTAACTCCGACACACAATAAGACCACAAGAACACTCAAACACGGTCTAATTGCAACAAGAACCACCAGGATCAAAAAATCCCCAAAAATTAGAAAACCCTAATTTTAGGAAAAATCAATTAATGTTTAGATCTACAAGATCTAACAACAATAACACTATATTCACCCTCACAACAACCTGATCTAAACGTATAGATCAAAACCCCCAAATTCAGAGAAACCCTAATTTTTCAAAATCTTTAAAAAACTTTTAAAACGCTTTGATATAGAGCAACCTGGCTCTGATACCATGAAGAAATTTATAATCAAAGCTTTCAACAACACAGATTTTACGAGTGAACCCAGCCAACCTCCCCTTTGGCTCACTTCTTTTATTAAAAACAATAAGCTAAAGTATAGCAGTTTGTGATTACAATACAAAAAACTGAAAGAAAACTATACACAAAACTAGGGTTTCTCCCAACTCAGAAACCAGAGAGAGAGAGAGAACAAACACACAGTAAAACTTATCAATCATAGAGAGGAATGAGGCACAAATGCCTTATATAGCACCAACTCCTTAAGTTTCATAAAGAACCTTCATGTCTTCTAAATTACTCCTCTTTAGTCCTTTAAGAATTTGGGCGGGTACACTTCTAGCTTTGACTTAAAGATATTGACTGTGAGACCCATGTGTTACTAGCTGAAGCTTAACTCTTTCAACACTATCCTTACTCAATCCCTCCCCTTTTGAAAATACACAACAATAAGCGAAACATATCTTCATATGTGGAGGCAAATCATCTTAGCTTAACCTTAAAGCAGGTAAGACATTGTCTTGTATCTTCGACTTGAAGTTTTTGTTTACACACTGCCACTTCTCCACCGTTTATTTTGTTGACATTAAGCTAACCAAAGACTTCACTGCTAGAGGTAAGCCATTGCATTTCTCCACTATCTGTGTAACACCCCAACCCGACAAGGGCAAAGATGTCACAAATACATGGTTTCATATCAGATACAAGCATTCAAGATATAAAATAGCGGAAGCCTTAACATTAAAAATCAAAAGGAAATAAGTCAACAAGACTTATATCAAGTGTAAGATAGAAGTAAATGAAGTACAAAATATAATCCAAGAGCCAGCAATGGCATAACAAAATAAATATCCAAAATGGTCACACTAGAATGACAAGGTCTAAACTTCACACAAGTTGCTCTCATCCCAAGCTAAACCCAGCTCCTAGCTTAAGTGTACCTGCCGCAGGAAAAGAAATGCGGCTGAGCTACGAGAGCTCAGTGAACAGATATAACAGAAACAAAGCAATAATACAGGATAAAGAATAAGAAAAGAAATACGAACCGGTCAGAGTCAAGATACAAGTATAGTGTACCAGTAATGAAAGATAAGTGATATCAAGGTCATGTAAATATGTCAAGGTTAAGGGAAAAAATAGTACAGGTAAGTGTAAGGGTAACAGAAATCTATTACGAGCCCAGAAACAAATATCATATCAAGTCCAGAAATCAGGGTGTACGGAGGGGAGACCTCGGTACCAAATACAGGGTGAGGGGCTACCTCTCAGGGGTGGAGTCGTGGGCTCCCAGGATGTGAAAGATGTGCATCGCACACACCATCAGTCACCAGATATAACAAGTAATATAAACAAATCAGGTCAAGTCTAGGATGCATCCATACGCCCCAGGTGGCCAGAGTCTACCAATACACGCCATATAATCAAGTCAGGGACGGGATAGGACATCTCTCTCCTACCCTAGAGTCAAGTCATTGGTGCATCAATGACAAGGACATGAACACCTCATGCCTGGTGGGTGGCTCGTAATATCAAACTGTGGGTCAAGGTTAGGTATCAAGGGTCAAGTGTCAAGTGTCAGGTGTCCAGTGTCAAGTGGTTCAGAATCAAGTTTCATATCAGGGTTCAAGACAGGAGATCATGGTAAGGTTAAGATCAATGTTCAAATCAGAAGGTTCATATTAGAGGGTTCAATATCAGAAGGTTCAAAGGTCCGTAGTAAAGCTCACTTTAAAAGTTTATATTAAAAGTCCATATCATAGGTGTTAAAATAATACTTAATTACCGGTTTCAATAAAAGTAATCTTTAAAAAGGTTTTCACAAGGAAGGTCTTTTAAAAGTGATTTCAGTAAAGATGGTCTTTCAAATGGTTTCTTAAAACATTTTCATAATTAATAAAAAAAAGATTTCTCATCCAGTTATAATCTCAAGTGCATCAAGGTTCAAGTCAAGGCTCATGGCAAGGTTCATATCAAGGTTCATAGCGGGTTCAAAGCAAAGGTTCAAGTCAAGTGGATCATATCAAGGTTCACCATACAAGGGAAACATAGTAATGGTTTGGGAAATCCTAAACGAATCAAAATAAGAAATCAAGAGAACGAAGGCACCTTACTGAAAAGGGCAGAATATATGTACCCTATTCAAATGCAAGCAAGAATACAAGAGTAGCAAAGACTGACAGGGATCAGATCACTCCCTCCTCGAACCTAAAGGAGTAAAAGACATAATTACCAAAGGGGTTCAAGTTCAACTTACACTTTTAGTTCATCTTTCCATTTTAAGAAACTTTCCAGATTTAGTAACTTTCTATTTTTAGCAGGTTTCCAGAATTAGTAAGTTTCCATAATTAGCAAGATTCAAATAATATACTTCAAGTTAAGTCATTAGTTAGCTTATTATGGAAGTAATATTCATTTTAACAAGTTACACAAGTTCAGGGTTAATTATGACAAGTTTACCAAAGTTCAAGGTTAAAATAGAAATATTATATTTTACCATTCGAATACTTTATTTTCCAAAAATACACATTCGACCTTCAAGTTTCAAATATTTACAAGTTACACCCTTTTAGTTAACTAATTTACAAATTAAACCTTATAATTATGTAAATTACAATTTAACCCTTATTAATGTTACCTTTGTACATCAAGCCCTTCATAACTCATATTTGCAGAAAATACCCTTTAAGATTAATTATGGCACGACAAGCCCTTCAACTTTTGGTAAATTACAAAATTAGTCCTTATACTTATCAAAATTGCAATTCGATTCAATATTTATCCATAATTACATATTAAGCCTTTAAATAGTCAAAATTACACATTTCACCCTTTATAATATTAATAACACTGAGAACCCTTGAGTTTCCAGATTTTACATTTTTAGTCCCTCATTTTTATTTCTTTTCAATTCGCCAAAATATTTACACATTAAATCCATATCTCGCTCAATTTACAAATAAGGCCCTCATATAATAATTTTTATATATTCCCCCTGATCTATAAAACATTACAAAAATATCCCACAATTTTTAATAATTACAAAACACCCCCTTAACTAATTATTTTTAGATCGGTAAATACAAAATTATATCAAAACTCGATTCTAAAAAATCCCAATCATTAGGTTATCATTCTATCATCAAAGTACCCCATTTATATCCAGATTTCATTGTACCAAAACCCTAATTTGATCGGCCTTATAATTTTTTCCCATAATTTCCGTTTTAATTTCAAAAACCCGATAATACAATAATTCCAAAAATCACAAATTCGACTCCAACAATTCGAATGGCTATTTTTCCCATGTTATAAGAAGCATAAAGAACCCACGAAAATTATTCACCAAGCTCAGAAAAATTGCCACCATTTTATAGAACCCGATTTCGTTATTAGGGTTTATTGGTTCATTATTTTTCGTTCGATCATTATACGATGCATGGTTTGATTTCAATAATTTTTACACATTATATATGATTAGTAAAGCATTTGAAAAATACCATAAAGTTTATGAAATGAAGGAATCACACGCTATGGTTTTCTTTGGCTCGGTACAACTATTTTTGAAACAAAATTCCACCACGACCAAACTAGCGACTCCCAGGACTTGTAGCAATTTTTCTCACCTCCTTTGCACCACAAAGAACTCCAGAAAAATGGTCCTTTGATTCAGAAAAATTGGATGGATGTGTGTGGGATTTTTGTGTGTGTCGGTTTTGTTATATTAGGGTTTAATGGTGAAAGAAATCATGGGATTTGTTATAGTTGTGATTGACCGAGTTTTATGGGGGAAGGATAGGCTAGAATACCGGTTCATAATGGCCAAAATCTATTTACCATTTTTAGCTAATTTTTCCTTAATTTAATTTGTATTTAAAAGGCTTTTAAATAATAATAATTATGTATTATGTATAAGAAATTCGGCCCAAGTGTTTTTAAGAGTAATAATACATTTTTGCACATTGTAAAAATATTAGGAGCTTGCCTCAAAATTATCTCGCTTGATTTGTAGTTCGTTTCCAGAGATTCGGGATTAATTCGGTACTTTAAATAAGCTTTAATTAAATTTTAAGTTTCAGGGGTAATTTGGTAATTTTTGCATGTTTTAGATTTTCGGGTTTTACAACTCTTCCCCTCTAAAAAAAAAATTTCATCCTCGAAATTTGCAAGGAATCAGAAATGAAAGAGAACGGAAACAAAACAAGGACATACCAGACGCGCTATCAGTCCGGTCACGAGAAAGCGAAAAGACACGGCCGGTATAAGGAGCAGGAGGAGGAGGGTCAAGAAATCTTTCAATTGCTGTCGTAGTTTGCTTAGGAAAATTCCTCACTTGATGCTCAGAAGAACCACATCTGAAACAAGCACCAGAAGTCGTACGACAAGCTCCAGTGTGGTTTTTCCCACAAGAACCACAAACAGGTAGGGAAGTAGAGTGCTCAGATGATCTCCTCTGCGAGTTTGATCCCGTAGTCCGATCTTGCTGATAGCCTCTAGAAGAATGATCTCTCCACTGCCGTTGGTTGTTGTTGCTCTCCGGACGCTCACTACCCTGCTTAGAAGCTGACCTCGAATCTCGACTTCTCTGATAAGAATCCCGGTCCTGGCGACTCCTCTGCTCATGCCCTTGGTCCTGACGACCCTGACCCCGGAAATCCACACGGTTACCGTCCCTATCCCGCTTATTAGAACCCCCATCCGTATGTAACAACTCTATGTTACGTGCAGCATCCTGAACTACAGCCACGTCCTCATACTCAAAGTTCACGATACGATCTAAAACCCACGTCTTCACTGCCCACTTAAAATGACGAGCCTGACGACGAGCATCCCCAGTGACCTCCGACCCAACAAAGCTGGCCAAGCGTAAGAACCTCTGCATAAACTCACCCGATGACTCACGATCCCCCTGACGAATCGTCGCATACTCTCTCTCGTATCTCTGCTGCTCCGATAATGGAATATACTGAATATAGAACACCTCAATGAAATCCGCCCAAGAACAGGTCTCAGCATAATCATCTTCCTTTGCTTGAACAAGAGCAGTCCACCAATTAAGAGCGTCACCCTCCAGCTTGAATGTAGCTAAACGAGTTTTAAACTCGTCAGCACATCCGAGAACCCTGAACAACTTCTCGACATGGGTGATCCAGTCCTCTGCCTCATGGGGAGTGGCAGCGGACTTGAAAGAGAGAGGCTTGAGCTTATTGAACCTCTCTATCCATACATGAATACCAACAGGTGGAGCAGTGGGTGGAGCAGTGGGTGGAGCATCGCCACCACCACCACCAGAAGAACTTGCACCATTTCTGATGTTGTTGGTGACTTGGGTCACCAACTCAGGAAGAGCAGCAGCCATAGCAGCGGCTATCATGGCCTGGAAATCCGGGCCTTCCTGTCCATCAGTGTACTGGGTATAACGCGTATTCACCATCTGAATGATTATCAAAACGATTAGCAAGAGTAAACATAATAAGACAGAGCAGATTAAGATAATATGACAGAGCAGAACAGGAAAAGAGAGTGCGCGAAAGGAAACCTAATGTCTACCCAATCCTCACAGGTCACGTGCCTAAGCTCTAAGGGTTTTGGATGCCTATGCTCTGATACCATAAATTGTAACACCCCAACCCGGCAAGGGCAAAGATGTCACAAATACATGGTTTCATATCAGATACAAGCATTCAAGATATAAAATAGCGGAAGCCTTAACATTAAAAATCAAAAGGAAATAAGTCAACAAGACTTATATCAAGTGTAAGACAGAAGTAAATGAAGTATAAAATATAATCCAAGAGCCAGCAATGGCATGACAAAATAAATATCCAAATGGTCACACTAGAATGACAAGGTCTAAACTTCACACAAGTTGCTCTCATCCCAAGCTAAACCCAGCTCCTAGCTTAAATGTACCTGCCGCAGGAAAAGAAATGCGGCTGAGCTACGAGAGCTCAGTGAACAGATATAACAGAAACAAAGCAATAATACAGGATAATGAATAAAAAAAGAAATACGAACCGGTCAGAGTCAAGATACAAGTATAGTGTAACAGTAATGAAAGATAAGTGATATCAAGGTCATGTAAATATGTCAAGGTTAAGGGAAAAAATAGTACAGGTAAGTGTAAGGGTAACATAAATCTATTACGAGCCCAGAAACAAATATCATATCAAGTCCAGAAATCAGGGTGTACGGAGGGGAGACCTCGGTACCAAATACAGGGTGAGGGGCTACCTCTCAGGGGTGGAGTCGCGGGCTCCCAGGATGTGAAAGACGTGCATCGCACACACCATCAGTCACCAGATATAACAAGTAATATAAACAAATCAGGTCAAGTCTAGGATGCATCCATACGCCCCAGGTGGCCAGAGTCTACCAATACACGCCATATAATCAAGTCAGGGACGGGATAGGACATCTCTCTCCTACCCTAGAGTCAAGTCATTGGTGCATCAATGACAAGGACATGAACACCTCATGCCTGGTGGGTGGCTCGTAATATCAAACTGTGGGTCAAGGTCAGGTATCAAGGGTCAAGTGTCAAGTGTCAGGTGTCAAATGTCAAGTGGTTCAGAATCAAGTTTCATATCAGGGTTCAAGACAGGAGATCATGGTAAGGTTAAGATCAATGTTCAAATCAGAAGGTTCATATTAGAGGGTTCAATATCAGAAGGTTCAAAGGTCCGTAGTAAAGCTCACTTTAAAAGTTTATATTAAAAGTCCATATCATAGGTGTTAAAATAATACTTAATTACCGGTTTCAATAAAAGTAATCTTTAAAAAGGTTTTCACAAGGAAGGTCTTTTAAAAGTGATTTCAGTAAAGATGGTCTTTCTAATGGTTTCTTAAAACATTTTCATAATTAATAAAAAAAAGATTTCTCATTCAGTTATAATATCAAGTGTATCAAGGTTCAAGTCCAGGTTCATGGCAAGGTTCATATCAAGGTTCATAGCGGGTTCAAAGTAAAGGTTCAAGTCAAGTGGATCATATCAAGGTTCACAATACAAGGGAAACATAGCAATGGTTTGGGAAATCCCAAACGAATCAAAATAAGAAATCAAGAGAACGAAGGCACCTTACTGAAAAGGGCAGAATATCTGTACCTTATTCAAATGCAAGCAAGAATACAAGAGTAGCAAAGACTGACAGGGATCAGATCACTCCCTCCTCGAACCTAAAGGAGTAAAAGACAGAATTACCAAAGGGGTTCAAGTTCAACTTACAATTTTAGTTCATCTTTCCATTTTAAGAAACTTTCCAGATTTAGTAACTTTCTATTTTTAGCAGGTTTCCAAAATTAGTAAGTTTCCATAATTAGCAAGATTCAAATAATATACTTCAAGTTAAGTCATTAGTTAGCTTATTATGGAAGTAATATTCATTTTAACAAGTTACACAAGTTCAAGGTTAATTATGACAAGTTTACCAAAGTTCAAGGTTAAAATAGAAATATTATATTTTACCATTCGAATACTTTATTTTCCAGAATTACACATTCAACCTTCAAGTTTCAAATATTTACAAGTTACACCCTTTTAGTTAACTAATTTACAAATTAAACCTTATAATTATGTAAATTACAATTTAACCTTTATTAATGTTACCTTTGTACATCAAGCCCTTTATAACTCATATTTGCAGAAAATACCCTTTAAGATTAATTATGGCACGACAAGCCCTTCAACTTTTGGTAAATTACAAAATTAGTCCTTATACTTATCAAAATTGCAATTCGATTCAATATTTATCCATAATTACATATTAAGCCTTTAAATAGTCGAAATTACACATTTCACCCTTTATAATATTAATAACACCGAGAACCCTTGAGTTTCCTGATTTTACATTTTTAGTCCCTCATTTTTATTTCTTTTCAATTCGCCAAAATATTTACACATTAAATCCATATCTCGCTCAATTTACAAATAAGGCCCTCATATAATAATTTTTATATATTCCCCCTGATCTATAAAACATTACAAAAATATCCCACAATTTTTAATAATTACAAAACGCCCCCTTAACTAATTATTTTTAGATCGGTAAATACAAAATTATATCAAAACTTGATTCTAAAAAATCCCAATCATTAGGTTATCATTCTATCATCAAAGTACCCCATTTATATCCAGATTTCATTGTACCAAAACCCTAATTCGATCGGCCTTATAATTTTTTCCCATAATTTCCGTTTTAATTTCAAAAACCCGATAATACAAAAATTCCAAAAATCACAAATTCGACTCCAGCAATTCGAATGGCTATTTTTCCCATGTTATAAGAAGCATAAAGAACCCACGAAAATTATTCACCAAGCTCAGAAAAATCGCCACCATTTTATAGAACCCGATTTCGTTATTAGGGTTTATTGGTTCATTATTTTTCGTTCGATCATTATACGATGCATGGTTTGATTTCAATAATTTTTACACTTTATATATGCTAAATTTCCTAGCTTCAAGTCTGGGTGCAACAGCTGAGTAGCTGCCACCCTTTTTGTCGACTAGCTGGGGTACATTGATATCAGTCATAGTAGGATCTTGGTTTTAAAAACCTAGAGCACTCTTGGTTAGTTTAAAAGATTTTATAAACCAGAGGCTCTGATACCACTTGTTGTTCCCTTTTCACTCTTAGAGTTAACTAGAAAGTTAATCTATTTCGTGTTATGACTAATACAATGTTTAAGGATAATTCTAACAGTTATAAAACGTGAATATAAAAACAACAATATTTTTCAACGTTTAAATTCTTATTAGAAATAATTCCAAGAATCTATACCCAAGTGTTTTGCGGAACAAACACTTGGGATTGAATAGACAAGGGTATGGGGTGTCTCCTATCGAAACTCAAGTTTTGCTTGAGTGGTAACAATATACCCACTGAGCTATCTCAGTGAGTTGTATACTCTTTGTAGGAGAGAAGTTCCTTTGTAAAAGTTCAAGACTTTAAATATACAAAGCACACTTTAACTTCTCTCATATCTGATCTATTTATACACATGTAATCTAAGTATAAGTGATTAAATATAATACAAGTTGTTGAGGTTGCGTGTCTGACAATTACAAATAGTAATTGTCATTTCCAAGAACCAATAGGAAAGGGCTAATAAGACTTTGGGAGTTGTTGGCTGACACTCCATGACTTTTAGCCGCAATAGGGAAGGTTGGATCTGACAAGAGAAGAGTGTTGGGCTGACACTATTATCTTCTCAGATCTTTTCCCTATTGTTCCCGCCTTTTCTTCAGGCGTTGGTTCCTCAGTCCTTCAATCACTTTGTTAGTTGAGGAGACTGGGGTTCAGTGAGTTCTTGTCCAACACTCACTGAACCATCATCTTCTTCTTTGGCTTAAGTCCTACTCAGGGAGTACCGCCTTCCTGAGTAGTGAATCCTTCTTCTTGAATTCGCCTTAAGCATCCTGAAGATGACTCACTGAGAGGCTGTTCTCTCAGTGACTTGAATTGTTCTCGGTTTAAGTTAACACTTAGTTAATTTGTGTCCAAATCATGTTTGAAGCATTCTTGGGTTTTTCATGACCCAACAATCTCCCCCTATTTGGATATAAATTATTCCTAAGTGTTTTGATCAGATATGAGTGAGCTAAAGACTTCTACTCATATTGAATGTACTAGAATGTAAATAAGGACACTGAAATAATAAAAACATCATCTTATTAATATCATTTACAAGTCCTAACAAAACTAAGTACAAAAAGGGATAGTGTGGGTATTCAGGCAGGTCATCAGTTCAACTTGATTCCAAGGGCTTCAAGCTTGGGCTTCTTTGACTGCAGCTCTTGTTGGTCAGGATGTTCATTGATTTTTCTTTTCAGATCTTGATAAACCTTCACATTTTTAGGACTCTTGAGTGGAGAGGCCATCATTAGAAAGCCAAGCATTGCATTAATCCCTGACAAATCTATATCACTCCACCTTTGGAAGGCTTTGTCACCAAACTCATCAATGAAGAACAAACCTCTTTCAGGCTGTTCAATGACCATATTGTTCCTGAAAGGAACACCTTCAGGGAGAGCTCTATTGCAGTCAAGACCAGGAATCTTGATCTCAGGCTCAGCTTCTATCTTTTTTCTTTTTCTTGAAGAAGAAGACTGAGAGGGAGTTGATTGTGCAGATTCAGGAAGAAGAGATGGAATGCCAAGTTCCTGAGGTGCTGCTGCCAATCTTTCATACCTCAGACTCAAAGACTTCATCAGATTAGGGACCACAACATTTGATTTCTTTGCTATTAATGGACCCAACTCGTCCAATTCAGTGATCCCGAAGTCAGCGAATCTGAAAGGTTTATGAACATAAAAGTTTCTCATGTCAGCACCTCTGTAGACAGTGACAACGGCAGGATTGGTGTTTCTTTGAATATGAACATCAGTGATTGGTTCTGGCTTCAACCTTTCAGTCATATACCACTGATATTTCTTAATCCTGTTCTGCCTGATCTCTTCAGCCCGTTTATTCCTTTCCTCCATTTTCTGCCTGAGAGTGGTCATCTCCTCAGACTGAGCTTTAACAAAGGTCATACCACCCTCTCTTCCTGAGAGATCCTTAGCCTCAAGACCAATTTTCTCAGCCTCTTCATGAACAACCTTAATTATAGCAGGCTTGCTCACCTTCTCTTCCTCCTTTAACTTCTTCCTTGCTTCCTCTTCCTGAAGATAAGCACTGAGTTCATCAGCTGAGAAGTGGTGAAGGACTCCATCAATTTCATAAGGGATCCTGAGTGAAGATTCAGGATCTTTTGCAACCGTGATCGGTGATGGTTGAGGCTCAGGTTCAGTGAGGATGCCTTTGCCTTTATCTTGATGGGAGGAAGAGGCTTCAGGAATCTCCCCCTCAGTGTGAGAAGGAGGTTGTTGGCTTGAGACTCCAGTGTCTTTCTCCCCCTCAACTGTTGCATGAGCCATGGTAAGAGCAAGAGTTGGAGTCACTGGAGCAGTAGGACCTTTGAAGGCCTGATAGATCTCAGTCATCATTAATTTGATGTCCGTGGTGTCTTTCTGAAGACTTGAGATCTGATCTGCCAGAGAAGCCTGAGAAGCTTCGATGCCTGACATCCTTGACCCAAGAGACCAGGCCAAAGATGTTGAAGATTGTGCCCAAGTACCAAGATGTTTTTCTTGAAGACCCATGGAAGTCCTGATTGAGTCCAAGGAAGTAGTAAGACCCTGAAGTTTAGAATCCTTCAGTAAGCTGAGAAGATCATTGATTTCAGCTGACTGCTTCTGATAAGTCTCAGCAGCTTGAAGGACCTTTTTAGTGAGTACGGGGTCATCCTTGACAGCTGATTGAATAGTTCCAAGGCTATTGGTGATGCCTTCAAGAGTATGATTGAACTTCTGGAAATGAAGATCAATAGCTGTCAGGGAGTGTTTGGTGTCTGATTGGATTTCGATCACATCATCATGAAAAGTTTCAACATCTGCCTTCAGGTTGGCATAGTGAACAGCTGCTTCAGTGTGATGATCAAACATCTCATCAGTGAGACCAGTGAAAAGAGCTTTGTTGGTCTTCAGTAGGAATTTGACCAATGTTCTTTCAGTGAGGGGAAGAGAGTTATCATACTTTTGGAGGATGTCCTCAGTATCAGAAGAATCAGAAGACTGAGAACCTGACTTTTCACTTTGGCTTGGAGATGACTGATGTGAATGTTCAGGTTGTTCAGGTTGTACATCAGTTTCCATATCCTCACCTGCTTCAAAAATTTCCTCTTCACTCTCTTCCCTGAGCTCTTCATCAGACTCCATAAGAGCCTGAAAGTCCCCCATGGACTCAATACCCAAAAAATCAATCGGCTCCTCTTTATAAAAAGACTTGCCTTCGGTTTGGTCAGGTCCTGACCCCGTTGTCATAATAACTGAGTGGGTTTTCTCAGCCTGACTAGCCATAATAACTGGGGTAACACCAGCCTGGCTTTTGGGGGCAGTTCCTGAGAGACTGGATCCGCCTGAGGGGTTGATGGGTTCCATATCAGCGGGTTGTTTCTTTTCCTCTGAGTCTTTGTCCCCCTTAGCACCTTCAACTACTGATGGGTGCTTTCAAGTAGTATCACTAGGTACTGATTGTGAAAGTTTGTGGACCCCCTTCCTATCAGGATTGTGCTGTCCTTCAGGGGATTTAGGGTCCTTTTCTCCCTGAGATCCTGAGGGTGATTTCTCAGGAACATTAGCGGGATGTGAATGTTTGTGGGTCCCCTTCTCAGTAAGGTAGTGCTGCCTTACCGAGGATTTAGAACCCTTTCCTCCCTTGGGAACTGATTGTTTTTTGACAGATCCTTCATCGGGATGTGAGGGGGTGTGGGTCCTCTTCCCAGTAGGGTGGTGCTGCCCTACCGAGGATTCAGGACCCTTTTCTCCCTTGGGTACTGATTGTGATTTATCAGTACCTTCATCGGGATGTGAGGGGGGAATGCTTCCTGATCCCTCTGACTTGTGTATGTCAGTTGAACCATGTGGAATGGGTGTGCCCGAGGTCACTGAGGATGATTGCTCAGTGACTTCTGTTGGCCTTTGTTTTGAGGTCAAGAGGGTCTCAGAAATGGGTGTCTCAGAGGTCTCAGCCTTTTCAACCCTTTTTTAAGGTTGAGTTGGTTTTGAGGATCAGTCTCAGTGGCGATTGGCTTGGGTCTAACCACCTTGCTGGACTGACCCTTCTTTGTCTTCTTCACCTTTTTGGTCGGTGAAGGAACTGGAGAGATAGCGTCATTACCCAGAACGACTGATTGCATGTATTCAGTCAGGGCAATAAGTGTAACCTCACTGATGCTACTAGTGAAGTTTGACTTGTGCAGGACGTCAGGCTTCGTACCTTCTGCATCAGGCCTCACATAGTCAGAACCAAGTAGGTCCTGAAGCACACAGGAAACAAATCTAGGATAGGACATATGCCTTTGCCTATGTTTTCCTGAGAGCTTAGCAACAAGGTCTCGGAAGATTATTCCTCCGATGTCTATTTTTGTACCCTCAAGGAGACTGAACAACATCAATTGTTGTGATGAGTTCAACTGTTCCGTAGAGGATTTATTTCCACCCAGGACCTGAATGACAAATGTCATCAGTATCCTCCAAATAGGGTGGAACCATGTTTTGACTACTGGAGCCTTTTCCAGTAAGCCTCCCGCAGACATTTGTGGACGTCTGGGGTCATGGGGTGCAAGAAAGATCAGTTCATTCTTTATGTCCTGATCAGTAGGGTTGGGTGAGAAGGCTTCAGCAAAGTCAAGGCTTGTGGCTTTGATGAATGCTGAGTAGTCAAAGGAGAGGGTTCTACTCCCATTCATCACCGTGAAGGTAATGATTGACTCTTTGATGTCTTTGGGGCTGGTTGCCACAGCCGTACACCAGAATTCCCTCAAATAGTCATGGTAGATGACTGAGGGGGTGTGGGTGAAAGCCTTTGCAAGAAAACAATTACGAAGATATTTCATAACGTTCTTGTAGGCTGGGTAGATTTGTGGATATGAGAAATTTCCCACCACATTGTTTTTGGTTAGGTCTACACCCTCCATTGTGAAATCCACGTTAGGGGCGTATTTCACAGCTTTAGAAGAAGCCATTTGTGGGTAAGTCTGGGTTTGACTAAGGTTAAAGGGTTTCTAAAGCTTAAGAATGCACACATAATTTGTTTTTGAGAATTAAAAATGGCAGAGTTTTGCTTAAAATTCTATAAAAACATGTGTGTGTATTCTTCTGGTTGGGGTATTTATAGGAAAGTGGAGATGGGGGTGTTTTGGTCATTTGAGCGATCTTAATTTATTCAAAAAAAAATTATTGGAAATTGTTTTGAATAATATGTTTTGGGTCCGCATTTAAAGCCAATACTCCACTTTCCATGTTTGGCTCAACAGTCGAAGTGAACAGTTGAGCAGTTCTGCAAAAGTGCAACTTGCAGAGATGAGTCATCACATATTTGAAATGTGATTGGAGAGGCATTTAATGCCAAGTGGGAATGTGGTGGCCCAGAGGTGGAAGCCAGAAAGGCAAAAAGAACAAATATTCTTGAATTAAATATGTGTTCAGTTATCAACCTCGGACATTTACTAACTAGATACTTAGAGCATTTAAGTCAGTATTTAATGTCTCTTTTCAGGGCCCTGAATGACTCTTCATTCAGTGATTGGTTTTTCAGGGACTTGTGATTAGTCACTGATGATTCAGGAATGACGAATGATTCCTGAGAAACAAGGATTCAGGAACTTGGGTTTAGTTCCTGAGGAAGAGGATTCAGTGAGGTGTTTTCACTGATGTACACATTGAGTCAAGGACCTGAGATTTTAAGAATTTACACTTCAGTTGGTAGGAATCAATCAGTGTACTGATTCTCTATATCCAACATTCCTAATTCAGCTTTCAACCTTGTGAAAGTAGGTTCATCCAAAGGTTTGGTGAAGATATCAGCCAACTGATATTCAGTAGGAATGAAGTGTAATTCAATGTCACCATTCATGACATGGTCCCTGATGAAATGATATCTGATGTCAATGTGTTTAGTTCTCTGATGAAGAACAGGGTTGTTTGAGATTGCAATTGCACTTGTGTTATCACAAAAGATGGGTACCATCTTGTACTGTATTCCATAGTCACTGAGTTGACTTTTCATCCAGAGTACATTTGCACAACAACTAGCTGCTGCAACATATTCAGCCTCAGCTGAGGACAAGGCAACTGATTGTTGCTTCTTAGCACTCCAACAGACTAGTTTCCCACCAAGAATTTGGCAGGAGCCTGAAGTGCTTTTTCTGTCCATGTTGCATCCAGCATAGTCAGAGTCTGAGTATCCTTTGAGATCAAGTGCTGAGCACTTTGGATAGTATAACCCAAGGTTAGGGGTGCCCTTCAGGTACCTGAATATCCTTTTCACAGCAGTGACATGAGATTCTCTTGGGTCAGATTGATATCTGGCACATAGACATACTGAGAATTGGATATCAGGCCTTGATGCAAGTAGATACATCAGTGATCCTATCATTCCTCTAAAGAGAGTTTGATTTACTGGTTTACCAGTTATATCAGGACCAAGGTTGTTTGGGGGAACCATGGGAGTTTTGACTGAGGCACAGTCACTGAGATCATACTTCTTCAGTAGATTCTTTACATACTTCTCTTGACTGATAGTGGTTCCTTTATCAGTCTGCTTGATCTGAAGACCAAGAAAGTATGTCAGTTCTCCCATCATGCTCATTTCAAACTTCTTTGTCATTAGTTTTTCAAATTGTTTGCAAAGTTTGAAACTTGTTGAGCCAAAGATGATGTCATCAACATACACTTGTATTAGTATGACATCATTATTTGTCTTATAGATAAACAATGTGTTGTCTATCTTGCCCCTGACAAATTTGTTTTGGATTAAGAAGGCTGAGAGAGTCTCATACCATGCCCTGGGAGCTTGCTTCAGTCCATAAAGGGCTTTGTTAAGCTTACAGACATGATCAGGAGACTCATGGCTTTCAAATCCAGGAGGTTGCTCAACATAAACTTCTTCTTTTAGTGAACCATTTAAGAATGCACTTTTAACATCCATTTGGTATACTTTGAAGTTCATGTATGTGGCAAAAGCAAGGAAGATCCTGATGGCTTCCATCCTTGCTACTGGTGCAAATGTTTCCTCATAGTCAATGCCTTCTAGTTGATTATAGCCTTTGGCTACAAGTCTGGCTTTGTTTTTAATGACTATGCCGTTTTCATCAGTTTTGTTTTTGAATACCCATTTCATGCCAATGACTGAGACATTCTCAGGACATTTGACCAAGGTCATTACCTTATTTCTGTCAAATTGTACCAGTTCATCATGCATGGCCTGAACCCAACTTGGATGTTTAAGTGCTTCTTTAACACTTTTGGGTTCAATTGTGGAAATGAAGTCCACAAATAGGCATTCATTGGATGAGGCTGCTCTTAGACTAGCAGCCATGCTCCTGGTGAGCATGCCTTCAGTAGGCTCTCCAATAATATTGACAAGTTCAATGTCCTGAGACCTAGTCCAATTTTCTTGAGGTCCTGGATACTGATTTGAACTTGTGGAGGCCTGATTGGGTAGAGGGTTTGGTTCTGGATTAGACACATGATCATTGATTGGATCTTGAGTGTCTATCAGATCACTGAGATTGTTTGGTTCTTGAGTATTTTGAATAGGCTGATTGATATTATCAGTGTGTGTATGTGCCTCAACAAACTCAGTGATGGTTGGGTTAGGTAGGTTGTGAGGGATTATGTAATAGGAGAGATTAGCATCATCTTGATACTGAGTAGAAGGATTGTTTTCAGAAAGATATTCATCAGGAGGATATCTTGAAGAATTATCAATTCCTATCTCTTCTACTGAGGCAGTTGAGAACCTGATTGCATCAGTGCTCTCATCAAAGGTAACATGAAATGTTTCCTCAGTCTGCTGTCTCCTTGTGTTGAACACTTTGAAGGCTTTTGAGACAAGTGAGTATCCCAGGAAGTATCCATCATCAGCTTTTGCATCAAATTTCCCTAGGTGATCCTTGTGGTTATGAATAAACACAGGACACCCAAAGACATGAAAGTAGCTGATGTCAGGGATTCTTCCTTTGAATAACTCATATGGGGTTTTCCCATGTCTCTTGACAATTATGGACCTGTTTTGTGTATAACAGGCAGTTTTGACTGCATCAGTCCAAAAATGGTTGGAAAGGACTGATCCACATAACATTGTCCTAGCTGCTTCAATGAGTGTTTTATTTTTCCTTTCAGCAACACCATTTTGTTCAGGTGTGTATGGAGAGGAAAAGTTTTGGGAAATACCTTTCTCATCACAGAAACATTCAAGTTCATTATTTTTGAACTCAGTCCCATTGCCAGTTCTAATTTGTTTGACCTTAATGTCATTTTGATTTTCAATGTTCCTGACAAAGGATATGATTGTTTCAGCTGCCTGACTCTTTTTGATCAGGAAGAATACCTAGGTGTATCTAGAGTATTCATCTACTATGACCAGAGTATACTTCTCATGGTTAATAGACCTTGGACTGACAGGTCCAAATAGATCCATATGGAGAAGATGTAGGCAGTTCCTGATGGAAAAGTTGGTTTTGGTTTTAAAGGATGCTCTGTGATGTTTACCTTTTTCACAAGCTGAGCATGGTTTATCCTTAGAAAACACAAGTGATGGTAAGCCAAGGACCTTGTTTTGTTTTACAAGATTGTTAATGTTCTTAAAGTTCAGGTGGGTGAGTCTCTTATGCCAAAGCCAGTTGAGTGTATCAGTGGCCTTAGCAAAGAGACAAGTACCATCCTGAGTTAGACTGGACATGTCTAATACATAAACATCTTGTCTTCTTGGTGCAATGAGGACAATTTCCTTATTTGCATTGAAGATGGTTCCTTGCTTATCATCAAACTGAACTATGTATTTTGCATCACATAGTTGACTGACACTGATCAGATTATACTTAAGACCATTTACATATGCTATCCTAGTAAAGACAATACCATTGCAGTTTACTGAACCATAACCTTCAGTGAGACATGATGAATTATCAGCAAATATCACTTTGGGTCCTGGTTCTTCCACATATTTGTGCAGACACTCCTTAACACCAGTCATGCTCCTTGAACATCCACTATCTAGATGCCAAACAGGATCCCTGGCATGCTTCTGCACAAATAGTAAACTGGGTCAGTTCTTTCTAGGACTCCATTTCATGGAGGGTTTGGTATTGTAGGTCTTTATGAAAGTATTAATTGATTCATGGTCAGAGGTTGAGTGGACTGAGCTACCACATGTTTTGCATTTGGTTGCAGGGGTAGCCTCAGTAGTCTGAGAGGATTGTTTCATTCCTCTTCTTGACTGAATGACCTTCTCTTTTCCTGAGGATTTCTGAGTGGAACTTCCACTAGATTCACAATGTTTGTCATATTGACAATCCTCAGGGTGGTGGTCATTGAATCCACACAAAGGGCAGGGTGGAAAAGGCTTGGCCTTTTGCTTCTGTTTCTGCTTAGAATCAGAAGGGTAGTTCAGGCACTGAGCCTTAAGTCCTGAAAAGTTTGACATGACTGAGCATTGTTTATGATCAGAGGTCCTGTGATCTTCCTTTTTGCAAATCATGCAATAAAGGACTCTATAGCAATCATCAGTGAGATGATTTGTATAGTTGCATAGCTCACATCTTTTCAGGGGTTTTGTGGGTTTGGGTTTGGTCTTTGAGGAAGTTGGTTTTTGTTCCTTCTTGGATTGAGAAGATTTCTCAGAAGATGCAATCTTCTCTCCTAGCTTCCTGACCATTTCAGCCAACTGATCAAATTTTGAGTCAGGGCTTTGGGTTGTTTCTTCAGAAGGGACTGAAGTTGATGAGTCATCAGTATTTACTGAGACATCAAGGTTTGCTCTTTTCAGGATGGTTGTTCCCCTTCCTGATCTCTCCTTTGGAGAGTGTGGTGAGAAGACCATAGGTGGGAGGCCTAAGTTAGGTGCAGCACCCTGAAGGGTATTTAGTGGAGGAAGTGGAGGGTATGATTCTGATTCAGACTCATTCAAGGACTCAGTGAGTGGTTCAGTGAGTTCAAGCTTACTGAGTTTTTCAGTGAGTCCAAGCATATTTTTCAAAGCCTGACTTTCAGGAAGCAAGATCTTTCCAGTCTCAAAGTTTGGTAACTTACTGACTGGGTTGTCCCTGACAATCCAGTCATTTGACTTGGGAAGCATTTCTTGCTCAAAAGATATGCCAGCTGGAACAAAGTTTAATTCATTTTGACACACAATTGGATCAACCATAAGAGGGTCAATGCCAATGGTTTTCTGAGAGATTAATCCCACAGTGTCAAAAACTTTGGGGTTTTTCTTGGTCCAGCTTTGAATGATAGCCTTTTCTTTGTTAAGTTCAGTTTGAAGGACTTGGTTTTGTTTCAAAATCTCAGTGTTCTGAATTTGTAGAGTTATTGTTTCTAGTTTGGCTTGCTTAAGTACAAGCAGTTCATCTCTACATTTGTTCAATTCTGACACAATATTGTTATATTTTGACAACAAGTTAAGCCTTTGTTCCTCAACAAACTTTAAATCAACACAAATATAATTCATGTAAGACTGCCAATCAGAATCATCATCCATAGAAAGTAAAGTATTTACCTTCTTCATGGTGATGTTGACCCACTCTCCATTTCTAGCATGGCCTTTTCCCACAGCCACCTGATCCTCTTCAGAAAGTGCCATCAGTGCACTAACCCTTATCTCCTCATCTGAGGAAACCTCTTCATCATCCCAATCATATGCTTCAGCTATTAAAACCTTGTTCTTTGTCTGAATAGGTTTAGATGTTTGAGCAGCCTGAGGCAATATGGGGTTAGTTTCAAGAAGTGCAAGTTTAGCTTTGATATTCCTATATTTTGTTTCAAAATCCTTTTGACCCTTGTTTTGAAATTGTTGGGTGGACTGAAACATTTTAGGTTGAAACTTGCTAGTTCCTGAAAATTTGTAAGAAGGTTCTGAGATAGTTTTAGAATAACAGTCCCTAGCAAAATGACCCTTTTTACCACATTTAAAGCATTCAGTGGTCTCATTTGCTTTTGATTTTGTAAAGTTGGACTGATTTCTTTTGATGAAACGTTTTGAATTAGCAAGGAGTGCCCTTTCTTGGAATTCCAAGTTCAGGTCATTCAGGTACTCCTCATCAGTCCTTTCATCAATTTCTTCTTCAGAATCCTCATGAATATCCTGCACAACACCATTAGAATAGAAAGCAGTTGATATGGGTGTGGTGGTTAAGGCCTTTTTGGACTCAAAAGCTTTTGAGTCAGGGTATCTCCTTGAGATCAAGTTGTCTTCATAGACAAACTTCCCATAAATTTCAGGGAGCTCAAGGGTCTGAATGTGGTTAGCATTCCTCAGGCCTTGTGAGAAGTTGAGCCACTTCTCAGGGAGACTGTTGACAAAGCCAACATTTGTCTCATGTTTGGACAGTACAACACCATCATTTGATAATTCATTTATCAAAGTCTTGTATCTGGTGTAGGTCTGTGTGAGACTTTCAGAGTCTTTTGCCCTGAAAGTATTATACTCAAGTTTAAGGTCCATGACCCTATTTTCCTTGGTATCTGAGGAACCCTCAAAGCTGTTTACCAAGTCATCCCAAGTTTGCTAGGCTGTTAGACAGTTGATGACTGATTCCATTACATCGTCAGGAAGACATGATATAAGGATGCTTTTCAGGCGTTGGTCTTGATTGACCACCCTCCTCTCATCAATGGTCCATTGGGCCTCAGGCTTGTTTAGCCCTGTGCCAGTCTTTGGGACAAATGGACCATCCCTGATACAGGTGATGTAGTAGGGTTCCATACCAGTAAGATAGCAAATCATACGCTTCTTCCATTTGCTAAATTTCCTAGCTTCAAGTCTGGGTGCAACAGCTGAGTAGCTGCCACCCTTTTTGTCGACTAGCTGGGGTACATTGATATCAGTCATAGTAGGATCTTGGTTTTAAAAACCTAGAGCACTCTTGGTTAGTTTAAAAGATTTTATAAACCAGAGGCTCTGATACCACTTGTTGTTCCCTTTACACTATTAGAGTTAACTAGAAAGTTAATCTATTTCGTGTTATGACTAATACAATGTTTAAGGATAATTCTAACAGTTATAAAACGTGAATATAAAAACAACAATATTTTTCAACGTTTAAATTCTTATTAGAAATAATTTCAAGAATCTATACCCAAGTGTTTTGCGGAACAAACACTTGGGATTGAATAGACAAGGGTATGGGGTGTCTCCTATCGAAACTCAAGTTTTGCTTGAGTGGTAACAATATACCCACTGAGCTATCTCAGTGAGTTGTATACTCTTTGTAGGAGAGAAGTTCCTTTGTAAAAGTTCAAGACTTTAAATATACAAAGCACACTTTAACTTCTCTCCTATCTGATCTATTTATACACATGTAATCTAAGTATAAGTGATTAAATATAATACAAGTTGTTGAGGTTTCGTGTCTGACAATTACAAATAGTAATTGTCATTTCCAAGAACCAATAGGAAAGGGCTAATAAGACTTTGGGAGTTGTTGGCTGACACTCCATGACTTTTAGCCGCAATAGGGAAGGTTGGATCTGACAAGAGAAGAGTGTTGGGCTGACACTATTATCTTCTCAGATCTTTTCCCTATTGTTCCCGCCTTTTCTTCAGGCGTTGGTTCCTCAGTCCTTCAATCACTTTGTTAGTTGAGGAGACTGGGGTTCAGTGAGTTCTTGTCCAACACTCACTGAACCATCATCTTCTTCTTTGGCTTAAGTCCTACTCAGGGAGTACCGCCTTCCTGAGTAGTGAATCCTTCTTCTTGAATTCGCCTTAAGCATCCTGAAGATGACTCACTGAGAGGCTGTTCTCTCAGTGACTTGAATTGTTCTCGGTTTAAGTTAACACTTAGTTAATTTGTGTCCAAATCATGTTTGAAGCATTCTTGGGTTTTTCATGACCCAACAGAAAACATTGATTAATTGTTGAACGGTAACCTCGTCTTTTTTAGACTTTTGTATAAATTGAAGCAGTAATTAATGTGTTTTTTAAACGTTATGTTTTTTGTCCGTGGATAATATGGTAAACTTAACCAAAATTGATAATTACAAAAATAAAAGAAAATATTGATTAATTGTTGAACGATAACATCGTCTTTTTTAGACTTTTGTATAAATTGAAGCAGTAATTAATGTGTTTTTTAAACATTATGTTTTTTGTCCGTGGATAATAATATTAGGACGGGGTAATACTATAGTCCATAACTACTAACTTATCATGTTCCGATTTTACATAGATATTTCTTAGTTCTTCTTCATTTAAATGTCCGTTATAATATGTTGTTCCAACTGATATATCGCACATGACTTCATGCAACAAAAATCCGTCATGTAAAAGCTTGTGGAAGGTAAAATTTCTTTTTGCTGATTTTGAGTTATGGTAAGGATATTTTCAACGAAAGATGTCCCAAAAGAAAAAATTCAATTTTGTCAGCTTGGAATATATTTTGATTAAATTGAGTTTGTGGATGTTACAATCATCATCAAGGTCCATTGGACCCAAAATTGAATGCTTGTTTGTTTTGTAGTAGCTAGTTGTATTAAAACTATAGAGATATTATTAGTCCATAACAATAATGGAGGTATTTGGTATGATATCAATTCCATGACACTTTCGTAGTGCCTGCCTCATTTTGTCTCATCCCAAATATATTACGCGGGATTGCCTATTACTTGTTCTTGACTTTTTTACTATTCACCTTGAGTATTGCTGGTTTGGTCATGGAGTGTAACATCTACGTACATCTTGTGTAAGGATATTTTCAACGAAAGATATTTAAAGAAAATCAATTTCGTAAGCTAGGAGTATATTTTAACTAAATTGAGTTGTTGTTTTTATTTCATACTAGAAGTCGGTTTGGTAGCCTTTGATAGATTGATTTTTTAGGTTAAATGACTGGTGATGAACTCAAATAAGTACATTTTATTACCATCATTTATCCTATTTATTTGACTTGTTTTATTATATTATCTGTGAGAATTGATACGTTAATGTTTACTTTTGTAATTCTCAGGTAAAAACAAGTACTATATGAAACTTGGCGATTTTGGACTAATTATGGAGCAAAACAAGCAAGAAGTTAAGAGTCTATTGAAATGTACAAGATCAAGATCATTCTGCTCCAGATACGCCGCATCTTACTTCTTACATACGGCGCATCACTATCAAGATTTCACAAGTTATAATCCAAGACGGCAAAGGACATGCGCCGCATAGATAAATGAAGTTACGCCGCATCTTCTGGCGGTGTATGAATATTCCTGAATATATTAATCTTGGACCCCACGCGAAGTTAAGTCAATGCGCCGCATCTACTTATTCAATGCGCCGCATCTAACCCTCAGGCAGAGACTATAAATACCCCAAAGTCAGACGAATTTCGGGGTGGGTGCAATATATCTAGTACGAAACAGAAACCCTAGCCGAATTCAGACGAAGTAGCAGCACAAGACACACCCTAAACGAAGATACAAGAGCTGTAAGAAAGTCCTTCATGTATTCAATTCATTAAGTAGTTTTGTTTTATTGTATTAGTACACTTTAATTCATCAGGATTGATGGGCCGATTCCATGTGACTACGGAAAACCATGGGCACCCCTTAAAATTGCTTTCCCATTAATTAAAGTTTATATGTTGATGTCTTTGGTGACTTTTATTAGTGCATTGATAACCTCTGTGTCTAGCTGAGCATTGCTTGGGTCGCCATGCCCCTTCCTCGCCTATTTAAGAGACGCTTAATAAATAGGATAGACATAAGTAATCATTAAGGGTTTACTCGCCGATAAGATTAGAGCCAACGAGAAAGGGTTAATTACATACACTTCATATAAAACTAGCAATAAAACAAGTGACAAGCTACTTAATTATCAGGACAGGTCTTCTTATTGTCTCAAGTATCTATCTGTGTACGTGTGTGCTAATCGCTGATTCGTGCTCATTAGTTTAGTTTATTATTTAATCATAACCAAACCGTGCCAGTCTCTCAGGCTGAACCCCCCTTGCGTTAGATTAGGTTGTATAGCTAACTTAAGATATTAAAATACTGATTAGAACAACTAGATAATACGTTCCACTCTTAGTGATCGACACTCTACTTACCATTATATGCATACTGACCGGGTACACTGCTCGTTAAAGTGTATGTTTTATTGATAAGTCGGCTAAATATAAATTTAAAACTTGAATACTGCTAAAACCACAACGACATCACGCGTGCACCAAGTCTTTGGGCCGCTGCCGTGGATATATAAGAATTAGAGCAATACACACGCACATCAATTTTTTAGGATAAAGGACTGGGCATCCACACTAAGCATATAACAAGTTGCTAAATATTTACAGAAATGGTTGCAATATAATATTTACAGTTTATTTTCTTACGATAAACCAGGCATACACACTAAGCATAACAAGTTGCTAAATATTATAAGAAATGGCTGCAATATACTATTTTAATTTGTTATTTTTCTTCGTAGGCAAGGCATATTAAACAACACTTTTGAGGGAGCTTTTCTGATTGTACAAATTATGAACGATATGATTATTAGATATTATAAAGTGCTTAATCATATTATTAATAATGTCACTTATTTATAGATTAAATAATGACTTAATAAGAAGGCTATCGCAATAGGCTAATCCTAAACCAATAACACTTGGGCCTCATAATTCATTCGGCTAATACACCCCCGCATTTGGAGCGGGAAGTTTTCGGACGTTCAAACTGGAGCGAAAATCTTGAAACAATGCACTAGGAAGACCCTTGATAAAAATATCGACATACTGATAGCGTACAAGTTCCTGACACAAAATCACTAAACAAAATGAATATCAAGCTTTATATGTTTGGTACAGTGATGTTGAACAGGATGTAGTGGCCATAAATGAGATGTATAAATGATGTGTGTATTGAGCATTTAGGGTATGTTTGGCACGGAGCGGTGTGGAGCTTTTTTTGACGGTGAGCAATGAGCATTTTGACGTAGTCGTTTGGCAAAGGAGCGATGAGCATTTTTGTTAGCTTTTATAAAAAGTGATGGTCATTTGTGTTTTATTATTTTTGTAAAAGTGTAGTTGTTTAGTTAAAAGAATAGTCAATGGGCTTGAGTTAATCTAATAGGCAAAAAGAAAGCCCAAAGAAAAGCCCAAGCCCACTCAAGTTGTAAAAGTATAAAAGCCTCCAACCCTCCCATTTGGCAGGTTGGAGGTGTGTGTTTTATATGTGTAGTTTATCTCTCTAGTTTCTCTCACTAGAAATCATTCACCACACTTCTCTATTGTGCCTCTCATTGATTGTAGTTGTAAGATAAGGTTAGATTGAGACGATTACAAGTGGTATCAACAGCCAAACATTGATCTAGGGGTTTAATTTTTGATTTTCAGTACTGATCTTAGCGATATTTCCGAGATAGGAAATTTTTCTCCGAGTAAGTCCAAAAATTTCCGAGTTAGGAAGCAAAATTTCCGAGTAAGTCCAAAAATTTCCGAGTTAGGAAGAAAAAATTTCCGAGTAAATGCACAAAATTCCGAGCAAAGCTTCCGAGTAAGTGTAAAATTTTCCGAGTAAGACCAATTCCTCCGAGATAGGATTTCCGAGTAAGACCAAATTTCTTCCGAGCAAGGGTAAAATTTCCGAGAAAAAACTTCCGAGCAAGGTTTTTCTTCCGAGTTAGGATATTTCGAGTAAGGACTTCCGAGCAAATATTTCCGAGTAAGACCAAAATTTTTCGAGCAACTCTTTTTCGAGCAAATATTTTCCGAGCAAGCATAAATCTTCCGAGCAAGGACATTTTTTTTCGAGTTAGGAACATATTTTTCGAGTAAGAAGCTTTCCTCCTACTTAGAATCACTTAAAAAAAAAAAAAAGAAAAAAAAAAGAGTTTTTTGGCGGGAAAAGTTGAGTAAAATTTAATTTTTACAGGTGATTAAACGTTTAATTTTTACGCGAAATTCAAATTTTGGTATTACAGTGAAAATTTTGGCCAAAAATTCAATTTTTTAGGCCAAAATTCGAATTTTTTCGGTGAAATTTGGCGTCAAAATTTTTAAAACTAAAATTTTTCTAACAACCTTAGAATTGCATTTTATGGTGTATTTCAAAGTCTGGTAGAGAAATTTTTCAAGTTCTTTTTTTGGAGGGAAATTAGAAAACTCGGGAAAGAACTTAACTTCAAGTTAGAAAACTAGGGAAAGGACTTAACTTCAAACGAACATAACTCTTGAACCATAACCAACAACAAACACAACTCCTATTTCTTTGAAACGATCCAACATCAACTTTATCATACACAACTTCATCAATGGCAACTCACCAAGACGATATCAAAACTACTTTGGCAAATGGTTTTGCTTTTTTATCCAGGGCATTAAATATCCAACCACATAACAACAACCAATGGATTTCATCGTACATTGATAATACGCAGTTATATTTGGGACAGGAAGGTCAAATGGTTGATGTTATTCAGAATCCGCAAGGAAATGCTATGGGTATACAGACTGGGAATCAGATGCAATATGTAGGGCAGTATGCTGGAAACCAAACAGATCAGATTGTGACTCAGTATGGGGTTAATCAAAATGAGAATTATTGTTTTACGACTAAGATTCAGGAACCTACATTTGAAATTCACAATGGTAATATTGGTAGAGATTGCAATGTCAATGCAATGATGAAGCTTCAAAAGCTCCAGTACATGTTGATGCTAGCCAAAAATGAAGAGTCGGGAATACCGTTGACTGCTGAGGAACACGACTTCATGGTTACAACAAGAGTTAATGATAATACAACAGAAGTCACTGGAATCTCCAACTTTATGGCTCATCAGCAAGAAACAACATCATGCAGTGATTCTGAAAGTCCTCCATCTTATGACACAGAACCACTTCACGAGGTACCACATTCGTTTGCTCATGAAAAGCCACATTCTGTGCCTCTCGAACCTAATTATGATACATATGTGGGGGAGCAAGTTAATAGCAATATTAACTATGAAACTTCATATATGGATCCTAATGAAGTTCAAGTTGCACAAAATGATGCTAATGATGAGGAAACCCGTGCTTTCTTTGAATCATTACTTCATAATTGTCAAATTGAGATTGAAAAGGTCAAAAAGATCAATCGCGATGTTAAAGCCGCGAATGTGAAATTAACTACTGAGCTTGAGAGTTATAAGGATAATGCAAGAGCTTATGATTTTAATAACAAACGACAGTCAGAACTTGAAGTTAGTTTAAGAACTTCTGAGTTAAGAGAAAAACATTTGCAAATCAAATTCGACACCTTAGATGTTAATTTGAATGTGCAAATCAAATCTCTAAACAAGGAAATTTCTGAATTAACAAACCAGCTTTCAAAACAAAAATCAACTTGTTCTAATCTTGAAAAAGAAAAGAAGGAGTTGAATGAAAGGTTTTCAAAACGTGAAAAGGATCTTCTCGAAGAGATTACTGACAAAAAGGAAACCATTGCAAAGTTGGAAGATATACTTGTAAAAACGGGACATTCTGCACAAACAATTAATTTGTTAATAAACGATAAAAACCCGATTTTACATACAATGAAGAAAGTGGCTATCGGTTATGAAAATCCTTATTATCTCAAGAAAGCTCAGAAAGAACAGAATGTGTTATATGATGGTACTCTTATAAATGATAAACATGATCCTATAGAGGTTCATGATTCTGATGAAACGATCGAGCTTGCTCAGCAGAGTAGAATTAAAATGAGACAAATGAACCCAGAAATTAAACCAATAGACTATAACCAGCTCAACATAGACTATGGCGTTCATTTAGTTCCAAAAGAGTCACCAATGTTTTTCAAACAACCAGTGGCTGTCGCAAAACGAATATTTGTCTCAAAACATCTGTCTAACATCGAACAAATGGCATCTAAAAACACTTGTGAAACAAGTGCAGCTAGACTATATTTGGTTGATCTTAAACAGAGAATTGAAACACTTCAAAGTATTGTGGCATCCAAAACAAACAGTAACAACAAAGACTGGTTTTCAAGTTTTCAGACTGAACTAAAAGGAATGTTTGACAAAGACATTAATCCACACATTGCTGCAATCTATGCGGTTGTTCAAAATGTGGAACACAATCTTTTGAAAGAGTCAGCAGAATTCGTTAAGGACCACAAATCCTTAGTGAATGAAGCTAATGAATACTTGGAACGCATAACGATTTTGGAAAAACAAAATGACTCTCTCTCCGTCGAAGCTCTATCGACTGATATTATGTCTATTATCTACCAAACATATTCTGTTGAGGATGATGAACGACTTCGAGCTGAGACTTCCCAAATTGTTGTAAAATATGAAAAGGCACTTGCCAAGATTGAAAAACAAAATGTCACATATTTTAAACAACTTGATCAGAAAAAGGAAGAATGCAAGTATGACAAATTGTCGTATGAGCGTTCTTACCACAACATGCAAAAACAAATTGATCTTTTGAAATCTCAGCTTGAAAGTCAAAAAAGGAAGGGTGAGGAAACAAAAGGGTATTGCACCATCAACCCCCTTGCCTAATGAGAAACAAAAAGGGAAAGCTGTTGTCAAAACAACAACAACGAATGTAATAGCTGATGAAGCGAAAAGTGTACCGCTTTTAAGGGGTCATTTAAGCCTTAAATCGTATTTATTTGATCAAATATTGCCCTAAATCGTTCCTTTTGTCATTTTAGGTACTTTTGAGGAGAAATCTGGAAAAGGAGGCATTTTGGACGTTTTTGGAGCATTAAAGTGAAGAAAACGGCAAAGTCTCAAGAATCGGCTAAAAGTTACTCTTGACGGCGTCACAATTAACATGGGACGGCGTCATGCCTTGGCAAGAAAAGTTGGATGTGAAATTTACTCATGACGGGCCAGTGAGATAGCATGTGAATTCTGACGGCGTCACGCTTTAACTTGATCGAGGGCGTCACGGCTTAAATCATAAGGGGACGGCGTCACGTTCATGGTTAGACGGCGTCAAGCCTTGATAAGCCAGAATGGATTTTTGAAGAGCTAAAGAGGGACGGCGTCAAGAAGGTCATCCGGGAACCCTAAAAGCGGCGAGGTGATGGCGTCACACTCCATAAGGTGACGCCGTCAGATCCAAAAATCTATATATAGTTTTCTAATTTTTTGTCATTAAAGGAGAGCTTAGTGTGTGGAATTTTGGGAGAAAACCCTAAGACGATTTTAGCTACTTTTTCAGGGCTTTTTGCCTTGAGATCTTCCATGTTTCATTGAAAGATAAGTTATCAATTAATCATTCAATATGTCTATGTGTTGTTTGATTCTATCTTATTCTTGTCTTTTGTTTAACATGTTAGGCTAAATTTATCTTGTGTTTGCTTAGATCTAATGAAACCTAGCTATTGATTATTGGTTGTTAGTGTGTTATTAGTTGTATTGGATGATTGTTTATCTATGTTAGGCTTAAGAAAACTGGCTAACTTCCTATTCGGTAACTTGCTTGAACGTCTTAAGAAACATGAACCAAATGCGTACTAAAGGTTTTTATGGTTGTATTTAATGCACAAGCGAATTCTAGTGATCCCATGTTAGGAGCTTCCTAGCCGGCTCGACATAGGAGTGAAGTAGGAGCTTGTAGAGTTGGGGAAGTAAGTACGCCACCCCACGAATGGTATTAAGGAATACACCCGTCATCCACGCGACTAATACACACTAATTAACCGGTAAAAGATAGTTAGGGAGTAAGGAAATCTAAGTAAACACATTTCTCTACACATAAGTTTCTCACCACATTTTCATTTTTGTTATTTTATTTTATTTGCATTCGTAGTAATTTGGGTTAGTTGACTAGCAACTAATTCCGCCCACTCTATCAAAACCGAGATTTTACTTGCTTTCATAAAAATATAAAAACATAAAAAGAATCTTCCTCAACCCTTAGACCTAATTAGAGTAGTCTTTCATACCTAACGAACACTATTCCCTGTGGAGAACGATCAATCCCCCGTACTTACCACTACACTATACTACATCGGTCAGGTACACTGCCTGGTGGGGTTGTAAGCCTCTTGAGATCCCTCGAGAGGTAAAACCTGTTGTAAGGTTACAAAACCACGCAATCAAGTTTTTGGCGCCGTTGCCGGGGAATAGTTATTGTTTAGGTTGAATTTTATTTTATTAGGTCTACTCACTAGATTCCTTTCTAGTGAGATTTTTATTTTATTTTTATAGGTCTTCTTTAGTCTATCTTATTTCTTTGTTTGTTTGTTCGTAATTTCCATTGACTCTTCCGTTCACCATTATGGAGAACGCGAATCCACCATACTACCAACCACGTAATTCACCCACTCCATATGACATCTTGATGTTTAAACAACATAAAGACGAACCTCTCTATGATGCATGGACTCGTTTTAAATATTTACTCCAAAAAGTCTCTCATCATAACTTCGATTTTTGGTCCCTAACTCAAATCTTTTACAATCATGTCGACCGACATGCCCAAAGGGACATTTACCATATTGCCGGTAGGGATATTAGGGAATTAAGTGCTGAGAAAGCATGGGAAGCTATTGAGAATTGTGCCCAATATTATTATATGGTAGACAACCCAACAAACATTAATACAAGTCAATTGACCACAAATTTCAAGGATCATGAAACAAGTTTGTTTGGGGATGAGGGTAGAGTTGAGCCACCTAGCTGCATGTCATGGTTAGGCACTACCATAATACAGGGTGAACACTTAGGTAATCTTGATGTGATGGAGGATCTAGCCGAGCATGATCACATTGATCAAAAAGACCTAGGTTTTATGATCGATGACGATGAATCTCAAGAAACACATGATGAATCTTTTGGGCAATTTGAATATAGCAGTCAGAATATTGAGGATGATCCTTATGATTCGGATATAGAAGTTGAGATGCCTAGAGAAGCACTTGGGATACTAGGGAAAATGTTAGGGTTAGATTCTACTAAAACACATGATGAGGATATAGGTGATCTTGACAAAAGGAATGATGAGGTAAGTAACATAAGCCCACCAAGTATCCCACAAGTCCTACCATCATTTGAGGCACACACACCGCCCGTGACTTACCCGGAAGAAGTTAAGGAGACTATAGGAACCCCAATAGAGGTAGAGCCCTTGGACCAAACACAACTAGAAGAAATAGGTTTGAATGCTTTTAGTGATCACAACCTTTCTTTTAGTCCTATGGAAGTTCCTAGTTTTGATGAGCCGGAGCCTCAACCAAAACCGTTACCTAATCTTCCATCCTTGGATGAAAATTTAGGAATTGAATTAGGTCCCGATCCACCCATCAAAACATATAGTCCGGGTAGTCTTAAGATTAAGGTAGTAGACTCTAAGCCTTGTAGTGAGGAAGACAACATAGGAGTGAACCATAACCTTTCATACTTACATCACCCATTCATGATTGATCACAAGAAACACTATGGGTTTAAACCGGGTTTATTAGGTCAAGATGGATTCCCAACTAGGAATCTCTCGAAGTTGATTGAAGATGATCCCTTTCTAGGAGAGAACTTCAATTCACCCATTGACCCAATTGAACTAAGTAAGGTTATGATGATTGGATCCCACATCTTTGAGCATATAATTCATCCACCACTCTTTCCTCACGCAGCATACTTCCACCAAGATGGTGTGTATCGCTACTATCACCCGCACTTAATCCTAAGTATAGGAAAAACCTCTCCTTTATCCGTTAAATAAGGGTAGAGTCAGGCTCATGACTCGAACAAAAACAAGCGCTTCTTGGGAGGCAACCCAAGCAATCTTTATTTGCTTTGTGTGTTCATTTATTTGCTTGTTTGATTTTATTTGTTTCCGTATGTGTGTTCAATTTTTATTATTATTGAGTCATGTTAAAAACTAATTTGTGAAAATGCTTTATGTGGTTTTTAACTTCGTCTTAACTACATATAAAGGTATTTTGCAAAAGATAAGTGTAAGGGAAATCTAAATCGGTTTATTAGAACACAAATGAACATGAATCATAATAATAATAAATTAACATACATATTCGTATTTGTTTGAGTCAAATGCTTGTATCGAGTCATAATGATGTTTTGCAGGATTTCCAGGAAGTAAGGTAAAGGTTTTTCCAGAAATTTTCCGGAAACTTAAAATGAAAATTTTTGTCAGGTCATTTCTGACGGCGTCAGGGTTTATAACCTGACGGCGTCAGATTTAATTTCCAGAATTTTTTGAAAGTTTTGTTTTCATAAAAAGTTTTTATTAAAATCTCCAACTTATAATCTCCAGGAATCTGCAAAATTATCATTCCACAAGCATTATATCCTTATATATAGATTTTTCCCGCCGATGTTATGCAGGTTTTCGTGTTTGTTTTCTCAGGTTTAACAGGTTATTTTGGACAAGGAGATGTTTATGGAATCAAGCTTATGGCGATGCATTAGTCATGGAGTTTCAACATTCTCTTTGGAGGAAGATTTAACCGTGTAATTTCATTATCCACCGAGCGAATCAGGGGAGTATTTGATTTCATTCTTTTACTTTTATGCTTTTACATCTTGTTATTTGAACATTGGGGACAATGTTCATCTTAAGTGTAAGGGGAGGGTAAAAGTACGATTTTAGAGAATGCCATTGCGCTTGATTTTTGTTTGTTTAATAATAGATGTGTAATAAAACTGAGATAAACACCTGTTAGGGTAATTTTAGTGCCAAATTTAAAATTTTTTACAACATTTAGGAGTGAAACTTTGATCTTAATGAGCGTCTCACGGATAGGAGTTATATGACTAGCACAAAAATCGTACCACTAAAAAATTTTCCACCCCCATATATGTGAGGTTCACCCCTAGAATTGGTAGGAAAAGCATTTATGCTATGATGTGTGTACCGGTAGCACTTAGATTCTAGAACTTGCGTTAGGACCATTCCAAGGCCACAAGTGAGACTACATTCGTGTAGTTAGATTTACTACATGATAAGAGGCATTAGGATTAACCCATTGTTTTACACCTGTGTTTTTGTTATAATTACATTGGCTACATTGGTCAAGTAATTCTCCCACACCCTTTGCGTTGTACTCATTTTTAGTACACGATACCCCTAGTACACCCCTCAGAGCCTATCTTTTCGTTTCGACCTTTAAGCATTTTACTTAAAGGAAGAATTTGTTACACCCCACTAAAATGTACACCCAAATCGCCTTAGCCTACCTTGTATGCACTCATTTTTAGTGCATTATTGTTACAACATTTGTTTAAACCCAAGTTAATTATCTAGTTGATTACATGGTTGCTAAGTCGAGTCATATCCTTGTACATATTGTTTTGGGACGATTGGGACTCATGGGTAAAGTACTAGTGTAATGGAGTAATGGGGATGAACATCATTTATTACCCCCATATGTGCTAAATGTTTTAAAAGTACTCCAAGTTTTTCAATTATCTTAATTCGAGTCATTAGATTAGTATTTGTAAAGTTATGTAAAAATTCAAGTGTAAGGGGGATGCAATGCCCCTATGATGTATTATTTTGGATGGTAGGGCAAAAGTGTATGCAAAAAAAAAAAAAAAAAAAAAAAAAAAAAAAAAAGAAAAAAAAAAATCGAAAAAATCAAGAAAAATACAAAAAAATGAGAAAAAGAAAAATAGAAAAAACATACGGACTACCATCCCGTTTTATTTTATGTTTATTTTATGTTTTTGTTATTTTATCATTAGCTTAAGATCGAGTCTAGTCTTGGCTTAGCAACATTGTATAGTACATGTAATTGATCAAGATCTTTAACTCGCCACCAGTAAAATATCCTTTATCCAACAAAACCGTGTTTTCCTTTTCCCTACACCTAACGTTATAACCCATTTAAAAGCCCTCTTTGATAGTTTATCTTAGGTGCTTACGCCTAGTGGAGGAGGTTTTCGATCCTTTCCCAAGCCTATGGTAATCTATTTGCTATGACAGGTAGTGAGAGATATTTTCCGTTTTCATTTATGAGATTTATTTTGATGACACTTGAGAGATGTGAGTATCTAAACACTACTTGTGAGGTGCTAGTTTATAATCTCCGTGCTTATTATGATTGAAGTGGAACGAATATTTGTTGTAATTACTTTTATGTTAGCATTAAATGACCCCTAACTTGTATTTTGATTAGAATAAAAGCGCATTTGCTTGAGGACAAGCAAATCTCAAGTGTAAGGGTATTTGATGAAGCGAAAAGTGTACCACTTTTAAGGGGTCATTTAAGCCTTAAATCGTATTTATTTGATCAAATATTGCCCTAAATCGTTCCTTTTGTCATTTTAGGTACTTTTGAGGAGAAATCTGGAAAAGGAGGCATTTTGGACGTTTTTGGAGCATTAAAGTGAAGAAAACGGCAAAGTCTCAAGAATCGGCTAAAAGTTACTCTTGACGGCGTCACAATTAACATGGGACGGCGTCATGCCTTGGCAAGAAAAGTTGGATGTGAAATTTACTCATGACGGGCCAGTGAGATAGCATGTGAATTCTGACGGCGTCACACTTTAACTTGATCGAGGGCGTCACGGCTTAAATCATAAGGGGACGGCGTCACGTTCATGGTTAGACGGCGTCAAGCCTTGATAAGCCAGAATGGATTTTTGAAGAGCTAAAGAGGGACGGCGTCAAGAAGGTCATCCGGGAACCCTAAAAGCGGCGAGGTGACGGCGTCACACTCCATAAGGTGACGCCGTCAGATCCAAAAATCTATATATAGTTTTCTAATTTTTTGTCATTAAAGGAGAGCTTAGTGTGTGGAATTTTGGGAGAAAACCCTAAGACGATTTTAGCTACTTTTTCAGGGCTTTTTGCCTTGAGATCTTCCATGTTTCATTGAAAGATAAGTTATCAATTAATCATTCAATATGTCTATGTGTTGTTTGATTCTATCTTATTCTTGTCTTTTGTTTAACATGTTAGGCTAAATTTATCTTGTGTTTGCTTAGATCTAATGAAACCTAGCTATTGATTATTGGTTGTTAGTGTGTTATTAGTTGTATTGGATGATTGTTTATCTATGTTAGGCTTAAGAAAACTGGCTAACTTCCTATTCGGTAACTTGCTTGAACGTCTTAAGAAACATGAACCAAATGCGTACTAAAGGTTTTTATGGTTGTATTTAATGCACAAGCGAATTCTAGTGATCCCATGTTAGGAGCTTCCTAGCCGGCTCGACATAGGAGTGAAGTAGGAGCTTGTAGAGTTGGGGAAGTAAGTACGCCACCCCACGAATGGTATTAAGGAATACACCCGTCATCCACGCGACTAATACACACTAATTAACCGGTAAAAGATAGTTAGGGAGTAAGGAAATCTAAGTAAACACATTTCTCTACACATAAGTTTCTCACCACATTTTCATTTTTGTTATTTTATTTTATTTGCATTCGTAGTAATTTGGGTTAGTTGACTAGCAACTAATTCCGCCCACTCTATCAAAACCGAGATTTTACTTGCTTTCATAAAAATATAAAAACATAAAAAGAATCTTCCTCAACCCTTAGACCTAATTAGAGTAGTCTTTCATACCTAACGAACACTATTCCCTGTGGAGAACGATCAATCCCCCGTACTTACCACTACACTATACTACATCGGTCAGGTACACTGCCTGGTGGGGTTGTAAGCCTCTTGAGATCCCTCGAGAGGTAAAACCTGTTGTAAGGTTACAAAACCACGCAATCAATAGCACCTGGCCTTGATATAATTAGTCCCACTAATGCGTCTGCCTCTACATCTCAAACACATAGGGCGTTAGACAAATGTGCAAAAGATAATCCAAAAGAGTCTAGGAATGCTAATAAAAATTCAAAGGACAACAAGCTAAATCCTAATGTGTGTACCCCTAGGAATAGCTCAACGAATGTGACCATAAAAACTATTAAAGAATCTGTTGATTCAAACGACATGGTCCACAATCAATACCTAGAAAAAGCTAGGCAAAAGGCACAGGTTCAAAAAGACGGAATTTTAGGTACAAAACCTATAGTGATGAATTCTACAACATTACAAAGCACTGCTAGTAGTAGTAAACCTCTACCTAGGATTATTCAACTAAAGACTAGGGATTGGCTTGCATCTAAGAGTAGTTGCGCAAAAGAAAATGTTATCCACGTAGAATCCAACACTATGAGCTCAAATTCCTCTTCGAACACAAAACAAGCTTCAAATGACTGTAGTGACAAAGTTAAGGTTGCTGTTTTAAACAAGAATGCTGAATTTGTTTGTCCTACATGTCAGAAATGTGTCTTTTCAGCTAATCATGATGCATGTGTTGCACAATATATCAAGAAAGCAAATGCAAGTGCTAAGGCACAATCCACTAAGACACCAAAAAGAAACAAGCCCGTTGATAAAAAGCAAAAGGCGAAGAAACCAACTAGGTGGATCTCTACAGGACGTAGTTTTTCTCAAAATGAGACTTCCGCTGCATCTGATAAGAAAACAACTCCTAGATCATGCCCTAGGTGGATTCCCATGGGAAAAGTTTTTAAAACAGTTGGTCTTAGATGGATTCCCACAGGAAAGATTCTTGATAGCTGCACCACAACAAGTAATAGTGAAAATCATCAGGATAAGGATATAGAAACCACTACAACCGTTGATACTGGACACCCTCAATGTGATGATTCATGTTCTTCTAACACTATTATTTGTGCATATTCTTCTTTTGTGGATTCTGTGAATGCAGGTACTTGTGAAAGTGTTGAGACTTCATACTCTGAATGTGGAAAAGAAGAGCTTTATGCCAACATTTCATTTGGAAATCCTAGTCTTGTTCCACTTTTAACTCCACTTTTACTTGTTCATACTTAATCATTCTTTGTACATATATACATTTTTTGAAAAAAAAACTCAAAAGCAAAATTCAAAAACAGAAAATGTCAAAAATCCAAAAATATTCTTCTCCGACATGTCTCTCGTATAATCGATATTCTGTACGTACCTAGAAATGTCATTTAACAATGATACGGGCATGTACAGATGCTTGAGCGAGAGTTCATTTAAATGTTTTCAAAACATGTCGTCTCTCAAAATTCTTCATTAAGGCTTTCGTGCATTTCAGTACGAAACCCGCGCTACATTGAATGACTTCTGATTATTTCTGATCAGGACTCGCAATGTTAATGGCAAAAAGCAAAAACAGTGAGCACTTAATCAAAATTGTTTCAAAAGGATTTTTCAAAGTCTTTCTATAAATTTTGTGCTCACAAAACACCTCGATTCGCCCCTGGTTAGCTCTCTAACTGTTTTTAAACTCAAAAGTTTAAAACTTACGCTCTATTTAAGGGGGAGAATACAAAGAAAAATGTCCCATTTTTCATGCTAAAATCAGTCCGTCTCTCCACAAAAAGTTTCATTTTAATCAACTGTTTTCAAAAATACCACTTCATGCTATTTTTGAGGGGGAGATTAAGTGTTTATTAAACATAAGGGGGAGAGGACGTGATTAAAATGTGATCAAAAAGTTTTTGTCGTTGGAATCTCAAGACTCAGTGATAACCCTCGAATTGACGAAACTAACTGTCCGTTATCGAAAAGACTAGTCCTGGACGGGTAATAATTTCAAGCTGGTTTTCCAGTGATGTAAGCGTGTCTCGCAAAGGACTTGTCTGAGTAGAATGTACCAATTCGAGAGATGATCATTGAATATGACCGGGACGGGTAATAATTTCAAACTAGTCTAACTAGTTGATGAAGCGAAAAGTGTACCGCTTTTAGGGGGTCATTTAAGCCCTAAATCGTATTTATTTGATCAAATATTGCCCTAAATCGTTCCTTTTGTCATTTTAGGTACTTTGGAGAAGAAATCTGAAAAAGGAAGCATTTTGGACATTTTTGGAGCATAAAAGTGAAGAAAACGACAAAGTCTCCAAAGCTGCTGGAAAAGTACACGTGACGGCGTCAAAGATTGCTCCTGAAGGCGTCACGGCTTGGCAAAAGAGGTGGATATGACAAATACACGTGACGCGCCAGAAAGTTTTACAAAGGAAGTCTGACGGCGTCACCCTTTAAGGTGATCAAGGTCGTCACGGTTTAAGTTAAAGAGAGACGGCGTCAAGCACAATTGTGACGGCGTCAACCCTTGACACGCCAGTGTGGATTTTTGAGGATTAAAGAGGGACGGCGTCAGGAAGACCATCCGGGAACCCTAGCCGCGGTGAGGTGACGGCGTCACCTCCTACAACGGGACGCCGTCAGCCCCTAAATTCTATATATAGTTTTGCAATTTTTAGTCATTAGGGTGCAACTTTGTGAGGAGAAACCCTAAGACGAATTTTCTGCCATTTTTAAGGGATTTATACCCTTGGATCTCCCATGTTTAATTGAAGATAAGTAATCAATTAATCATTCAATATGTCTATGTGTTGTTTGATTATATCTTATTCTTGTCTTTTAATTAACATGCTAGGCTAGATTTATCTTGTGTTTGCTTAGATCTAATGAAACCTAACTATTGATTATTGGTTGTTGGTGTGTTATTAATTGTATTGGATGATTGTTTATCGATGTTAGGCTTAAGAAAACTGGCTAACCTACTATACGGTAACTTGCTTGAACGTCTTAAGAAACATGAACCAATGCGTACTAAGGTTTTTATGGTTGTATTTAATGCATGAGCGAATTCTAGTGATCCCATGTGAGGAGCTTCTTAGCCGGCTCGACATAGGAGTGAAGTAGGAGCTTGTAGAGTTGGGGAAGTACGTACGCCACCCCACGATTGATATTAAGGAATACACCCGTCATCCACGCAATTAATACACACTAATCAACCGGTAAAAGATAGTTAGGGAGTAAGGAAATCTAAGTAAACACATTTCTCTCCATATAAGTTTCACAACCTTTTCATTTTCAGTCATTTTATTTTATTTGCAATTGTAGTTATTTGGGTTAGTTGATGGTACAAATATTGTGCTTAAACACATACTTTTATTTGACCAAAACCGGACCCAAATAGACCAAAAACTAACCAAATATGCCAAATATATTGTGTTTTTGTGTTTTTACATATGCAGGCACGGATATTAAGGAAAATGACAAAAAGAAAGATAAAATAGATAGAAATCGAGCACGAGATTGGAAAGAGTGTGAAAAGCCGAAGTCGGGGATAATTTTCTACATTACGGGTACGAAACGAGAAATTTGGAGCAAAAGTACGGGGTTTCGAGCATTTATGGAAGATTATTGAAACCCGAAGATAAAGCTCAAGTATCACTTAGTTTGGCCCAAGAAAACTATAATGAAGTCGAAGTCCAAAAGAAAAAAAAAAAAAAAATCAAGCCCAACGAGTTTTCAATTCACAAGATGAATTATTAATGGAGTAGTTATTGGTCTTGGGCTTTGATTTGCTTAATCTCATTGAAGGCCCATTCCATTGGATCTATTGGACTGCTTATTTTGTTCGCTGATAATAGAAGACCACAAAGACGATTTGCAATCTATAAAAGAAAGAAATAAAACAAAGATGCAAAGTTCCCTTGTGCCTAGCGTGTGAGGCTCACTTGCCAAAATTAAATACAAAAGGGAAATGGAGCATCTCCCTCTCCACCACTCTCGGGCCACTATCTCATCCTCCAATTGTTCGATGCCACGTGGCACTATGTTGGGAACTAGTACGAAGGATTGCAGCGATCACTTTTCTTGGTCGAGAAGTGTCACTATTTTTGTAATATTTTGATAGATTAGGGACTAAATATGTAACTATTAGGTTTATTTAAACCCTCTCAACCTTAGCACAATATCATCTTCTTCCTTTAGTTTTTATAAAATCTCTCTAGTTTTAGTTTTGTGTTTTATTAGATAGAAGTAGGAGTAGTGTAATTTAATTTTTCAGTTTTTTTATATAAATAGTTTGCTTCTTAATCATTTTTCATACATGTCTTGCTTATTTATGTAAACTTTTACAATCTTTCAAATCTTACGTTAACCTTCTTATAAAGTTTTAAGCTTAAATCTTCTCCTCTTATCTTTTTCTTTCATGTAGCAGTCGTTGCTTTATTTTCACCTTGGTCTCACTATTAATTACCTTTTGGTATTAAGATTTCTCTATTTACATGACAAGCAATTTTAAACTATGGTTATTTTATTAATTTTGTTTTGTAAGTTTCATATACTGATGGCATTTGGCATCATACGATTTTGATTCTAGCATAGAGTTTTGAATTAAATAATAGATCTTGCACTTTTCTTCCTTTCCCTACGTTGTGTTACATCAATATTTTACGAACTAGTTTCAATGTTTTTCCTCTCTTCTATTTCTTTTCAAACTTTCGTTATTTCATTTTGTTTTGCATCAAGTCAAAGTTTTTAATTTCTTAGTTGATATAAATACTTAGCTTATTATTACTAACTTTTGATGAACTTTTCATTTTTCTTTGTTTCTCATCATCTCTACTGCTAAGGCCGGAGCTTAAGGGTTTTATAAGCTTGCTTATTAATAAAGTTTATTACTTTTTAGTCTTAATAAGCTAATTAGTTAATAAAGTCGCAAACTTTATTAACTATTTGGTTTTATTAAAGCTTTTTAAGAATTAAACTTTATGGTTTGTTTAGTTTATAAGATCGGGTGGTTATTTTCGTCTAATCGCTTAGATCGGGTTTTACTTTATTATCCTTTTTACTTTTAGTTAATTAGTTAAATAACTATGCTCATGTTTGTTGGATCATTTGTTTTGGTTAGCTTATTTAATATGTGTCGTGAGTAGATTTTTATATACTTGTTGAGTAGATTATTCCCTGAATTAAGTGTGATTTTAAAAGTTATAAAATAAATTGGTTAGTAAGTTTAAGTTACTTAGATTGAAATTTTGGTTGTTTGAGCGGGCAAAAGCCGTGAAAATAATTGGGTTTTAATTTAGATATTGATATCTATTTATGAAATTGTTTTCAAAATAAACCAACGTTGTGAGAAAATGATTATTTATAAAAGATATTAATTCATCAATAGAGGACTTAATTGAAATAATAAACCACACTTAAGGATCTTGATAATTTGCTTAACAAGTATATCTTTTTATCATAAATTTCTTATTTTGCTTAGTATAATCTAGTTTATCATTTTTTAGTTGTTATCTTTTATCGTTAACTTTAGATTATTTACTTGCTACTAGTTTTTAGATTAAGTTGCGTTTTAGGTTATTTGTGCTTTTCATGCGTAATTATTGCTTTATGATTGGTATTCGTAGTTATAAAATCCAAATATCTCTTTTATTCTCACTATTCATCTCACTTATTCACGAACCGAATCACAATTCCATTCAATCTTCATCGGGACAACGAACCTGGGGTTTTTACATTATTTCCCTTTTGTGATTTCTCCCTTGATCTATAATTGACTAAATCAGTTTTTGACTAGCAACTAATTCCGCCCACTCCTTCAAACCCGAGATTTTACTTGCTTTCCATAAAATATAAAAATACAAAAAGAATCTTCCCTCACCCTTAGACCTATTAGAGTAGTTTTTCAATCCTAACGACACTATTCCCCTAGAGAACGATCAATCCCCCGGTACTTGCCACTTCACTATACTACATCGGTCAGGTACACTGCCTGGTGGGGATTGCAAGCCTCTTGAGATCCCTCGAGAGGTAAAACCTGTTGTAAGGTCGCAAAACCACGCATCAAGTTTTTGGCGCCGCTGCCAGGGAATAGTTATTGTTTAGGTTGAATTTTTATTTTATTAGGTCTACTCACTAGATTCCTTTCTAGTGAGATTTTTATTTTCTTTTTATTAGATTTCTTTAGTCTATCTTTTTCTTTGTGCCCTTTGTTTGTAAAACCATTTTCATTTGTCACCATGGCGGATGAAATTCCATTTAGATCATTAACAATAGAGTAACAATTACTTTACACGGATAGATTTGCTTCCTGTTGTTCCAATGAATTTTTAAGTGATCTTAGATATATACAAGAGGAGATGGGTATAAAGTTTGATAGGTTTGATGAATTATGTACATGTGTGGCTTCTATTAAACAATCATTGTTAGGATCAACTCCTTTTAATAAGACCCTTTGGAAAATTTTTGAGGAAAGCCTCCTAACCGTGAACCATAAGTTTAATGAATTAATGGGTTCGTATACATCACAACTTGAGGAAACAATTGAGGAGGATTTAGCCGAACATGAGCATATTGAGCAAAAAGACCTAGGTTTTACGATCAATGACTTTGAATCTCAAGGAACACATGATGAATCCTTTAGGCAAATTGAACATAGTAATCAGGTTATCGGGGAAGATTCTTATGAATCAGACTTAGAACTTGAAATGGCTAGAGAAGGATTTGAGATACTTAGGAACATGTTTGGGTTAGATTCTACTAAAACACATGATGTGGATATAATTGATATAGAGACAAGGAAGGATGAGGTAAATAACACAAACCTACAAAGTACCCCACAAGTCCTACCATCAACGAGGCATACACACCGCCCGTGACTTACCCGGAAGAAGTAGAAGGGACTATAGGAACCCCAATTGAAGTAGAACCTTTGGAAGAAACAAAACTAGTAGAAATAGGTTTGAATACTTGTAGTCATAACCTTTCTTTTAGTTCTAGGGGATTTCCTATTTTTGATGAACCAGAGCCTCAACCAAAACCGTTACCTAATCTTCCATCTTTAGATGTGAACTTAGGAATTGAATTAGGTCCCGACCCACCCATCAAACCATATAGTCCGGGTAGTTTTATGTTGAAGGTAGTAGACTCTAAGCCTTGTAGAGAGGAAGCTAATATAGGAGTGAACCATGACCTTACATACTTACATCACCCATTCATGATTGATCACAAGAAACATTATGGGTTTAAACCGGGTTTATTAGGTCAAGATGGATTCCTAACTAGGAATCTCTCGAAGTTGATAGAAGATGATCCCTTTTTAGGAGAAAACTTTAATTCACCCATTGACCAAAGTGAACTAGGTAAGGTTATGATGAAAGGAGCACACCCCTTTGAGCATATAATTCATCCACCAATCTTTCCTCACGTGGCATACTCCTACCGAGCTGGTGTGTATCGCTACTATCACCCGCACTTAACCCTAAGTGTAGGGAAAACCTCCCCTATTTCCGTTAAATAAGGGTAGAGTCAGGCTCGTGACTCGAACAAAAACAAGCGCTTCTTGGGAGGCAACCCAAGCTTTATTTGCTTTGTGTGTTTATTTAGTTGTTTATTTGATTTTATTTGTTTCCGTATGCATGTTTTATTTTTATTGTTTGTGGATCATGATTCAAAATAAATTGTGAAAATGCTTTATTTTGTTTTTAACTTCGTCTTAATTACATATAAAGGTATTTTGCAAAAGCTAAGTGTAAGGGAAATCCAAATCGGTTTATTAGAACAAATGAACATGAATCATAACAATATTAAATTAACATACATATTAGTAATTGTTCGAGTCAAATGCTTGTATCGAGTCATAATGATATTTTGCAGGAATTCCAGGAAGTAAGGTATAGGTTTTTCCAGAAATTTTCCGGAAACTTAACATGAGAATTCTGTCAGATCATTTCTGACGGCGTCAGGCCTTACAACCTGACGGCGCCAGGTTTTAATTTTCTGAAATTTTTGAAAGTTTTGTTTTTCTACCGGAATCATAAAAAGTTTTTATTAAATCTCTAACTTATAAACTCCAGGAATCTGCAAAATAATCATTCCACAAGCATTATATCCTTATATAGATTTATCCCGCCGATGTTATGCAGGTTTTCGTGTTTGTTTTCTCAGGTTTAACAGGTTATTTTGGACAAGGAGATGTATGTGGAATCTAGCTTTTGGCGATGCTTTAGTCTTGGAGCTACAACATTACCTTGGAAGAAGATCTAACCATGTTACCTCTTTATCCACCAAACGAATCAAGGGAGTATTTGATTTCATTCTTTTACCTTATTTACTTTTACATCTTGTTATTTGAACATTGGGGACAATGTTCATCTTAAGTGTAAGGGGGGGTAAAGTACGATACTTTAGAGAATGCTATTACGCTTGATTTTTCGTTTGTTTAATGGTAGATGTGTAATAAAACTGAGAGAAATACCTGTTAGGGCAATTTTAGTGCCAAATTTAAATTTTTTACAACATATAGGAGTGAAACTTTGATCTTAATAAGCGTCTCATGGATAGGAGTTATATGACTAGCACAAAAACCGTACCACTAAAAAATTTTCCACCCCCAAATATGTGAGGTTCGCCCCTAGAATTGGTAGGAAAAGCATTTATGCTATGATGTGTGTACCGGTAGCACTTAGATTCTAGAAGTTGCGTTAGGACCATTCCAAGGCCACAAGTGAGACTACATTCGTGTAGTTAGATTTACTACATGATAAGAGGCATTAGGATTAACCCATTGTTTTACACCTGTGTTTTTGTTATAATTACATTGGCTACATTGGTCAAGTAATTCTCCCACACCCTTTGCGTTGTACTCATTTTTAGTACACGATACCCCTAGTACACCCCTCAGAGCCTATCTTTTCGTTTTGACCTTTAAGCATTTTACTTAAAGGAAGAATTTGTTTACACCCCACTTAAATGTACACCCAAATCGCCTTAGCCTACCTTGTGTGCACTCATTTTTAGTGCATTATTGTGACAACATTTGTTTAAACCCCAAGTTAATTATCTAATTGATTACATGGTTGCTAAGTCGAGTCATATCCTTGTACATATTGTTTTGGGACGATTGGGACTCATGGGTAAAGTACTAGTGTAATGGAGTAATGAAGAAGAACAACATTATTACCCCCATATGTGCTAAATATTTTAAAAGTACTCCAAGTGTTTCGATTATCTTAATTCGAGTCATTAGAATAGTTAATTGTAAAGTTATGTAAAAGTTCAAGTGTAAGGGGGATACAACCCCCCTACGATGTATTATTTTGGATGGTAGGGCAAGAGTGTATGAAAAAAAAAAAAAAAAAATCGAAAAAATCAAGAAAAATACAAAAAAAAAAATGAGAAAAAGAAAAGTAGAAAAAACATACGGACTACCATCCCGTTTCATTTTATGTTTATTTTACGTTTTTGTTATTTTGTTTTTAGCTTAAGTCGAGTCTAGTCTTGGCTTAGCAACGCCATATTGTACATGTAATTAATCAAGATCTTTAACTCACCACCAGTAAAATATCCTTTATCCAACAAAACCGTGTTTATCATATCCCTACACCTAACGTTATAACCCGTTTAAAAGCCCTCTTTGATAGTTTATCTTAGGTGCTTACGCCTAGTGGAGGAGGTTTTTGATCCTTTCCCAAGCCTATGGTAATCTATTTGCTATGACAGGTAGTGAGAGATATTATCCATTTTCATTTATGAGATATACTTTTATGACACCTGAGAGATGTGAGTATCTAAACACTACTTGTGAGGTGCTAGTTTGTAATATCCGTGCTTATTATGATTAAAGTGGAACGACTATTTGTTGTAATTACTTTTATATTAGCGTTAAATGACCCCTAACTTGTATTTTGATTAGAATAAAAGCGCATTTGCTTGAGGACAAGCAAATCTCAAGTGTAAGGGTATTTGATGAAGCGAAAAGTGTACCGCTTTTAGGGGGTCATTTAAGCCCTAAATCGTATTTATTTGATCAAATATTGCCCTAAATCGTTCCTTTTGTCATTTTAGGTACTTTGGAGAAGAAATCTGAAAAAGGAAGCATTTTGGACGTTTTTGGAGCATAAAAGTGAAGAAAACGACAAAGTCTCCAAAGCTGCTAGAAAAGTACACGTAACGGCGTCAAAGATTGCTCCTGACGGCGTCACGGCTTGGCAAAAGAGGTGGATATGAAAAATACACGTGACGCGCCAGAAAGTTTTACAAAGGAAGTCTGACGGCGTCACCCTTTAAGGTGATCAAGGCCGTCACGGTTTAAGTTAAAGAGAGACGGCGTCAAGCACAATTGTGACGGCGTCAACCCTTGACGCGCCAGAGTGGATTTTTGAGGATTAAAGAGGGACGGCGTCAGGAAGACCATCCGGGAACCCTAGCTGCGGCGAGGTGACGGCGTCACCTCCTACAACGTGACGCCGTCAGCCCCTAAATTCTATATATAGTTTTGCAATTTTTAGTCATTAGGGTGCAACTTTGTGAGGAGAAACCCTAAGACGAATTTTCTGCCATTTTTAAGGGTTTTATACCCTTGGATCTCCCATGTTTAATTGAAGATAAGTAATCAATTAATCATTCAATATGTCTATGTGTTGTTTGATTATATCTTATTCTTGTCTTTTAATTAACATGCTAGGCTAGATTTATCTTGTGTTTGCTTAGATCTAATGAAACCTAACTATTGATTATTGGTTGTTGGTGTGTTATTAATTGTATTGGATGATTGTTTATCGATGTTAGGCTTAAGAAAACTGGCTAACCTCCTATACGGTAACTTGCTTGAACGTCTTAAGAAACATGAACCAATGCGTACTAAGGTTTTTATGGTTGTATTTAATGCATGAGCGAATTCTAGTGATCCCATGTTAGGAGCTTCTTAGCCGGCTCGACATAGGAGTGAAGTAGGAGCTTGTAGAGTTGGGGAAGTACGTACGCCACCCCACGATTGGTATTAAGGAATACACCCGTCATCCACGCAATTAATACACACTAATCAACCGGTAAAAGATAGTTAGGGAGTAAGGAAATCTAAGTAAACACATTTCTCTCCATATAAATTTCACAACCTTTTCATTTTCAGTCATTTTATTTTATTTGCAATTGTAGTTATTTGGGTTAGTTGACTAGCAACTAATTCCGCCCACTCCTTCAAACCCGAGATTTTACTTGCTTTCCATAAAATATAAAAATACAAAAAGAATCTTCCCTCACCTTTAGACCTATTAGAGTAGTTTTTCAATCCTAACGATACTATTCCCCTGGAGAACGATCAATCCCCCGGTACTTGCCACTTCACTATACTACATCGGTCAGGTACACTGCCTGGTGGGGATTGCAAGCCTCTTGAGATCCCTCGAGAGGTAAAACCTGTTGTAAGGTCGCAAAACCACGCATCACTAGTGATGTAAGCGTGTCTCGCGAAGGTCGTGTTCATTGAAAGTCGATCATTTCAAATGTGCGAACTCTACCCGACATGTGCAGTTTATTTAAAAATTGCATGAGCACATGTGAAGGGGGAGTGTTTCAAAAATGCAAAACTCTCAATGTGTTAACAAAATGTGTTTTCTCATAAACACGTTGAGAGATTTTCACAAGGTTTAATGGCATGTGACAAATAATCTAGGATAATCATGGAGTAATAAGGTGATTATGGCTAGGTTATGTCCAATGATCCGCCAGAACCGGAGGGATCTACCCAAGGACAATTCCAATAGCTTAGCATTAGAAGTCCTTAGGTAAGATTGAAAAAAGGAGTATAATGAGAAAGGAGAAAGAAGGGGTTGAAGAATTAAAAAGAAAAGTTTTTGTAAGGGTGAAAAGAAATAGCCCTCCATGAAAACTTAGGTCAGAAACCGGGTCAATACATCTGCTATCGGTACTCACTAAGGTGATACTGGTATTGAAGACAAGACGTCATGGACCCAGTGATGCATTGCACCACCCCTCCTATCCACTCAAATATCTCTCAAAAGATATTTGTTTCATTTCTCACGGAGAACACTGCATAATCTATCGACCTCTCACTCCGAGATGAGTTGATATTGAAAAGGTGGCACTCTGCTCCATGCCTCCGATGACTAAAACCAAAACACACATTATTGAGTCTAGAGACATGAGATTCATCAAAAAGATCTCTTAGGAACACTTCTAATACAATACACTTGTGTTCACCAAAAAGGACACAAGTTGTATGAGTCTGAATGAGATCTAAGGATCTTGCCTTATGTCATGATGGTTACTCGCTTCAAACGGTCTACAGTCTTGAAGTGATACCTCGGTATACTTCAGAGGCTCTTAACGGCCTTGGTAAAGATTAGAGAAAGTTTTCACACTATGCTGATAACGATCTCGAAATCTGAACCTATAAGCGCTGGACGATTTATTGCTAACTGTTTTATGTAGGTACTGACAAAAGTCCATTGACCATCATCATCTACAACGACGACGAATCTAGACAGAAGAAGTAGATCAAGGCAAGACCGACCAAAAGAAGATACTTTGAAGATCACAAAGCATGAAGGAACAAAGAAGCAAGACTATTCTAAAACAACACCCTAAGCTCAAGACATTGAAGACGAATGACCTAATCACAAGGAGCGTCATTTGAATGACCATCCCTTAGGGGGAGATTGTTAGCTTTTATAAAAAGTGATGGTCATTTGTGTTTTATTATTTTTGTAAAAGTGTAGTTGTTTAGTTAAAAGAATAGTCAATGGGCTTGAGTTAATCTAATAGGTAAAAAGAAAGCCCAAAGAAAAGCCCAAGCCCACTCAAGTTGTAAAAGTATAAAAGCCTCCAACCCTCCCATTTGGCAGGTTGGAGGTGTGTGTTTTATATGTGTAGTTTATCTCTCTAGTTTCTCTCACTAGAAATCATTCACCACACTTCTCTATTGTGCCTCTCATTGATTGTAGTTGTAAGATAAGGTTAGATTGAGAAGATTACAATTTTGACTTTAGTGGTCCTTTGGCAAAGGAGCGGTGAGCTGTGGCTATATTTTAGGAAGACTAATTCTCCAATCTTTGTTTAAGAAGCTGTAGCAAATGAGCGGTGAGCTGTGTCTGTTTAGTCTGTGTTTATGTGTTATCTTATGCATTAGTAGATGTATATATCGTAGTTATTTGGCCACAAATGAGGTTGAATATAACCATGTTGTTGTCTTGCACGTAAGTAGTCATTTTACACATATAACCATGTTCTATTTTACACATGTACTCATTTATAATTACAGTTAGTTATATCTGTTACTAAACGTTTTTATTTAAAAAAGCTCACGGCTACTGCTCACAGCTGCAACCCACAGCTACCACTCATATCACTGCTATTAAATTAGTTTACTTCGCTTTAAACTAGTCTACATAGTTTTTTTTTTTTTTTTTTTTTTTTTTTTTTTTTTTTTTTTTTTTTTTTTAATTATACTTATTATAACTACTAACTTAACATGTTCCGATTTAAACATATATTTCTCAGTTCTTCTTCATTGAAATGTCTGTTATAATATGTTGTTCCAACTGATACATCGCATGCACATGACTTCAATCAGTCATGTAAAAACTCGTGGAAGGTAAAATTTCTTTTTGCTGATTTTGAGTTATGGTAAGGATATTTTCAACAAAAGAAGTTGAAAAAAAAAGGTCAGCTAGGAGTGTATTTTAATAAAATAGAGTCTCTGGATGTTACAATCATCATCGAGGTCATTTCACATGTCTTTGACCTTAACTTAATGGGAGAACTAACATTCGTCAGCGAACAGTGCCTCTCGGTGGCTGTTTTGCAAAAAACGTAAACAATAATGGTTGTTTTGCAACAAATTTTGTCTCGGGGTAATCCTTGCGTTTTCGGAAAACATTAGGGACATAATTTGCAATTTACCCTAAATTCTAACAACATCAGTATTGGGAAGTCAAAATCCCAAAGTTAGAGTATCAGAAAATACTTTAGGAAGAAGGTACTGCTAGTTCATGATCAAGGTACTGCTAGAACAAGAAGGTACTGTTAGTACAAGTAGAAGGTACTGCTAGTAGAAAATGGTACTGCTGATCAGTGAGTCATAGAGCTGCTACAAGGATAAGATCGAAGAAGATATTATTTGTATGAGTCACTCTTATGCAAAAATAATATCTAGATATGTTCTCAGTCAACAAGTTCATGCATGTGCTTTCATTAATTCATTTGAACAACTTGAGAGATATAATCTTCCATACGCTAGCTCGACTTAAACTTTTGTAAGACAAGTGTTGATTAGACATAAAGCAATATTGTGAGAGATCTCTTGGACTATAAAAGAGATCTTAGACTAGTGATTGTGTACGAGCATATATGCTTAATTAAGAACTCATATCTGTTAAGACATAGAACAAACAAAAAACATATATCACAAATCTAGAAACATAAGATTCAAGGTCTTTGTAACCCTAGTGATAAATTCAAGATCACTCGTATTATTTTGAATAATATTGAATCGTTTGGTGATAAACTTTCTTTGTTCATTGTTAAGTAACAAACATAATTCTTCCATTTCCATAACATACATAACATTCTAAGTGTGATTAAGTAAATTCTGCGTACTTAATCATATAAACTCAATATATCATTACACACAAAGTGTAACACCCCAACCCGACAAGGGCAAAGGTGTCACATATACGGATTCTTATCAGAACAAACACAGACATTTGACATAAATAATACAATGAAAATCCAAGGTTTACAACTGAAATCAGAACTACAAGCTTTACATTACAAAATTTCTATGTCTAATATAAGGTTCTTCTAGTCATCTTCCAAAAGCTAATGAAGTCTTCTAAAGTCAACACTTTTCACCCAACTCCCAGCTTCCAACTAAACCTGCCGCGGGAAAAGAAACGCGGCTGAGCTTCACGAGCTCAGTGAATAGATATAACGGTAACAAACAATAATAATGAAATAGGGAAGATGGAAGGAATCGTACATGATGTAATAATAATAGATGAGAGGAAGTATGAAAGTTATACAGTGATATCAGAAAACATGGATAGTATCATGAGTAATGGTGAAGTAATCAAAAGATCCCATCAAGCCCAAACATACCAAGCCCAGTACAGAGATAAATCCAGAATCATGTCATAGGGTGTCAGAAATGAAAGGTAAAGGTCATAAGTCTATAAAGTGCATGGAAAACAGTAATCCTCTACGAGCCCAGAAACATGAACATGAAATCATAATCATACCGCCATGCAGAGAGATGTTCCTCTCACTAATCCCAGAAATCAGAAATATGGAGTGATCAGCTCCCAGAGTTGTGAAAGATGTGTATCGCACACACCATCAGTCACCATGCATATCATAACATATCATAACATGAACATAATACAGAAACAAATCTAGGATGCATCCATACGCCCCTGGTGGCCATAACTCCCAACACACCAAATAAAATACAGAAAAGGGACGGGACAGGTCATCACTCTCCTGCCCTAGAGTCATGCCATCGGTGCATCGACTGACATGGACATGAAACCCTCATGCCTAGTGAGTGGCTCGTAGTATCAAACTGTGGGTCAAGGTCAAGTATCATGAATCATGTTTTTAGTTTACTTGCATAGGTCAATATCATGTTTCATAAGTTCATAATCATGGTTCATAGTCATGGTTCATAAGCAAGGCTCATAAACAAAGGTTCATAAGCAAAGGTTCATGAATGAAAGGTTCATAATCACAAAAGGTTCAATATCAGAAAGGTCATATATCAGAAATGTTTAATATCAGAAAGGTTCATAACAGAAAGGTCATGTATCAGAAAGGTTCAGTATCAAAAAGATTCAGTACTACAAAGGTCATGTCAAAGGTTCATAATATCATGAAAGAAACAAGAAAGGTTCACAGAATTAAAGAACATGGCAGTGAATCAGAAATCAGAAATGAGACGAAGGCACCTTACTAAAGAAGGGCAGAATATCTGTACCTTATTGCTTGACAAGGATCACACTGAAAAAGATGATAAAGAGCACAGAACTACTCCCTCTTCACACCTAGAGGAGTAAAGACATGATTACTAAAGATCCCATTTCCATATTAAGTAACTTTCTATTTTTAGCAGGTTTCCATTTTTAGAAAGTTTCCTTATTTAGTAAGTTTCCAAAATTAGCAGATTTCTATAATGAGTAAGATTTAAGTATTTTGATTTAGTTAAGTCATTAATTTAGTCTCATTATGGAATTAGGGTTGGTTTTAGCAGGTTATAAAAGTTTAGGGTTAAATATGACAAGTTTACAAAGTTTAGGGTTTTAATTGTAAATATATCAAATTAAAGGTCTAGAATGAAAATATCATAAATTACTTATTTAAATACCCCATTTATTCAGAATTACATCTTTGGCCCAGTAAGTTCCATATTTTACATTTTAAACCCTTTATTTACAAAAGTTACCAAATAAACCCTAAAGTTACATAATTTATAATTTAATCCATATAATATCTTTAATTACACCATTAACCCTTATATTTAATTATATACAGAATCTACCTTCTAATTTCATGCATGGTACGATTTAACCCTTTAGTTTCCCATAATTACACATTTAGTCCCTATAATTATAAAACATATATGAATTTGTAAATTCCAAATAATTACATATTAGCCCCCATAATTATCCAAACTTACACCGAACCATCTTAACATTATAATTTACTCAAAATGACCTCAAGTTTCCAGTATTTACATTTTTAGTCCCTTGATTTAATTAAATTGCAAATCGAAATAATAATTATATATAATTACCCATTTAACCTTTTAAATGCAAAATTTACATAAGGACCCCTCATTTAACATTTTATACGAATTATACCATGTCCAAATAACTTACGAAAATTATCCCTTGAGTTGTTAGAATTACAAAACACACCCTTAGATTTATTTCTACAAATCGATACACTTTTAATTAACCAAATCAAAACCCTAACTTCACCAATCATTACCTCATCATTACCACATCATTTAGACACCTAAATTTTCCAGATTAAATCATGAAATCCTTAGGTCGAATTATTTTTAGGGTTTTTCCATAATTGCACTTTTATTTCTATTTAGCCGATTTACAACAATTTCCACAATAATAGATTTAGGCCTCCACAATTCATATGAACATTTTTCCAGTGTTATATGATGATCATAGATGCCATGAAAAATAATAACATGATCCAGAAAAATCGCATGCATACACTTTGATATTTAATTCGATTCTAGGGTTTATAACACAATATTTTTCATACGATTTATATATGATGCATGGGCTGTTTTTATCATTTTTCCCAGGTTGTATTCGACATAAAGATCATAAGAAAAATGGCCAATGAATTTTAGAGGTGTCGCATAATTAATTTATGAATTACCTTGTTTACTAGCGCACGAAAGGAAAATAACTCCCCAAAATAGAGATCGACCAAACAAGGCTTCACCACTATTTTTCCTAGGTTGTACACGTTAGGAAGAGTGTTAGGAAAATGAGAAACAAGATTTGTGGTGATCGAGTGAATTAAAACGAATTATACCTCTTTTGTATGTCGCGATGGGAGAAAATTCACCACATTAGGATCGTGCAAAGAACACCTTCAAAATTATTTTTCCAGGACTCCTTAGAAGTATATTGATCACAGAAAAATGCTTAGAGGATTTGTGGAAGTCGTATGGAGGCTCAAGGGATTTTTGGTGTGTTTTGGTTATATCGGCATTTTAGGGTTTCTTAGAATAAAAATGTGTTGAATGATTTTTTTTTTAAAAGATAACCGGTCAAAGGGGAGGGTTAATGGGCCAATAATTCGGAAGTTTTGATTAGGAGCATTATTGCTTTGATTATCCCTTTAATTGCTCTTAAATTTCCTTTAATTTCCTTTTATTAATTCATAACTTTTGAATTTAAATTCTATTTGGCGCCCAAGGGCATTTTGGTAATTTTGTGGCTTGTATATAAGTTAAATGGAGTTGTTAAAAATATTTGGGATCATAACTTGTTCATTGTTAGAAGTTTGGAATTTATTTTGATGCTTTACATATGTTTTATTTAGATTTTAAATTCTCAGGGGCAATTTGGTCATTTTGAATGTTATAGAATTTCAGGTATTACAACTTCTTCCCCACTAACAGAAAAATTTCGTCCTCGAAATTTGCAGGAAGCGGAGAGAAATGAGAACGGAATACCCATACGGAATGCGAACAAGATTTCAAATCAATACAACTGTATCAACAGTAGGGAGTTCTACATGGCTTCAAGATTTACAACTTAGGTCAACAGAATGAAAACGGGAGTCCAACTCATCCCGATATTTAACGAACGAAGGTAGAGTATACGCATAGGTAGAATGAACCTAAGGTCTCACAAATCACGGATAGTCCATCGGAAATCAGGTTCTAAACTTCTTAGGTACTTCCCAAGACATCCTATGGCCACAATGAGGGCACGTTATATGGTGTAAGTATTATCACGTTAATAATACCAGCACCACATAAATATGCCTTCATGATGATCATACTTTATCTCGAGTCGTAAGCAAAACAATCTATCTTCATCCACCTAGCACTTCTACAGTCTCAGAGGTCAAATAGCGTCAGAAAATTCACAGATGCTTATCAAAAGCAAGAGACAAACAACAGAATGTATCGAGTACGTCATCGCTATGGAGATTCTCAGAATTGCCCGAAGAGGTATCACATGATTAACAAAGGATCAGAGGTCAGAGTCAGAATCCGGAGATAAGGATCAAATAGTGTCAGGAATTTTCTATGCAAGTTTCAATGTTTCAAAACTTAATTAGGTTTCAAATCTTAGGTGTAAGGCATAAGCTTTCAATCTCCAAGAGGGATTCAACAGGCTTAAACCAAAAGTAAGGCACGAATCAGAGTATTGCGGAAGCAAAGATACTTAAACAAATGCCTTATAGTCTACCCATTCCTCACCGGTCAGAACTTAAGCTCCTATAGGGAAATCCTAGAGCAATTCTTACAGGTCATCCTATGAGCGCCTACAGTGGAAACTTAGTGGTCCAAACTTCACAGGTCAAGGGTAAATGTATTACAAGTCGCAGCCTGGTCTCTGATACCATAATTGTAACACCCCAACCCGACAAGGGCAAAGGTGTCACATATACGGATTCTTATCAGAACAAACACAGACATTTGACATAAATAATACAATGAAAATCCAAGGTTTACAACTGAAATCAGAACTACAAGCTTTACATTACAAAATTTCTATGTCTAATATAAGGTTCTTCTAGTCATCTTCCAAAAGCTAATGAAGTCTTCTAAAGTCAACACTTTTCACCCAACTCCCAGCTTCCAACTAAACCTGCCGCGGGAAAAGAAACGCGGCTGAGCTACACGAGCTCAGTGAACAGATATAACGGTAACAAACAATAATAATGAAATAGGGAAGATGGAAGGAATCGTACATGATGTAATAATAATAGATGAGAGGAAGTATGAAAGTTATACAGAGATATCAGAAAGTATGGATAGTATCATGAGTAATGGTGAGGTAATCAAAAGATCCCATCAAGCCCAAACATACCAAGCCCAGTACAGAGATAAGTCCAGTATCATGTCATAGGGTGTCAGTAATGAAAGGTAAAGGTCATAAGTCTATAAAGTGCATGGAAAACAGTAATCCTCTACGAGCCCAGAAACATGAACATGAAATCATAATCATACCGCCATGCAGAGAGATGTTCCTCTCACTAATCCCAGAAATCAGAAATATGGAGTGATCAGCTCCCAGAGTTGTGAAAGACGTGTATCGCACACACCATCAGTCACCATGCATATCATAACATATCATAACATGAACATAATACAGAAACAAATCTAGGATGCATCCATACGCCCCTGGTGGCCATAACTCCCAACACACCAAATAAAATACAGAAAAGGGACGGGACAGGTCATCACTCTCCTGCCCTAGAGTCATGCCATCGGTGCATCGACTGACATGGACATGAAACCCTCATGCCTAGTGAGTGGCTCGTAGTATCAAACTGTGGGTCAAGGTCAAGTATCATGAATCATGTTTTTAGTTTACTTGCATAGGTCAATATCATGTTTCATAAGTTCATAATCATGGTTCATAGTCATGGTTCATAAGCAAGGTTCATAAGCAAAGGTTCATAAGCAAAGGTTCATGAATGAAAGGTTCATAATCACAAAAGGTTCAATATCAGAAAGGTCATATATCAGAAATGTTTAATATCAGAAAGGTTCATAACAGAAAGGTCATGTATCAGAAAGGTTCAGTATCAAAAAGATTCAGTACTACAAAGGTCATGTCAAAGGTTCATAATATCATGAAAGAAACAAGAAAGTTTCACAGAATTAAAGAACATGGCAGTGAATCAGAAATCAGAAATGAGACGAAGGCACCTTACTAAAGAAGGGCAGAATATCTGTACCTTATTGCTTGACAAGGATCACACTGAAAAAGATGATAAAGAGCACAGAACTACTCCCTCTTCACACCTAGAGGAGTAAAGACATGATTACTAAAGATCCCATTTCCATATTAAGTAACTTTCTATTTTTAGCAGGTTTCCATTTTTAGAAAGTTTCCTTATTTAGTAAGTTTCCAAAATTAGCAGATTTCTATAATGAGTAAGATTTAAGTATTTTGATTTAGTTAAGTCATTAATTTAGTCTCATTATGGAATTAGGGTTGGTTTTAGCAGGTTATAAAAGTTTAGGGTTAAATATGACAAGTTTACAAAGTTTAGGGTTTTAATTGTAAATATATCAAATTAAAGGTCTAGAATGAAAATATCATAAATTACTTATTTAAATACCCCATTTATTCAGAATTACATCTTTGGCCCAGTAAGTTCCATATTTTACATTTTAAACCCTTTATTTACAAAAGTTACCAAATAAACCCTAAAGTTACATAATTTATAATTTAATCCACATAATATCTTTAATTACACCATTAACCCTTATATTTAATTATATACAGAATCTACCTTCTAATTTCATGCATGGTACGATTTAACCCTTTAGTTTCCCATAATTACACATTTAGTCCCTATAATTATAAAACATATATGAATTTGTAAATTCCAAATAATTACATATTAGCCCCCATAATTATCCAAACTTACACCAAACCATCTTAACATTATAATTTACTCAAAATGACCTCAAGTTTCCAGTATTTACATATTTAGTCCCTTGATTTAATTAAATTGCAAATCGAAATAATAATTATATATAATTACCCATTTAACCTTTTAAATGCAAAATTTACATAAGGACCCCTCATTTAACATTTTATACGAATTATACCATGTCCAAATAACTTACAAAAATTATCCCTTGAGTTTTTAGAATTACAAAACACACCCTTAGATTTATTTCTACAAATCGATACACTTTTAATTAACCAAATCAAAACCCTAACTTCACCAATCATTACCTCATCATTACCACATCATTTAGACACCTAAATTTTCCAGATTAAATCATGAAATCCTTAGGTCGAATTATTTTTAGGGTTTTTCCATAATTGCACTTTTATTTCTATTTAGCCGAGTTACAACAATTTCCACAATAATAGATTTAGGCCTCCATAATTCAAATGAACATTTTTCCAGTGTTATATGATGATCATAGATGCCATGAAAAATAATAACATGATCCAGAAAAATCGCATGCATACATTTTGATATTTAATTCGATTCTAGGGTTTATAACACAATATTTTTCATACGATTTATATGATGCATGGGCTGTTTTTATCATTTTTCCCAGTTTGTATTCGACATAAAGATCATAAGAAAAATGGCCAACGAATTTTAGAGGTGTCGCATAATTAATTTATGAATTACCTTGTTTACTAGCGCACGAAAGGAAAATAACTCCCCAAAATAGAGATCGACCAAACAAGGCTTCACCACTATTTTTCCTAGGTTGTACACGTTAGGAAGAGTGTTAGGAAAATGAGAAACAAGATTTGTGGTGATCGAGTGAATTAAAACGAATTATACCTCTTTTGTATGTCGCGATGGGAGAAAATTCACCACAATAGGATCGTGCAAAGAACACCTTCAAAATTATTTTTCCAGGACTCCTTAGAAGTATATTGATTACATAAAAATGCTTAGAGGATTTGTGGAAGTCGTATGGAGGCTCAAGGGATTTTTGGTGTGTTTTGGTTAGATCGGCATTTTAGGGTTTCTTAGAATAAAAATGTGTTGAATGATTTTTTTTTAAAAGATAACCGGTCAAAGGGGAGGGTTAATGGGCCAATAATTCGGAAGTTTTGATTAGGAGCATTATTGCTTTGATTATCCCTTTAATTGCCCTTAAATTTCCTTTAATTTCCTTTTATTAATTCATAACTTTTGAATTTAAATTCTATTTGGCGCCCAAGGGCATTTTGGTAATTTTGTGGCTTGTATATAAGTTAAATGGAGTTGTTAAAAATATTTGGGATCATAACTTGTTCATTGTTAGAAGTTTGGAATTTATTTTGATGCTTTACATATGTTTTATTTAGATTTTAAATTCCCAGGGGCAATTTGGTCATTTTACATGTTATAGAATTTCAGGTATTACACAAAGTATACAAGGTTTAACCACCTTAACCGTGTATCGAATCCTCTCAATCAGTATCTAAAAGACAAAATCCCATACATTGTCGTAATCATGTGTATATGAAAAGATTATACTTTCACTGACCAAACGTCCATAAGAAAGATATAGCTCATGTAGACATAGCTCATGTAGACATGTATAATAATATTTTGCTTCGAAGACATGTATGTGAGATGTAAATTTGAAACAAAAATTGGCTTTTAAAATAAACATTTGGTTGCGGTAGTTGGTTGATCGTACAATGGATTGCACTAGATGACCAAAAACTACTTGAGTTGGAGATTGGACACTTCTAATAGCTTAAGATGGCCTGAAATAAGACAAAGAAACACGCTATGTTAGTCGGAGCGCATGGGGTAGACCCTGCGAATCGACTCCGGCGTGAGAATGAGTCATCGGTTTAAGGATAAATGTATTTTAAAGAGGGAGTAAACAATGAGTGATGACATCCCTGAAATGCATGAATGAAATGTGTATTTATAGGCGAGCTCTATGAAAGACTTAGAGCCTGCCATGTGTCTTAGCCAGATTGGTTGTAGTAGAGCAAATTCGCACAAGCAAATAGGATGACTTCGAGTATAGGCTACAAGATCGTGCGCATGTGTTGTTGTCGCATATTCGGGGATATAGGAAACCCGTTATTTATGGCGGGACCACAAAATATTTTCTTTGTCTTTTAGTCACGAAGTCTTGATTTCCTCGAAGGTTAAGGCTCCTCGGAGGCTTAGGCTTTATGAGCTGGACTCTTATGTATTGGTGGATTCTGTAACACCTGGTAATTTTCCAAACCTATTTTTCCTAGCCAAACATTTATTTTTGCATCCCCTTAGCATATAAACTTTTTCCGAACTTATTTGAACTTGAGAAACATAAGATATCTTGATAAACGTGAGCGTTATCCCTTTATTGAGCCGGCACAACCTAGAAAGCACGAAACGAAAATATTTGCTAAATAAATTAACTCTGAAAAAGTTATGCATATTTATACTCGTTTTTATCAAAAAAATTATTTCGGAAAAAATGGCGAAAACCTCATGTCTTAAAAAGGATTTTTGCTACGTCTAAAGGGCCCCACGGTGTTTATTTTAAAAGAATAGCAAAAATTACACAAACACCCCCTCCGCCCTATTTTTACGTCGCGCCCCCTACACTTTCACTTGCCCACCTTTAGTCCCTCCTTGGAGTATATAAGCCATTTAGGGTTTCATTTTTCACCACTAATATACACCTTACCGGAATTTTACAACTTCGGCGCCGCACCCACCTCCGGCCAAGATTTCGGCCACCACCAAAAAGCACCCCACGCATAGATCGAGACCCCGTGGTCACTCTTGGAGCGTTTGGAGACTCAAAGTGTCCGTTTGGTTCGTGTATCGAAGCTGACCGCCGCCACCACCTCGTCGCTACCACTCGCCGCCTTCTCCTACCACCTTTCTCTCTCTCTCAGTAAGTCTCACGCGCCCCTCCCCTTCTTATTTTCATTTCTATTTCGAAACCCTAACCCTAAATTTTTATAAAAAGGAGTTTTATAACTAAAACAATTTAAATTTTATGTTTTATAAACCAAATCGTGTGGATCTATTGTTTTAAAAACCCTAACTCGTTCGACTCGCTCCGAGTCGTATGACTCGACCGAGTCAACTCAATCGGGGCGTTTTCTTGTTTATTTTGATTTTTATTGCTTTGTTAAGCTTATTTGGTATTTGTTTTGTAGCTTGGTTTGTAGATTCGAATTGGTTTTGGTTTGAGTTGTGTTTGGCTGAGAGCCCCATGGCTTGTGTAAGGTCGAGCCGAGACTCGAGGGAGTCACGGCCAAGAGTTTATGAGGTTGTTTGAGTCTCGTGTTGGATTGTGTTTTGGGTTTGTGTGTAGCCGAGGGTTTGAAGGACTCGAATAGAGTCTAGCCGTGACTCAAGGGAGTCACGACTAAGTGTGTATTAATTTCTTGAGTTGGGTAATGGATTTGGTTTGGGTCTTGTCGTAGCCGAATGGTATATGTGGTCGGATAGCGTGAACCGTGACTCAAGGGAGTCACGGCTAAGGTTTGGCTTGTTTTGATAAGACGTGTGATGGTTTTGGTTGTCGAAAACCATGAGCTGTGACCCAAGAGGGCCACGACTTGTTGGAGTTGAGCTTAGCCGAGACCTCTTAAGGTCTTGGTGTCGAGTGAATCAAGTCGAGACTCAAGGGAGTCTCGGTCGTGTCGTGCTCGAGTTTAGAAAACCTCGAGTTAACTTTTGAGTTGGTTTTGGACTTAAATTGTGTCATTGGGCCTCATGGACTACATAAGCCCAAAGTGAGTCCATGTCATGTGTGAGTAAGTATTGGGCCGAAGCCCAATACACTTGGGCCGTTTATTGTTTTCGTCTATTTGTTATAACAATTTACTTCATTTCCGTTTACTAACTTATCGTATTTTGTTTGTCAATTGGTGTTTTGGAAACTATTCGAGTTTATTTGGGATATGATATGGATTTGGATATGGATATTGCAACAACCTATGCTTTGGATGTGATTATTAGATTGGACGTTATTGGATTTACGATATTAGCCGAGAGACTTATGGACGGTTTTGTACTTGAGACGAAATAGTATGTTAGGCTCATAAGAGCTTAACATATTAGGACCCGAACATACACAAAATAGTCGATAAACTTGACAACTAATATATACGCGAATGATAATGTCTAATGATATATAAATAACTTGTAAAATATGATAATAAAACTTGTATTATTCAAAAGTCGCGACAACTTGGCAATGTTTTATAAACGGATGAGTCATGTCCAAATTTCTATAAAAACCTTTATAATTAAACTATTTACAACTTGTAAACATCATAAAACCATTTGAAAACTTATACATTTTATTCCTAAATTATAACGTTTTACCAACTATTTTGGGATATGGGTAAAACACCGAAACGACCTATTGATATCTTTTCTTCTCATTCTTTATTATTATTTCCTTTCTTATTCTTATCTCTTCTTCTTCTCTTGATTCTTTTCTTACTTGTTTGTTGTGTTTCGCCGACTATTATTATCTTATCTTTCCTTTTCTATCCACACGAGTCATAAATGTTTATTTATTTCAACGCCATTGGAACTAAACCTTTTCATTTCAAACACAAGTATTCTACGAGTATTACTTTATAAATCACTTTGAGGATTATTTCTGAAACATACCATTTACTTATTAGGTTGTGCTGAAGTTTACTTGCTATACCATCTGATCATATTGTGATATCTTATTTTATCTGTTGCTAAGGTGTGATTCATAGCCCCACTTTACTTTTAAATTGTTTTTAAACCCATGGGGGAGATACATGCTACTTACTTTTCATAAACACAATTATTTAAACGTATGCTTTTCCTGACTAAGATGATAATGCTAAGTACCACCCTTGCCAAAAGCAAGTCCCTCGATCATGAACCATTAATCACTTGCGAGTGAGCGCGAGTATAGTATGGGAAACTAGAAGGGGGGGTTGAATAGTTTACCGGTTTAAAAACTTCTTTTAAAAATCTTGTTTTAAAAGTATGTTATTGGAAACTTTGATTCGAACTCTATGTGTAATCAATCAACACCAATATGAACTACACACTAAGCTAAGTAATAATAACAAATAAAAGTAAAGAGTAGAGTTGGAAAGATCAAACCGAGACAGAGGATTTATAGTGGTTCGGCTACGAAGCTCTTTTTCGCCCTACTCCACTCCCCGAGTACCACACTCGAGAGTTTCAAGCACTATGTCAACAACCTCCCTTAAGGCGGAGAAAACCGTACACGTCGCTTATCCTTTTACCGACACTAAGCTAGATGTCGAGTGCTAATCTTAGCTAGCACCAATCTACCAAGGTCCACATGACGAAACACTCAAGCCCAGTGGCTTCAAAAGATCACCAAGATCTCAACACGATCACAATGATCAACACTCACTTCAATCTACTCAACTAACACTAACCTAATGACCCTTGATCTTCTTGATCAATCACACAAGCCCAATGGCTTCAAGAGATGTTCACTATCTCTATAGATCACACTTGATCTTCACTCTCACTCACAAAAAGGAAATAAACTTGATGTATGCTAAGACACAACAAGGATGTAACAAGTGTTACAAAAACCTATCAACTATAACTCTAGTATCTTCTTGATTACTTGAGTTCTTCTCTTGCTAATGAAGAGGGATGACAACACCTTGTATCAACTTGGATACTTGTGTTCTTCTCTTGCTAGTGAAGAGGTATGAAGAGGATCACTTGAAGGATGATTGGATCACTCTTGAAACAAAGAAAAAATAATCTAAATGACCCTAAGAAGTGAAAGGTGTGAGAGGATTTAGCTAAGGGATTTTTCTGTGTGTGAAGGGTGCCTAAAACTGTGAAAGGGGTTAGTATTTATAGGCAAAGAAAATCTGAACGTTACAGAAAAAAAATGGTACGGACGGCTCCTTTAAATGACCCACGGCTCCGTTAAATTTAATGGTACCGTGGAGCCGTGGTAGACTAGGACGCTCCAAATTTTGTCTTTTCTGGTGAAAACTTATTTGGGGAAGGTTGGAGCTGATTTTGGTGGGAAAAATAGCTGTTGTGATTTTCAAACTAATTTTTCCATTAAAACATTTCTTAATATTTCAAAAATAATTTGTCATGTGTATTTTTGAAAAAATGTTTTGTCCCATTTAAAATGTGAATTTTCAAAACATAAATTCACTTCTTTGATCACTAGTTCAAGTTGTAACTTTGTTCAAGAGTGATTTGCGTAGAAACGGGATCTTCCGATTAAAAACTTGTTAACGTTAATTTTAACGTAACGTGAGTTCACATTTTGTCATCCTCAAAACGTGAAGTAATCGAAAGATATAAATAACGTTTTTAGAACATTATTTGCATCAACAATCTCCCCCTTTTTGATGATGACAAAATATAAACTCATTTTAGGTTAAAATTAGTTTTAACAAGTTTTTAATGAGTTTACTCCCATTTCTCCCCCTTTTTGTCAAATCAAAAAGGTGGTTAAGGCTCCCCCTTGATGTATACTCCCCCTCGTTTGGAGAACACCAAGGAATCGAGCAATGGATCGTGCTACAAAACAAAGTTAGACGACAAATATACAATATCTAACAAGTAGCACATTGTGACAAATAACCAATCCCTTAAAAGGAAAACCTCCACATAAAAACATTCATTCATAAAACAAACAAGTGTCATAGTAATGTATGACTACATAGAAAGCACAAAGAAAGATAACAAGAAGCCTAAATTCCTAATGACTAGAGGCAAGCTTCATTTCCAAGAAGGGTCCTAAGAGTTTATTGTGGAGGACTAAACAAGCAAGTGTTTAGTTGTTTTGGTTAGGAGGTGGTGGAGATTGGGGCCCCATTTGAGGTGGTGGAGGTGTCAAGAGATGTTCTATAAAGTAGAATATGAAATGAATCTCGTCTCTTAAGAAGTAGATGAGATTATGGTTATGGAGACAACATAGGCAATTAGCACTATGTAACTCAAAGGGATGTGGTTGGTTGGGTTGTGCCATGATAGGAGATGGTGATTGTGGTAGGTTTGTTGGAGGTGAAATTGGCATGGCATTGTCCAATGGGGTGAAGGGGGATGGTGTGTACTCCATTGATGATGTAGTGTAATAGGATGATGAAGATGTTGTGTAGGTAGATGATGTTTTAGATGGTGCATAAGGTGGTGATGGTGAGTATGGAGTGGCTTGGGAAGGTGGTGTCATAGCTTCATCATCTCTTGTGAGATCCACAAAGAGTGGTTTTGAGGGTGGTTTTACGGTTATCCTAGGTTTCTTGGAGATTTGAGAGGTTGAACCATGTGTGGAGGACATGGTGTTTGTGTGATGGGAGGTTGAAGGTGAAGTGCAAGATAAGCTTGCAAGGGTGAGGCCTTAAATAGGCAAGTTGGGTGAAATTTGAATTAAAGTTGATCCTATGGTGTAGGAGGGGAATCCTAGGGTGAGTGTGAGGGTGCAAGGTTTGCAGGTTTGAGGTTAGGGTGATAGGGAAGTAGGAGCAATAGGAAAAATCCGTTATACAGGGTCACGGCTCCGTTAAATACCCCACGGTACCGTTAAATTTAACGGTGCCGTCCCTATTTAGTGGTGCCGTGACACTGTTGGCACGAAAATTTCCTTGCAGGCTAGTTTTGGGCAGCTAGGGGGAATTTTCTAGGGAAACTAATTCCTGGAAATGAGAGTGCCTCAACTCACTAGGTACTTATTTTCCTAATATATCCATACAATGCTACATCTAGCACATAAGGATGATCATGCAATGTTCTTAAATAATCATAAGCATGCAAGCATAAAAGGACAAGATAAAATATCATTCAAATATCACATAGAATATTCATGTAAGCATGTAAGATAATTTGAACATTAATTCCTAAAATTATCTATTAGTAATAAACCCTAGTGAGAGACATAAATCTCTTCCTAACTACTTATGACTTGAGCATTCCCCCTTCTTGTCACACTCTCGTCTTGAGTATTTGTCTCATTCTCATGATTAGGATCATCAAAGGGTGCATAGTGGGTGGTGAATTCGGAAATGAGGATGGTTGAGACATATGACTCGGTTATGGGTTTCATGACAGGTGTGAACAGGGAGTATTGAGGACCATGAAGGTAAGGGTGAAATGTCATGAAGTGATGATAGAGACGGGTTAGGAACATCCCATAGGGTATCAATTTATTCTTGTTACCCTTGAGATGAACAATTCTCTTAGCGAAGAAGTAAGCAAGATTGTAAGGTTGTTGGGTTAAGAGACAGTAAATCATATGAGCACAACACGCAGGGAGTTGCTCACGATTTCTGTTAGGAATATAAATATTCAGATGAAGGTTCGGTCACCCCGAGTATCTAATTAGCATTTATATAGCTCGTAGGCTTATATATATTCATTTAGTATTATTAGTAATATTAGTATTATCTTAGTCGTATTTATATTTGTGGAGTGGGTCGGGGCTTTCCCCACTGTCAGCTCACTCCACAGCCCACTAGGGGCACCCAATAGTAGTAAGTATATAAACCCCTTCCCACACATGGGAAGGGTGGAACTCTTGTAACATTTTACACACTTGAATCTAATAGATCCAGGTTTTCTCTCAAGGTTCCCTCTCTCTCTAACTTCTCTCTAAAACTCCACCATGGATCTAATGTTCCATGAACCAAGACCACCCGAATCATACACACAATCAAGAAGGTTATTTCCTACAATTGGTATCAAGAGCCATGGTTAGATCCGGTTTGATTGTGTGTCGGTCTTAATTTATTCTTTATGTATGGTTCGAACATTTTTTTTGTCTAACTGCTTGCATCTTCTTTTGTTCGAATCATTTCATATTGTTCAATAAATTTGATTCTTGGGTCATGCTTTGTTATATCTCATCGTTGGGCCTTTAATGTTATCTTGGGTTGTGGTGCTCTATAATTTTTTTTGTTTCTGTTTTGGAAACATTATGAAGGATCTATGTGGGGTTCACTTACTTGCTTTTGTTTGATGTTGTTTGTGATTTTTCTGTTGGGTTGGTGAGTTAGTGCTCACAGATTTGTGGTTAAAGTCATTTTTTTGTTTGAGTATTACCTCTCGGTTTAAAAGTCTTGGTGAGATTGTCAAAGATCTTTGAAACTGTTTTAATAAGTAAAGTAGTGACATTCGAAGATATGTTCGATTCGAAGATGGATTCGGTTTGCTTGATGTTATTGTTCCAAACTACTTATCTTTGATATTGGTTGTTGAGATCTCGGTTTAAGGACTTGGTGTTTTTACATGTTCATTGTTGCTGCTTGTGTCCAAAGGAATTGCTCTTGGATGCGGTTTGTGTTCAATGAGATTGGTGTTTGGCTGTTTGCCAAAAATGGATAATGGGGACAAAATGGGTGAAAGTGACAGCTTTGACTGGTCAAAGACGCGGTTTGTCTATAAGCTCACGAACTCGGTTTGTGTATATAAAGTGTACTCGGTTTGTCTGCATAATTACGAACTCGGTTTGTCCATATAGTCATGAACTCGGTTTGTCCATTTACTCACGAACTCGGTTTGTGTTCTTACTTGTATGCGGCTTGTGTGTTGTGCACAGACGCGGCTTGTGTGTTTGCACAGACGCGGCTTGTGTGGTTTGCACAAACGCGGCTTGTGTGTTTTGCACCCATGCGGCTTGTGTATGATAACTATCATTAGACAATTCTAAACAAAACAACACTACTCATTGGACCTCGGTCATGATAATCATTCGTCTCAAACTGAAATGAAAATAAGAATACAAAGACATTGATGATTTGTATGACACCACTCCCAAGCCTAACATAACCTACATCTACATCTCGTCTACCATCAACAACAACAAACATCTAGTGCCACATCTTCCATCTCCATCACCAACCTAACACTACCACTTCACAACTCCAAAACATGACTCGTATGAATAAATTAAAAGGATCTCAGAAACGGGTCAATTACTTATCTAATAAAACAAAGAACTTTATTGAACCCTCATCTTCATTGATCAAAAACGTTAATATAATATGCCAATCTCAGTTTCTTTTTCGTGTAAGACAAATACACAGCAATCTTTACAAAGATCAAACACACGAAAAATTAACCATCATCGATCGACATTTGTTTGGAGTTTTACCCCATTGAATATCCGAATAAATGAAGAAGATAACTTTAACAAATCTGTTATATTATCTTTCTTTAATTCGTTATTTGACAAATGATTAAAAGGAAATGAGACACAAAACTCAAAGCAAAACATACACCTACCCGAGACCCCTCTAGGAACTTGAAGCCATGATATGTTCTTGATTCGGATTGCAAAGCAAATGATAACATCCTGCTCGGTTGAGTTCATATTTGAGTGGTTCGATTTGAAGGGATTTTTATGACGGGTGTGATTCGTTTATCCAAAGTAGGTGAATGAATTATTTGTGTTAACTGTACGCGTTTGATGTGTTAAGGATTAGGTATATGGTTATGATGAAAGGTGGGATTAGGGTTGTGTGGTGTGGCTGTGTGAAGTATGGAGGAGGGGGGCAGATCATTAGAATGGGATTAGGGTTAAGAGATGTTAAAGGAGTAAGAGTTAAATACCCAAATAATTAGGGTAAAGGACTGGATCGGGTTTTTGTGTTGTTGGGCCAATGGACCAAGTTTGGAGCGGGCTTATGCACTAGAATGATGAGACGTGAATTGGGTTGAACTGAGCTTGTAATGCAAATGCACGATTGACTTAAAAAACTGTTATCCAAATATTTGTTTCTAAATATTGGATACAAGTTTTTTTTATTACAAGTGGTATTTTGGTATTGAAAATCTCACGGGAATTCGCTTTTGACGAGATTGGGTGTTTTCTTTCTTTGGATCGGGTTTGACATTGAATGTGGGCTGACACTTAAAAATAAATATTTGTGATCCGAAAATTGTGTCTTAACAAGTATTTGATACACATTTCATATATTTTTGTCAAGGAGTGGTACTTTGGTTTCACGAATATCTCACAGGTCACACACGTCACCGCTCGTATTTGGGTTTATGATAATCAACGAAGCTTCAGAGGTGTGGATTTGTTAGCATTGTTCTATTAGTGCCTATGACTTGAGCGAGCCTACAATTTGATCTTTGCAATTTGAGTTATATAGCTGACAAATATCAATTTGTTTAAATTGCGATTTGTCAAGTTGCGTTTTGACTTGATGCGACTTGACTAATAGCAATCTGACTAGTTGCGATTTGACGTTGCGAGTTGACACTTGTGATTTGACTAATTGTGATTTGGTTGATTGCAATCTGACTTGTTGCAAGTTGACAACCTGTGACTTGACTTGTTGCGATCTAATCAAGTTGTAAGTTGACTTCTTTGACTTAAATTTTAAAGATTAGTATTGCAATTCACTCTTAGTTGTTCTTGTTGATTTTACGGTTTTCTCTTGTAGATTTTAGAAAATCCCGCGAAAGAGTCAATTTCTCGGTTTAAATCTCAAGAGCTGTAAAATCCCGTGAAATCAATTTTGGACAAGTAGGCTGGACTTGGTTATAGACATGATAAAACTTACGGGGTTTGACTATATTTTCGGGATAAGTTTGTGCTTCGAGATCGGCAGGAATTGGGAAATTATGGTGACTTGGTTGGTTTGTTAATTCGCGGGTTGGTATACTTAGTGTCACAAACATCTCGGGGTAGATGGATGCACGATGTTTGATGACCCTTGCTCGAGCATATTTAAGGTGATTAGACTTGGATGTTCAAGAAGTGGATATATACAATAAAGGATGGAAGGTTGGGTATATATCACTACCTATATTTAAAGGAGTTACGTTGTTGTGCTCAATATAGGTTCTAAATCACAATTGCAATTTAAGGTGATTAGACTTGGATGTTCACAAAGTGGATATATACAATTAAGGATGGAAGGTTGGGTATATATCACTACCTATATTTAAAGGAGTTACGTTGTTGTGCTCAATATAGGTTCTAAATCATAATTTAGTGCAAGTTTAAGTCGCGGACTTGTTCTTTATCAAGCTTCATCAAGTGATTGTTGTTTCTCAAGCTTCTAATGGGATTGTTGTTCAAGTTCTTCTCAAAAGGTAGTCAGGCTTAAAGACAAGAGGTGATTTGTTTGGAGACATGTTTTAACCTTTTACTAACTTTAAAGTCATATGCATTTCATCAAGCGGTTTTGGCATATTACGAGCTTCAATGAATTGTTAATCTACTAAACCATTGATGATGAGGAAAGCAAGGGGTTACTACAAGAAAGTCTTAATCACCATCTTCGTTGCAGTAGTTTCATTTGTCTCTTTCCATGTTTTGTGCCTGACAAATTCACAAACATCACGGACTCTCAGCTTTGGCAAAAAGGTCATTTCATGTCCTTTTTGAGGGGGAGAATTATCGCAAGTTTCCTAGAAGTTCCGTCTCCAGCGATGTGAATCTTAGCAGTTTCGGTTACAGCGGGTCAGATCGTAGCGATTCAGGATTCAGTGGTTCTGTCTACAGCAGTTTGATACTTACTGTTGTGCAGTTAGTTCTTGAATTTATTTCTCAGATAAATCTCAAGAACTGTAAAATCCTGTACACAGTACGACAACTATTCCACATCCAAGTAGCTGGATCAGACAGCTTTGTTTGATAGGACTGACTATGAGTCATGGGCACTTCTAAGAATTAGCGCATGTTTCTTCTCTTTTTGGCTAGTCAACAACACAAGATGATCACGAAGTTAATCAGGTATTCTTTATTTGTGATTGAAGTTGAATTTCACGAAGGCGTCTACTTATTTTATCTTGAAGTCGGGGTTGGTTGGATGCATGACCTTCAATGATAACTTGCTCGTGCGTAAAATTTAAGTTGAAGACTTGGGTTATCTATTTACCAGCAGTCGGGGTAACTATCACTTAAGAGTTATTGGAGTACTCAGTGTCACACGTCAATGACGATGTCGATAATCGCAAGAGGTGTTAATGTCTCATACTTTGGTTGGGTATTGAGCACTTAGAGATTTGCTTGGAGCATTAATTCTCTACACCGTTCTTCCAACATTAGTGCAAGCTTATGTAACAAATTTGGGGACTTCTACTTCAGTTTTCAGTATTGATATATCGGGTTTTCTTCATCGAGTGGTCACTAATCTATGTACAAGGTTGGTTAGTTGGCCAAAGGTTTTAAAAGTTGTGATGTGATCTATTTTCTTCACAAGATATTCTTTACCCAAACTGATGTTCACCTAAAATCAAAATCAGTCATGCCACATTCAATCTGTTACTGCCTCACGGTTTCATCTTGATTTTGTAAAATCCTGAGAAAGAACTTATTTCTAGGTTTAAATCATAGATTTGTAAAATCCCGTGATGATGGACTATGCGTTCTTAACCATGATCGGGTTAAAACCATTCTCAAAGTTCAGTTAAAGCATCATAAAGGGCTAGATTTGGGCATTAACCACAAGAAGTGACTACGGCGTTAATTCATTATTATTTATTTGAGGCTGAAGTGAAATTTCATGGGTGAGTGTACTTAGTATCTGAAGATATCGGGGAGGTTGGATGAAGATTCTTCGAGATCCTTGTTCGAGCTTTCAATACAATGACAAGGACTTGGATATCTAGCTATTTTGTCTTTCTCTCTATTACAAAATAACTATCACTTTAAGGAGTCACGTTGCAGTGCTCAGTGTCACATGAAGTTGTGGATATCCAAGAGGTGATGTACGTCTTATACTTGATGGTTGGTTGGTTGAAGAGTATAGAGTACTTAGGGATTCGATGTTGCACGAAGTCTCTTCACCGCTCTTTGTCACGCATTAGTACAAGTTTAAGTCACAAGTTCGGGTTATATTATTTCAGTATCAAGTTCATCATATTGGGTTTTTCTTCATCAGTGGTTACGACATCAAGCTGACAAAATGATAATGGGGTTGGTATCGAGTTAGAGGAGAGAAGTAGAAAAAGAGAGATATGACGTCTGTACACATCAGTACAGGCCTCGCTCTTCATCATAATGATGTCTGTACACATCAGTGCAGGCCTCGCTCTTCATCATAATGACGTCTATACACATCAGTGCAGGCCTCGCTCTTCATCATAATGATGTCTGAATACCTCAGTTCAGGCCTCGTTCGTCAAAGAAAAGAAAAGTGTACGCTTGAGTGCACTTTATCTTTAAAAGAAGAGGAGTCTTCTTATTAATGGCCATTCTCATCAACAAGATTCATGCTCTTTCCGTGCTTATTCAGTCTTAAAGTGGATCGGCGCACATTGGAGTATATTCTTATTCACTTGTTCAACCAAAAATTGCAGTTGACAGGCATATGCAATTTTTGAGGGGGGGAAAGGGTGAATAAACAACATGTCAGTCGTCAAGAACCGTCAAGTTGAGCTACTTACCATTGATGGTATTCATATTCACTAGTTCAATCATCAAAAATTGCAGTTGGAAGGCATATGCAATTTTTAAGGGGGGGAAAGGGTGAATATTAATCTACATGTTGGTTGATGATTGAGAATTGGTCATACGACTCCTGAATACGTCAGTTCAGGAGTCGTGCAAACCATGGTTCTCCAACACTACTTCTTCTGTCTATCAAGGTGTTGAAGAACATGGTCATGGAATGCTAATCTACATATTCTCACGGGCTGGTATAATCAGCAACAATGGGCTTCTTGTCAATGCATCATGTACACGTCATTAGGCTACATGTACACATCATGATGATGATTCCGATTAATCGTAACCATCATGGGGGAGAGAAATGTGTACACCAAGGACGCACAACAGGTTCACGTGATCGGGCTTAATCATATATTTCGGTGTTGAGAACCGCAGAGATGATCAGTGGTTCAACTTGTTACCTTGGTATTTACATTTCACTGTTACATCATGGGCTGATTAATCGTAACCATCAGGGGAGAGAGAATGTGTACATCAAGGACGCACAACAGGTTCAAGTGACCAGGGCTTAATATCCAAGAATGGATACATACTATAGATGATCAGTGGTTCAACTTGTTACTTTGGTGTTATACTTAAGACTGAAGAAGGTCGAGTCGTCAGTCTATTCTACATTCTCTGTTGGGAGTTATCATCTCATGTGTATGCTGCGGGCTGATGGGTTACATGTAAGGTTACTGGAAGGCATTTGGTGAGATGAAGATGATTGGTATTCTGTTCCTCCACATTGGGCAATTCTGAAGAAGGTCGAGTCTACAGTCTTCTCTACATTCAAAAATGTTGAGCTCTTTTCTTACAACTTGATATTTAACTTAATCCCATGACAGTTCTTGTTTGATGAGTTGTAGAGTTAAGTTAGGTTCAAGTTGTTCTGTAGTTTAAGGTTAGGTCCAACTTGATTTTAACCTAATCTCATGACAGTTCTTGTTTGATGAGTTGTGAGGTTAAGCTGAAATCAAGTTGTTATTGGGCTTAAATTTGTGGTTTAGTTTAACCTCATGACAGTTCTTGTTTGATGAGTTGTGGGGTTAAGCTAGATTTCAGTTGAGGCTCAACTTAAACTACCGAAAAGATGCCTAAGGTTTTTGACGGCGTCACTCTAGGACGGGAGTGTTAGAAGATTAAAGACGGCATGCATTTGGTTATCAAAAGACTTCTTCATATTTCGGGCGTTCATCCAAAGTCTTCTTCCTATTATGGGTGTTCATCAGAAAGGTTGTCAGATTGGGGGATAGCACTAATTAGGGGAGAGTGAAGAGCCAGAATCATTCCCTGATTGAAAGTGCTCACATTGCTCTTCAGCAAGTCAAGTGATGAATGCGGTGAAGATTCAGAATGCTGAGGAGTAATGGTTTCTGGTTCGTATCCTTGTATATATTTTGCTTCTTACATTCTTTTTCATATTTTATACCATCTTGTAAATAGATACATAGAAAATCTTGCTAATTGTAAATAGAGAATAGTAAAATCAGAAAAACCATAAAAATTAAAAAATAGAAAATACCAAAAATAGTTTCACCTAGGCATGTCTTCTGTTTATCGATAACATTTACGGACTTAGAAATGTCATTCAATAATGGCACGGGTCTTTAAATGAAGCTCGAGCAGAAGTTAAAATGGATTCTTAAAACATGTCTAAATGGCTTGCTATTACTTTAGATAGCAACCCGCGCTTCATATTGGGGAAAGCACGTCGCCAAAAAGACGGCTGTTCCTCCAACTGGGTGATGTTCACCTGGGCATGGATTACTTCATATCCATGTTTCCTGATTTGATGTACGTTTCAGTGCATCATTTCTTGTAAAAGAAGAGAAATCTTCTTAGTATAACAAATAGTTTTCATTCTATGATTCTTCTGAAAATTATTTGTGAGACACTTGGTGAATATGTGTTGTATGAAATTTGTTTATACTTGGATTATGCATAAAATTTGTCACTCAATCAACGACTACAAAAACCTCATGACAGTTCTTGTTTGATGAGTTGTGGGGTTAAGCTTGATTTTAGTTGAGGTTCAACTAGAATACGGGTCTTTGATTGAGGGGGAGAGTGAATTCAAATTTTATATCATCAAACGGGTTTCTTGATTAATTCATGACTCTTAGAAAAGGTTTTGCAGTTAATAGGGTATTAGTTGAAGAGGATATTGCTTAAATATATCAAATGACCGAGTGTGTTAGTTGCTAGAAAGTTTAGGACATTATGTGCAATTTGCTTGTAGTATCCTAGCTTCATATAACTAGAAGGTTCATTTGTATCTCTTTGGAATCCTCGTTTAATCCCCTAGATACATGAAAACTCAAAATCTGAAAGAAGTTAGAAAACCCGATGTGTTTGATGTTCTTGAATGCTCCACTGACATTTGTATGAACTAAGTGAATGAGTTTCAAATGTTGTTTGTCTCTGCTGCTTAATTGTTGTTGATATTGTGCATATGTTCTCAGGATTCGCTTAGGTAGATTGCTATTATGTTAGAATCATGTTCCTAAGATCCTGAATTAAATATTGAAATCTGTGTGAATTGCCATGTTCATGATTGCTAATTGCTCTTCATGCTAGATAGTGGTTTGACGTAGTTCCTGATTGGGGTTTGATTATAAGATGAACTTGGTATTATAATGTGGCAAGCTGCTGAAGGGTAGCTATTAAGGAATAGTGTATCTGTATGCATGTATATCTGTGTTGATATTCTTATGCAGATTCCATAGCCAAAATGAATGTGCCAGTTCCCATTCTAACCATTTAATCAGACGTTCAAATTCTATTGATTGGCTCGGAATTCACCACGACAACAACATCGGCAACAACAACAACAACAACACCTTCACCTCCACCACCATCATTTCAACAAAGAAGTACTTACTCAGATCTCGCCAAGAGGGGATCGACAATACTTGAGAAGATTTGTTGGTGGATGGATGATTGATGCTGACCACTGACTCACTCAGAAAAGCGAGTGATTACATCATCTGCGCAAAAAGGTCAATATCATTTGTGTCATAAAAGTTATCTTGTGCATAATGAGCAGTGAATCTCCCTCTTAGATTAAGGGGGAGCAAAGTATGTTTCATCATCAGAACATGTTAAACCTGACCACATTTTCTCCCATGTTTTTCTAAATTATTTAAATCAATTGGGATCACAAATCTCAAAAGGTTTGAAATTTTTGATCGGGGGAGAGAATGTGATTTAAATATGAAACCTGATGAAAATGTGATGTTTTGGATTTAAGTATAAGCTCTCCCATATGTGCTAAACTCTTTTGTATACCAAGGCACATATTGAGGGGGAGCAAAATGTTTTGGACATAAAAGTAAGCTCTCCCATGTGTGCTAAACTACTTTATATATCGATGCACACATTGAGGGGGAGCAAATGTTTTGTGGAAACAAAAAGGATTTGGCATAACACGAGATCGTGACTCAGACTTAACAAATGAATTGACGAAACATATACTGTCATGAATCGAAAGGACATATCCTGGCCGGGTAATAATTTCAAGCTAGTCTAACTAGTGATGTAAGCGTGTCTCGAAAAGGATGTGTCTGAGTAGAGTGTACCGTTTCGAGAAACTTTCTGTGGACTTGACCAGGCCGGGTAATAATTTCAAGCTAGTCTAACTAGTGATGTAAGCGTGTCTCGAATCGGTCATGTTCATTGAAAGTTGATCAATTCAAAAAGTGCGAGCTCTACCTAACATGTGCAAATTTATAAAACAATCAACCGAGCACATGTTGAGGGGGAGCATTTGAAAAATATAAAACTCTCAAGTGTTTGCAAAAATGTGTTTCAGAATCATGAACACTTTGAGAGATTTTTTCAAAGATTTGGTTTGGCAATCGTGGATGAATACCAAAGACCGACCATTTTAATTAATGCATGGAGTTATAAGGATGGTTAGGTTAGGCTCAAGTTCCCACGATCCCGCCAGAGCCGGAGGGATCTACCCAGGGACAATCCACTAGCTAGTGTAGAAGTCCTTAGGTTTGATTAAAAAGGAGAAAAGTGGATAAGGGAAAAGTGCCGACTGAGATGGAGCTAGTACTGGAACAAACCTAACAAGGTGCTAGTTATGAAGTCTCGGTAAGCACTGAAGGGGTTGAAGAATGAAAAAGAATTGTAAAGATAAAGGGTGAAAAGAAAGAAGCCCTCCTTACAACTTAGGCAGAAACCGGGTCAATACATATGCTGTCAGAATCACTTAGTTGATTGCTGGCATTGAAGACAAAGTATCATGGACCCAGTGATACGCTGCACAACCCTCCCTAGCCACTCAAGGTCCCTCAAAGGATTCTTGTTTCAATTGTCACGGAGATCAATTCATTTCTATCGTCTCTCTCACTCCGAGTTAGATGATATTGAAAAGGTGGCAGTTCTCTCCAGCCTCCGATCACCAAATCAAAACGCACAATAGAGTCTAGTGCCACGAGATGCATAATAAGATCTCATAGGAACACGAATTATTTCTACACTGGTTGTTCAACATTAAGGACACCAGGTGTAATCTTAAGAGTCCTACGCAGATCTTAGCAATCTGCCAGAACATTAATGAGGGAATTTACAAATGTAATTCTCAATGATTGAATGGAAATTCCTGCCAGGGTCAACATCAAGCAGCCCTGAAAGCAGGTCACTTCGGTAATTCTTTATGGATTACGCTTAGTGGTCACGGCGGTTTCTAACGGTCTACAGTCGTGGAGTGATCTCCAGTGACTCACCTAATCGTTGATGTGCTACGGTTCGATCTTAAAAAGCCCTCTGTGGGTTTTCGATTAGGAACGGTCTTGGTAAGGATTAGAGAGAGTTTCCACACTATGCTGTTAACAATCTCGAAGTCCAAACCTGTAAGTACCGGTCGATTTGTTGCTAACTGTCTTATGCAGGAACTTCTGGCGGTTGTAGCTGTGGAATGCTGTAGCTGGTTGCTGTTGTAGCTGGTTGCAGAAAAGATGCCAATCCTCTACCACATGTTCACACTACATCATCATTGTAACTCAACAAAGTCATGATCAACCTAAAAGACCTTTAACACGGCTTCTGCAAACTCTGATGCTAAAGATCATGACATCAGAATAGTGTGAGCATGTCGGCTCAAAGAATAACACATCACATGGAAACATACTGCTGAAAGATGACTTGGAAACAAATGTTGGATGATAAAGTCGAAGAATACTCAAAGATCATCCAAGACAATCAATCAGTCATCAAATCATTACTGCTGAAGGCACAAAGACTAAAGACTTTGAAGAATCAAAGACTACGAGCTATAAAGACAAGTTCAGAAGAAAGAATGCTAGAATTCAAATTATTATTTCCGGGGTGACCTCCCTTAGGGGGAGATTGTTAGGAATATAAATATTCAGATGAAGGTTCGGTCACCCCGAGTATCTAATTAGCATTTATATAGCTCGTAGGCTTATATATATTCATTTAGTATTATTAGTAATATTAGTATTATCTTAGTCGTATTTATATTTGTGGAGTGGGTCGGGGCTTTCCCCACTGTCAGCTCACTCCACAGCCCACTAGGGGCACCAAATAGTAGTAAGTATATAAACCCCTTCCCACACATGGGAAGGGTGGAACTCTTGTAACATTTCACACACTTGAATCTAATAGATCCAGGTTTTCTCTCAAGGTTCCCTCTCTCTCTAACTTCTCTCTAAAACTCCACCATGGATCTAATCTTCCATGAACCAAGACCACCCGAATCATACACACAATCAAGAAGGTTATTTCCTACAATTTCCTGTGAGACTTAGAACATTTTCTCGCAGGATGACTGCCCAAGAAAGTAGTTCATGACGCACTTCTTCCAAACGAATTTTCGTTGGATGTGGGTGAGGGTGAGTACGGATGATTTTGGTTAGTTCGGTTGGAGAGGGTACGTATGAACAGTACGGACCATTCTCCTCACGATAGTGAAAGAGAGACTCAAGACACCAATCTTCAGTATAGGCACATTGCCCATGATTGGGTATTCTAAGGATTTGAGCAAATTGCTCAAGAGTTAGAATGTATTTGAAGTTTTTGACCCAAAACCAAAGTGACAAGGATTGATCCTCGTTACGTACGAGTTCAACTTGTCGAAAGAACTCCAACACAAAGCGAGGACAAATGTACTCGTTAATGTGGAGTAGACAATCGAATCCTATAGCTCTAAAGGAAGTGTTGATGTCCCGGTGGTAAACTAGGGATGGATCAACAACACGGCCTTCATGAAACCGACGGGTTTCAAGATTGACATAGGCACGGATGTGGTTATCGGGTGTAGTGGGTTCACGTGAGATTTCGGATGTATAGGTATCGGTTAGAAGATGATCAAAATCATATTCATGAGACATTTTTGTGTCCTATAAGAAAATTTTAAGAAAAATTTAGAATAAAAACCAGTTGCATACAACACGTGCCTAGTGTGTGCCTATATGCAGACTATGTGGAGGTGCGGTAATCTCGACTCAAAAGAAAAATAATGAGATTACCCAAACACTCCTAATTTTACTTTAGCTCAAACAAATATGTCGAAAAGTACATATTGATTATGTAATTCGAATAATATTTGTGAGATCATGAATGCATGAGAAAGTATTTTTAGTTTGCATCAACAATGCATGAAAAAGAACAATTTCATGATCCTAATTTTGTGAGATTTTAAAATTGATGGAATTAGGGTGTTTTAGTGTTGATGACTTCTAATTTTGAAACATTCTTAGAAAAAGGTGAAAATCCCCAATTCAATTTTCATCAAAGAACAAATCCTAGACTCAAAATTAGAAATAAATTAAAGTAAGATAATTTACAACTTATGTAGAAAATGGTAAAATGATTGAAGATCTTGAAATCAATGTCTTGAATATGATCTTGAAGAGGTGTAATTGAGTTTTGGGTTGTGAGGTTAGGTTATGACAGCAGTTGCTCAGATTGAGAGGGTTTGTGATGAGTAATGTGGAAAAAGGGGACTGAAATCCTGAATGTTCCAGATGCACGGTTCCACGGTACCGTTAAATTTAACGATGCCGTGCCACATTTAGTGGAGCCGTGATCTGCTGGGACTGTTTTCTGTCCCATTTTGATTTTTGACGAATAAGTCTCGCTGTTTTAGTGAGATCTTATGACACGAGGAAAGAATTTGTACCTAACAAATTCTTATGACTAGGGGTTCCTAAACTTGACTAGACGAGACACACGGGATGACTTCAAGAGTCATGAGATTTATGGAATATGTTCCATCATTCCTAGACCTAGACGGAGGTAGTTAAAGGATTCTCGTTTGAGAGGTTTGGTTAGTATGTCAGCGATGTTGTCCTGAGAAGGAACTTTCTCAATGGAAATATTTCCTTTCTGAACATTATCGCGAAGGAAGTGGTGGCGAATTTCAATGTGTTTAGTACGGGAGTGTTGGACAGGGTTTTTGCTCAAGTCAATAGCACCTTTATTGTCACACATAATAGGAACATCATCTAAGTGTATGCTATAGTCGTTAAGGGCTTGTTTCATCCATAGTGCTTGCTGACATGCCTTTCCGGCGCTTACGTACTCGGCTTCGGTAGTGGAGATGGCAAGAGCCGTTTGTTTCTTGGAGAACCAAGAAGTTAGACAACAACCCATGAAGGTACAAAACGCCACTCATGCTTTTTTGATCCACGTAATCTCCCGCATGATCAGAGTCGGCATAGACAACAGTTTCTATACCGGTCCCCTTGGGATAAAATAATCCCAAGTGTATAGTGCCTTTAATGTATCGAAAGATACGCTTAACAGCTTCAAGATGAGAGGTTTTGGGATCCTCTTGGAAGCGAGCACAAAGGCAGACACTAAACATGATGTCGGGCCTACTTGCCGTGAGGTATAGTAAACTACCTATCATACCTCTATACTTAGTGCTATCCACGGACTCACCTTCTTCATCTCTCGTGAGTTTTATTTCCGTAGACATGGGAGTTTTCATGGGCTTAGACTGTTCTAAACTAAACTTCTTAAGCATTTCCTTACTATACTTAGATTGATTAAAGAAGATACCATCTTCCATTTGCTTAATTTGTAAACCAAGGAAGAAATTTAATTCGCCCATCATGCTCATCTCAAACTCGTCATGCATGATCTTAGAAAAATCATTGCACAGTTCTGGACAAGTTGAGCCAAATATGATGTCGTCGACATATATTTGAACAATGATGAGATGTGAATCTCTTTTCTTTATGAAAAGTGTGTTATCAACAACTCCCATGGTATATTCATGTTCAATCAAGAATGCTTTCAGTCTATCATACCAAGCTTTGGGAGCTTGCTTAAGACCATAGAGTGCTTTCTTGAGTTTATAAACATGATTCGGATGTTCGAAATCAACGAATCCCGGAGGTTGTGCAACATATACCTCCTCGTTGATATAACCATTTAGGAATGCACTTTTCATGTCCATTTGGTACAATTTAAAGTCTAAGGCACACGCATAGGCAAGGAGTATTCTAATAGATTCTAATATAGCTACAGGTGCATAGGTTTCATCATAATCTATTCCTTCTTGTTGGTTATAGCCTTGTGCTACCAACCTTGCCTTATTCCTAGTCAAGACGCCATTTTTGTCGAGTTTATTCCTAAACACCCACTTAGTTCCTATGATGGTTTGATTCCTAGGAGGAGATACCAACTCCCAAACTTGGTTTGCAGTGAATTGGTTAAGTTCCTCTTGCATGGCAAGTATCCAACTTTCATCCTTAATCGCTTCACTGACATTCTTAGGTTCTACGGTTGATATAAAACAAAAGAAATTACTTTTGTTTTGGGCTTGTGACCTAAGGGTTCTTTGGTTTAGGTTTCCTATGACATTTTCAGTAGGATGGTTCTTGGATTCCTTAATGTTGAGAGTTTCGTCAATTTCAACTATTTCATCCTCAATGTCATCATCTAAGGTTTTCTTGCCATTATCCTTAACGGCTTCTTCCTCATCTAAGTCATCATCCACCAAGGGTGATGTCTTAGTTGGTGGAGGGCTTTCATCAAATGTCACGTTGAGTGACTCTTCGACTTTCATTGTTTCCTTATTTAGGACAATGTAAGCTTTACTATTTTGGGAGTATCCTAGGAAGACACCTTCGTAAGACTTTGGGTCAAACTTGGTGAGGTAATCTTTAGTGTTTAGTATGAAGTACTTGCTTCCAAACACTCTAAAGTAATCAAGAGTAGGTTTTCTACCTTTCATGATTTCATATGGGGTTTTTCCTAAGATAGGCTTAATTAAAATCCTATTAAGTATGTAAGTTGAGGTGTCCACCGCATTACACCAAAACTTTTGCGGAATTGATTGTTCATTCAACATCGTTCTACTCATTTCTTGTAGAGTACGATTTTTCCGCTCTACTACCCCATTTGATTGTGGAGTGTGTGGAGCTGAGAAATTGTGAGTAATACCATTAGCATCACAATATACTCCAAATTGCACTTCATTATCAAATTCCTGACCATGATCCGTCCTAATGGAAACTATTGTACATCCTAGTTGATTTTGGACTTTCTTACTAAAAACCTCGAATTCCTCAAAGGCTTGAGTCTTATTCTTAAGAAATCTAGTCCAAGTGTACCTAGAGTAGTCATCAACTATTACTAAGGTGTATTAGTTTCCTTCGTAGCTCCGTACGGCGGATGGACCAAATAAGTCCATATGAAGGAGTTCTAGGCATCTAGAGGTCGAGACTATATTCTTAGCTTTGTGACTAGAATGAGCTTGTTTTCCAACTTTACAAGCGTCACAAAAGTGTTGATCAAACTTTGTAGGGTATTCACAATGCAAGAAACACTTGTTTGAGGCCTTGATATGGATCGAATAGATAAGAAACTAGAGAGAGAGAGATGGGAACTTCTAGTGAGAGAAACACTATGTGTATTAGATTGATGTAAATGAGAGTTCCAACCCTTCCCTTACAAGGGAAGTAGTATTTATACTTACTACGTAATATGCCCCTAGCGGGCTGTGGAGAGAGCTGACAGAGGGTAAAGACCCGACCCACTCCACAATACTAATTAATAACTAATCTACTAATAATATTACTGATAATCCTACGAGCTATGATGTGCTAATAAGTACTCGGGGTGACCGAGTCTTCAGCTGAATATTCATATTCCTAACAATCTCCCCCTAAGGGAGGTCACCCCAGAAGTAATGTTCTGAATTTCAGCACTTCTTCCTTGGATCTTGACTTCATAGCTCGTAACCATTGATTCTTCAATTTCATAGATCGTTGTGCAAACATCCGTGATCTTCACATGACTTCTCTTTTGTCTTGGATGAATTTTGAGTAATCTTTGAAAGTATCATCCCACTTGAGTCTCCAAGTCATCTTTCAGTAGTAGGTCTCCATGTGATGAAATATACTTAGAGTCGACATGCTCACACTAATCAGGGTCATGATCTTCAGCATCAGAGTTAGCAGAAGCTGTGTTGAAGGTCTTTTGGTTGATCATGACTTTGTTGAATTATAGTGATGATGTAGTGTGAACATGTGGTAATGGATTGGCATCTTTTCTGCAACCAGCTACAACAGCAACCAGCTACAGCATTCCTCAGCTACAATCGCCAGAAGTTCCTGCATACGACAGTTAGCAACAAATCGACCGGTACTTACAGGTTCGGACTTCGAGATTGTTAATAGCATAGTGTGAAAACTCTCTCTAATCCTTACCAAGACCATTCCTAATCGAAAACCCACAGAGGGCTTTTTAAGATCAAACCGTAGCACATCAATGATTAGGTGAGTCGCTGGAGATCACTCCACGAATGTAGACCGTTAGAAACCGCCGTGACAACTAAGCGTAATCCATAGGGAATTACCGAAGTGACCTGCTTTCAGGGCTGTTTAATGATGACCCTGGCAGGAATTTCCATTCAATCACTGAGAATTACATTTGTAAATTCCCTCATAAATGTTCTGGCAGATTGCTAAGATCTGCGTAGGACTCATAAGTTTACAACTGATGTCCTTAATGTTGAACAACCAGTGTAGAAATAATTCGTGTTCCTATGAGATCTTATTATGCATCTCGTGGCTCTAGACTCGATAGTGCGTTTTGATTTAGTGAGCGGAGGCTGGAGAGAACTGCCACCTTTTCAATATCATCTAACTCGGAGTGAGAGAGACGATAGAAATGTATTGAACTCCGTGACAATTGAAACAAGAATCCTTTGAGGGACCTTGAGTGGCTAGGGAGGGTTGTGTAGCATATCACTGGGTCCATGATACTTTGTCATCAATACCAACAATCAACTAAGTGATTCTGACAGCATATGTATTGACCCGGTTTCTGCCTAAGTTGTAAGGAGGGCTTCTTTCTTTTCACCCTTTATCTTTACAATTCTTTTTCATTCTTCAACCCCTTCAGTGCTTACCGAGACTTCATAACTAGCACCTTGTTGGGTTTATTCCAGTGTTAGCTCCATCTCAGTCGGCACTCTTCCCTTATACACATTTCTCCTTTTTAATCATACCTAAGGACTTCTACACTAACTAGTGGATTGTCCCTGGGTAGATCCCTCCGGCACTGGCGGAATCGTGGGACCTTGAACCTAACCTAACCATCCTTATAACTCCATGCGTTAATTAAAATGGCCGGTCTTTAGTATTCATCCATGATTGCAAAACCAAATCTTTGAAAAATCTCTCAAAGTGTTCATGATTCTGAAACACATTTTTGCAAACACTTGAGAGTTTTATATTTTTCAAATCCTCCCCCTCAACATGTGCTCGAGTGATAGTTTTATAAATTTGCACATGTTAGGTAGAGCTCACACTTTTTGAATTGATCCACTTTCAGTGAACATGACCGATTCGAGACACGCTTACATCACTAGTTAGACTAGCTTGAAATTATTACCCGGCCTGGTCAAGTCCACAGAAAGTTTCTCGAAATGGTACACTCTACTCAGATTCATCTTTTTCGAGACACGCTTACATCACTGGTTAGACCAGCTTGAAATTATTACCCGACCAAGACGAATCCTTTCGATTGATGACAGTTCAAGTTTCGTCAATTCATTGGTTATTTCTGAGTCACGGTCACATGAGATGCCAAATCCTTTGCTCCCCCTCAATAAGTGCATTGACGTACAACTGAGCACTTATGGGAGAGTTTACTTCGTCATCCAAAACATTTTGCTCCCCCTCAATATGTGCCTTGATATACAAAATGGTTTAGCACATACGGGAGAGCTTACATTTACTTCCAAATCATCACATTTTATCAGAATTTCATATTTAAATCACATTCTCTCCCCCGATCAAAAATTTCAAACCATTTGAGATTTGAGATCCCAATTGATTTAAATAGGTTTAGAAAATTTGGGAGAAAATGTGGTCAGGTTTAAATGTATTTTGATTTAGGAGCATACTATGCTCCCCCTTATACCACGAGAGAGTGTCACTGCTGATGTTGCACAAATTTGGCAAGGTGTCAGAAATTTGAACAAGTACTCTCCCCCTTAATTAATGACCCGTTTTCTATTAAAAGAGCTGTAGTCATTCAATTAAGCGACGAGTATTTGTGAAAATTTTAATTCAATTTACCACCTTGTGTAACATCAAGACTCTCTTGAAGAATCAAACAAGATAAAGAGTCTGATGAAAAGAAGACTTCTCTTCTTATATACGAAGTGATGCACTGAAACATACATCAAGTCGGTGAAACATGGATATAAAGTAATCCATGCCCAGGTGAACATCACCCAGTTGGAGGAACAGCCGTCCTTTTGGCGACGTGCTTTCCCAGTGTATATCACGGGTTGCAGTATGAAGTAACTGCAAGCCATTAAGACATGTTTTAACTGATTAGTATAACTTCTGCTTGAGCTTCATTTAAAGATCTGTGTCATTGTTGAATGACATTTCTAGATCCGTAAATGTTATCGATAAACAGAAGACATGCCTAGGTAGGACTATTTTTTGTATTTTCTGATTTTTCGATTTTTATGGTTTTTTTAGGTTTTATATTTTTGTATTTTCTTTTTGATTTAAGATATATACAACTATGTACAAGGATATAAGAAGACAATCCTTTACTCCTCCTTTTCTTCCTGAAGACACTTGAGGGTTTCAGGTGTCATGCTCTTCATGCCAAGGCGTGGGAGAATAAACTGAAACCTTTCTCTTGGGAGGGCCTTGGTGAAGATGTCAGCTAACTGAAACTCTGTCCTCACGAAGTATAGTTCCACAATTCCTTTTTCCACCTGTTCCCTGATGAAGTGATGCCTGATGTCGATGTGTTTTGACCTGGAGTGCTGAACATTGTTACAACAAAGAGCAATGGCACTTTTGTTGTCACAATATAGGGGAATTTTGTTGTATGAGAATCCATAGTCCGAAAGTTGTGATCGCATCCAAAGGATTTGTGCACAGCAAGCAGACATGGCAATGTACTCAGCTTCAGTAGATGATATGGAAGTACTCATCTGCTTCTTAGAAGACCAACTAACCAACTTTTCCCCTAAAAACTGAGCTCCTCCTGAAGTACTGCGACGAGTGTCTTGACATCCCGCATGATCAGCATCCGCATAAGCAGTTAACTCCATTGCTGTGTCCTTAGGATACCAGACACCCATATGAACTGTGCCTTGAAGATATCAGAAGATCCTTTTCACTGCTTCAACATGCTTCTTGGTTGGCCTGGATTGATACCGAGCACACATACACACAGCAAACAGAAGATCTGGTCTGCTAGCCGTGATGTACATCAAAGATCCAATCATGCTTCGATACTTTGTTATATCCACTGGAATCCCTGAAGGATCTTCATCCAGCTTTGTTCTATCAGCCATGGGAGTGTCAACAGGTTCACTTGAATTGAATCCAAACTTTTTCAAGATCTCGTTGGCGTATTTGGATTGATTAATGAATATGCCTCCGGGACTTTGAGAAACTTGTAATCCTAAGAAGAATGACATATGTCCCATCATGGACATTTGGAACTTGGAATTCATATCCTTTGAAAAACTATCACATTCACTAGGATCTGTTGAAGCAAAGATGATATCATCTACATAAATCTGAACTAGTAGTAGATGGTTTCTTGACTTCCTGGTGAATAGAGTGGGATCAACAACACCCTTGGAGAATTCGTTCACTAGGAGGAACTTGGACAATGAATCGTACCATGCCCTTGGCGCCTGTTTTAACCCCTAAAGAGCCTTCTTCAAGCGGTAAACATGAGTAGGATGTTCAGCATCCACGAATCCTTCGGGTTGACTCACATAAACTTCTTCCTTTAAGTCACCATTCAAGAATGCCATTTTGACATCCATCTGGTAGACTATCATATTTTGACTAGCAGCATTTGCAAGGAAGATTCTTATAGCTTCAATTCTAGCAACCGGAGCAAACGATTCTTCAAAATCAATGCCCTCTTCTTGTCTGAATCCTTTTGCAACTAGCCGTTCCTTGTTCTTTAACACATCACCATACTCATCAAGCTTCACTTTGAAGATCCACTTTAAAGCAATGATCATTGCAAGCTCTGGAGGAGGCACTAATTCCCATACCTCCAGTCGATCAAATTCATGAATTTCATCCTGCATAGCCTCGTACCAGCAATCTTTAGTCATTGCTTCTTTGGCATCTTTTGGTTCGACTTTGGACAGTACAGAATTGAAAAAGCACCAAAGTGCATCAGTGGCTAGTTGGTTACGTGTGGATACAGGACGTGAGGGATTGCCTATGATGTTGTCGATTGGATGATCACTGGTCCATTTTCTGAGATGGTCGTGAGGTTGAGGGTTTTGAACAGATGTAGCAGTGCTGTGTTCTTTAAGTGAGGATGTGTCTGATGGATGTTCAGGAGCAAAAATGTTTTCAAAAGGAACCTCATCAACAGGAGCAAAAGGGTTAACTTCCAAAGAATGGTTATCTGAAGATTCTTGTATTACTGGAGAAGATTGAGTATTTGATGATGAAGGCGATTGACTGGCAGCTGGAGCATTAATACTGACTGATACGGAAGCTGTTGGGTCTTCTGAGCCTTGCGGGGCTTGAACCTCAGCCATAGGAAGTACTGCTGGTTCACTTGGGATGGTTCCATTTGTTGGCTCAAAGTATTCATCAAATATAGGATCAAATAACTTCTTCAACTCCTCACATGTAGGTGGCACATAAGAATCTGCAGGCGTGGAATTCTGTACAAGACCTGAACTAATGGGTCCAGGTGACAAAAGTTTAAGATCGGTCCAAGAACTAATTTGTCCTGAAGCAGGTTGCTCACTCAGCTCATCGAACGTAACATGAATGGTTTCCATGATTTTACGGGTTCTCTTATTGTAGATTCTATACCCTTTACTGTCTGGTGCGTATCCAACAAAAATCCCTACATCTGCTTTAGCTCTTAACTTTCCCAAGTCTTGACTATCGTTAGTCGGATAGCAAAGTGCGCCAAACACTCGGAGAAAGGAAAGATCTGGTTTCTTGTTATGAATTAACTTGAAGGGAGTCTTTTCATGAACAGGATGAATTAGAGATCGGTTTTGAGTGTAACATGCTGTTGCAATAGCCTCTGCCCAGAGAAACATCGGTGCCTTTAAAAATATAAGCATGGTTCTTGCAGCTTCCACCAGAGTATGGTTCCTTCGTTCAACAACTCCGTTCTGTTGAGGAGTGCGAGGGATACTTTTCTGATGTGTGATGCCAATACTTTCATAGAAATTACGGAGTTGTTGGTTAACAAACTCAGTACCGTTATCAGTGCGGATGATTCTGACAGTTTTATCGAGCCTTACTTGCAGCTGTTTTATCTGTTTAATGATAACCTCTGGAGTTTCATCCTTGGTTCTCAAGAACTTTACCCATGTGAACCGAGAATAATCATCTACTATCACCAGAACATACTTTTTTACCATTTATAGTTTGTATTCTCATTGGACCGCACAAGTCCATGTGGAGGGTATGAAGAACTGCTAAGTTGGTGTTAATATTTTTGGACTTGTGGGTTTGTTTCTTGCTTTTGCCCAGTTGACATGCAGAGCAGAGATGATCTTTCTCATATTTTAGTCTGGGCATCCCTCTAACGAGATCTTTGCGGGAAAGATTATTAATGGTACCGAAGTTCAAGTGGTTCAAACGACGATGCCACAGCCATGATTTTGTTTTGGAGGCTTTAGAAAGCAAGCATATGGGAGAGGACTTCAACATCTCTTCAATCGATATGGTGTATAGATTGGTGCCCCGACTGCCCTTGAGGAGATCTATACCATCTAATTCTCTGACGAAACATGTATGTTTTCTGAAAGCCACTTCCAGATCTGAATCACAAAATTGACCCACAGAAAATAGATTGTGCCCTAATCCTTCCACATAATATACCCTTGAGATTACACTGTCACCGAACACATAATCTCCATAACCCATAATTGCACCAAAGTGGTCGTTCCCAAATCTAACTGTCCCGATAAACTTTTTCACGAAGTTCTTGAGCCGCGAGCGATCCCCAGTCATATGTTTTGAGCAGCCTAAGTCCAAATACCACAGGACGATTTGTACGACCTGCATTTGAAACCAGACAACAATGGATAACTGAAAAATGTGGATCCCCACGTGCAATTGGGGTCCGTTTGGTCAGCACACACATATTCTGGAACCACAGATTTCGCAGATGCTACTGTCTTTACTGAGGAGACAGTACTAGAGGCAGGACAAGACCTAGATGGAAGGCATTGTGACACTAAAGACAGGATTCTACCAGTTGGTCTCCATTCCTTAACCTTCACAATTTTATGCTTATTCATTTTAGGAAATATGCACTATTTTCCTAAATTGAATTTCCTTCCAGTGGGTCTCCATTGATAGCCTACGCTAGCAAATGTTTTTCCTGTTGCTTTCCAAACTTTCTTGCATGTTTCAGTTATCCTAACATTCTTAACATGGGGTGAAGCAGAAGACATCAAGAAAGACACAACACAATCATCATGATTAGCAGAAATTAAACAATTGTCGCATGTTTTACAGACAGCATTAGAATTCGAATTAATTACAGTACTTTTGATACTAGAATCAACACGATTCATCCTACTTATTGCAAACTTATTGTTCCTAGGTTGGGCTTCTACATTCTTCAAGTGATCATTCTTAGCTGGCGCAGTCCTATCCTTTTTTGCATTTCCTCTAGACCTTGACTCGCTAGCATGGGTGTCACTTTTTACTCCTGTAGAAGCATCGAAGGGAACATTAGTTTGTTTTTCTGTCACATGCCTTCCTGATAATGATGTGTTGGGTTCTGATGTTTTAAGTGGTAGATCAAATGCTACATGCTTGTTCTTAACAGTGGATGATGATGCAACAAGTCTATCTCTATGGCTGTTAAACTTAGGAACTGAGCCTATGGCATATTCTAAGTTTTCCTGAATCCTTTTCGTGAGATTACAAGCATAAACAACAGCCCTATCAAGTGGCTTATCAGTTCTATCCTCTTCAACTACCTCACGAAGTGTGTCAAGGCCCTCTCTAAGATGATCGAGATATGTTTGATGGGCAAAGCTGTTATTTCTAAGGTTAAATGGAATACGCCCAACATCAATATCATACTTTTTACTAGCAGCAGCCTTTGGTGCATCACAATTACAAGTGGTGCATGGCATTTTACCTTTCACCTGAGCCTTAAGATTCTCAATTTCATTTGTCAAAGAGGTTATTTGATCATTGTGATTGCTTCTTGTAACTTTTATAGAATCATATAACTCTTTGAAATGTTGTTTGACCTTAGAATTTTCTTCTCGATAACACTCATTTTCATGATGCAACTTATTTATGGTGTTTTGATATTGAAAATTCTGAGAATCTGAAGACGAAGGTTTATTGGTGCCATACACATCACACTTGTTGGATTTCAATTGGGCAATATGGGCCCTCAGCAGTCGAATCGTGTTCGTGTGAGCTTGAATTTTTTCATCTCGTTTGCTTAATTCAAAATAAGTATCAAATTCAGGAGCATCCAAGGATGTCTTGTCATTTGATATTTTGTGTTTTTCATTTAACTGTTGATGTTTCATTTGCAAATTTATATAATCAACTTCAAGTTTTGAAAAACGTTTAACCATATTATCATGGTCATCATTTTGAATTTTGTCAAGCAATTTTAAATTCTCCCCCTCAAGCTCAACAACACGATTCTGGGTGACATTTAACGCAATAGCATACTCATTAAATTGACAAGCAGACAATGCAGAATCAGTAGCGGTGTAAAATACATCTTGTGCAATACATTTAGCAATCAAGTTGTCATTAGTGATGAGTATGTTTTTTCTTTCAATCTCACGACTCTTAAGTTCTATTGCATATTCATTCACCTCATTTTCCATGTCTTTAAACACTACTTCCATTTCTTTTATTTCGGCTTTAAGGGCAGTTTGCAACCCTTCAAAATGTTCTTTAAGTAGTTTAAAGAATGGCATGACCTCAGTTAAGTAACACCTTTTTGCATGTTCAAAACACCTTTCCCCCTCAGTAATGCCGGTGGGTGTAATTCTCTTCTTACATGTTTTATCGAAATTAGCAAACAGTTGCCAAAGCACATATAAGCTAATAAAGGTTTTGCATTCAGTGGGAAGAGACAAAGGCACCAAATTCCTAGGTGTATTGGGAGGATACACCGTTATGGACGCAACTTTTCTAATGAGGGGGGTGTTGGCCTTAAGTTTTTCTACCTTAAGTTTTTCATTATCTTGTTTCCAGAATATCTGTTCAGGTGTTAACTTCTTTTGAGGAGCAAACACAGTCAAACAATTTTCCTCACTATAGTTATGGGGTTTGATTATTATTCGTCTGGCTATGCACTCGGGATCCCTCATTTTCTCATTCATTCTTTCCCTTGTTCTCTCACTTATCTCATCCTCCTCTTCGGTGTAGATATGCTCAGGCGGGTCATGATTAGGCATAAACATCACATTAGAATCATTTAATGCAGGTTGGGCTATCTTAGCAATCTCATGAATAGCTAATTTAGATTTACCTACATTGCTTTCACTATGCTTGTCACTTAACTTTCTGTGCTTATACATCATTTGGGCAGTCTGTCTGGTTTGGTCTTGTGTGTACAACTTATCTTCTAGCTTATTTTTTAACGTCTTGAGTCTAGAGAAATCATTTAAAAGTGTTGTTTCTTTTTCTTTGAATTCTAGCTTAAGTGTAGTTATACACTTTTGTACTTCCTGTTTCTGTTTGACAGACTGTTCTAGCTGACTTTTCAAAGAACTCAACTCTAATTTTAATGTTTCTTCTCTTACTCTAGACTCTTTAATAAGTGTACTCATTTGACCTTCTAATTTCTGCTCACGTTCATTAAGCTCAAACTTAGCACGCTGTTCATACATAGCCACTTGTTCTTTATAAATGTTTAGTCTAGTGATCAAGTTATCATCAGGGACAGGCAATTTGTTCTCATGGCACTCACATGCATTATCTATATTACACGCATTATCTAAGGCACATACATTACTTATAACACAAACATCATTATTGACAAAGGATTCACCATTTGGTACATCAGGCGAGTTGTTGTGATTCAAATACTGTTCATATGAAAAAATATTGCTATTTTCCATGTCAACATTACTTGTGTCAGAAACATCTGCCTGATGTACTTCTTTGGGATTCTTTTGTCCCTCGACTATATCATATGTGTCATAAATTTTTAGTACCTCAGATATCACGGATGCATTAGAAGGACCAGCTTGACGGGGAGATGAGACTAGGGAAGACAAGTTAGCCATGAAGATTGTTTGAGCCGTAGGTTCATCATCTACATCAGAGTCAAATGCATCACAGTCATCTGCCTTGAAGATGTTAGGATCATTAAGTGCTAGATCCTGAACTGGTTGCTCATCCACATCTTCATCAAAATTATTTCCCCCATCTCCTGCCAAGAACAATAACTCTTCCTCATCCAATACAGCTCCATTCTCTTGAGCTTGCATTAACAGCATCTTGTCTTTGAAGTAATCTGAGTTCTGAGGACGTTTAGGTTGATTGCAGTTTCTAGCAATGTGTCCAAGCCCCCCACAATTATAACACTTGATCTGTTTCCCTTGTCCCTGATTGGCATTCCCTGCTCTATTCTGCACATAACCTCGACCCATGTTTCTTCCAGCTCTCCCGTGCACATTCTGAACCACAATTTTCCCATTCTCCACCATTGCTAGATTGTGTGGGTTGGATGAATTCCTTAACTGATTATTGGTCTGAGGGAGTGATGCTTGAAACTGTTGAACCAGTAATGATACTTGATTGGTGAGGTTGTCAATCATTTTGTCGGTCTGAGAGTAGCCTGAGTCAAGTTGAGAACTCATAGCAGGTACTGGTGAGTGAAGTTGATGATAGCTTGGGTTGGATGATGATTGGGTTGTTGGTAGAACATTTGTCATGAACGCCAGTGGATCATTTGTAGTTGAAGGATTTAACTTTTCTCTCAGCACCCGATCGTAGACAGCATGCTTCTTACGTTGTTGCAGATAGGCATACAGCTGTTCATAGTTGGTATCCCTTAAACCTTTGTTGAGTTTGACAGCAGTAACAAATCTGTCCCATTCAGGAGTCATGTTGTTCACAAACTTTGAGTTTAGTTGGATATTGGGCATAGTCATTCTGATCATCCTCATATCATTCACCAACTTATGAAATCTCACATAGTAGTCTGTGATATTCTCTCCTGGGTTCATTTTGAAATGCTCGAACTCATCATACAGCTGTGACTCACGATCTTCCTTTGTGAGTTCTGACCCTGCCAACAACATTTTAACGTTGTCCCACACAGCTTTGGCTTCAGTGTTGAAATTGATGAGCTTGTATACATCCTTTGGTAGACCTTGAATGACAATGTTTGAAGCTCTAATGTCAGCATCATTGATGCGTGGTTTTGCGACCTTACAACAGGTTTTACCTCTCGAGGGATCTCAAGAGGCTTGCAATCCCCACCAGGCAGTGTACCTGACCGATGTAGTATAGTGTAGTGGCAAGTACCGGGGGATTGATCGTTCTCTAGGGGAATAGTGTCGTTAGGATTGAAAAACTACTCTAATAGGTCTAAGGGTGAGGGAAGATTCTTTTTGTATTTTTTTATATTTTTATAAAGCAAGTAAAATCTCGGGTTTGAAGGAGTGGGCGGAATTAGTTGCTAGTCAACTAACCCAAATAACTACAATTGCAAATAAAATAAAATAACTGAAAATAAAAAGGTTGTGGAACTTATATGGAGAGAAATGTATTTACTTAGATTTCCTTACTCCCTAACTATCTTTTACCGGTTGATTAGTGTGTATTAATTGCGTGGATGACGGGTGTATTCCTTAATACCAATCGTGGGGTGGCGTACGTACTTCCCCAACTCTATAAGCTCCTACTTCACTCCTATGTCGAGCCGGCTAAGAAGCTCCTAACAGGGGATCACTAGAATTCGCTCATGCATTAAATACAACCATAAAAACCTTAGTACGCATTGGTTCATGTTTCTTAAGACGTTCAAGCAAGTTACCGTATAGGAGGTTAGCCAGTTTTCTTAAGCCTAACATCGATAAACAATCATCCAATACAATTAATAACACACCAACAACCAATAATCAATAGTTAGGTTTCATTAGATCTAAGCAAACACAAGATAAATCTAGCCTAGCATGTTAAATAAAAGACAAGAACAAGATATAATCAAACAACACATAGACATATTGAATGATTAATTGATTACTTATCTTCAATTGAACATGGGAGATCCAAGGGTATAAAACCCTTAAAAGTAGCAGAAAAATCGTCTTAGGGTTTCTCCTCACAAAGTTGCACACTAATGACTAAAAATTATGAGAATATATATAGAAAATCAGATCTGACGTCGTCACGTTATAGAGCTGACGCCGTCACCTCGCCGCGGTTTGGGTTTCTTGATGGCCTTCTTGACGCCGTCCCCTTTTAATCATCCAAAATCCTCTCTGGCGCGTCAAGGGTTGACGGCGTCACAATGGTGCTTGACGCCGTCACAGGTACTTTTCCAGCCGATTTTGAGACTTTGTCGTTTTCTTCACTTTTATGCTCCAAAAACGTCCAAAATGCTTCATTTTCCTGATTTCTTCTCCAAAGTACCTAAAATGACAAAAGGAACGATTTAGGGCAATATTTGATCAAATAAATACGATTTAGCGCTTAAATGACCCCCTAAAAGCGGTACACTTTTCGCTTCATCAATCATACCTCTTCTTTTCTTTTTCATTAAGATCATTGTAGTTTCTAGGTCTGTCGATGCCCAAAGTTACAGTCCCATCTTCACCAGTTGTAACAACATCTCTGGTGGTACCCATCTGATATGGTCCTTCGTCAATTGACTTAAGAATGTTAACTCCATTATCTTTTCCCAAGCAGTAAAGTCTTATCCGTTGTGCCCAAGACTCATAATCCGTCTTATCTAGCATAGGTGGACGAGTGTCAGATCCTGCTGCTTGAATATCTTCTGATGATGTGCTTGATGTGGTAGCCATAGTAACTACGGAATTTTACAGATCTTGTGATTTAACTGAGAAATCGAATCTTTCGCGGGAATTTCTAAAATCACCAAGACACAAACCGCATACACACCTCAGAGACAAACCGCGTGGACAAACAGCACAGACAAACAGTATAGACAAACCGCATACACACCGCAGAGACAAACCGCGTAGACACAAACCGCATACACGCCGCAGAGACAAACCGCGTGGACAAATAGCACAGACAATCAGTCTAGACAAACCGCATACACGCCGTAGAGACAAACCGCGTAGACACAAACCGCATACACGCCTCAGAGACAAACCGCGTAGACACAAACCGCATACACGCTGCAGAGACAAACCGCGTGGACAAACATCACAGACAAACAGTCTAGACAAACCGCATACACGCCGCAGAGACAAACCGCGTAGACACAAACTGCATACACGCCTTAGAGACAAACCGCGTAGACACAAACTGCCAAACACGTTGCTTTCAATGCTTTTTGTCCTTTTGCCAAACCCGGTAATAAGACAAACCGCCCCTTTGAGGTACCACAAACCGAACCTAAGAAACTTCACCAGATGGACAAACCACACCCAAGAACACCTTTCCAAAATCTCACGAATCAACCAAAACTCACCACACAAAGCTTGAAACACTGATTCCAAATACCAAGTGATACTTCTATACTATTCCTAAGCTAGAAAGTACAAGATTTAACAACTTCTAATCACTAAACAAGGCACAAAATAAAATATTTTTTACTTTTCTATTTGAACTAAAAACCCTAAAAACTAAGCAAATCCGTGAATACCAACTCTCATGGACCTAACCATGGCTCTTGATACCAATTGTAGGGTATTCACAATGCAAGAAACACTTGTTTGAGGCCTTGATATGGATCGAATAGATAAGAAACTAGAGAGAGAGAGATGGGAACTTCTAGTGAGAGAAACACTATGTGTATTAGATTGATGTAAATGAGAGTTCCAACCCTTCCCTTACAAGGGAAGGGGTATTTATACTTACTACATAATATGCCCCTAGCGGGCTGTGGAGAGAGCTGACAGAGGGTAAAGACCCGACCCACTCCACAATACTAATTAATAACTAATCTACTAATAATATTACTGATAATCCTACGAGCTATGATGTGCTAATAAGTACTCGGGGTGACCGAGTCTTCAGCTGAATATTCTTATTCCTAACAAACTTAATCTTAGGTAGATCTCTAACTAGTTCCTTAGATGCCAATGATTGTATCAAGCGCATATTGGCATGACCTAATCTCCTATGCCATAGAGTGGAGTTATCATCTATGGTTGCTAAGCATATCCTATCCTGAGGCTTATTTCCTATTTTCATAACAAATAGGCCATTTCTCCTAACTCCTTTGCCTATGGTTTTACCATCCTTAATGATCTCACTACCCTCTTCAGAGAATATAACTCTACACTTATTATCTACCATTTGACTAATGCTAAGCAAATTAAATCCTAAGTTATCTACATGCTCAACATTTCTAATAGTGAGGGAGTTTTGAGTGATCGTACCTTTGCCAATAATGTTGCCCTTAAGTTTGCTACCGAAAGTAACATTACCTCCGTTGTATGCCTTGTATGATGAGAATAGACTTCGGTTTCCCGTCATGTGGTTAGTGCATCCACTATCCTTGACCCATTCATCAGGCTCCAAGTCGATTCCCAAGCATATCTATTGCATAAGATAAACATTCAAACATTTGGTCCCCAATATCTCATGGGTCCAAAGTGGTTAGCATTAAACATCCCATGCATCATTTGCATGTGGTTAGGATGTTGAAATGGTGGGCAAATTTCCCATGGCAAGTAACTTTGTAGTTGACGGTCATTCCAAGTTATGGGATATTCACTTGGAAAGCTTTGTCTTCTAAAGTTACGTCTCGGTAGAGGAGTTCTTGACCGAGGTTTGGGAGTGTTTGTTTTACTAGGTGGAGGAATCTTAGACCTAGTGTCCGATTTTACAAATCTAGGTTTGGGTTTTGACATAGGTTTGTAGATTCTTTTAACTTCCTCTATACTAGCAATAGAGACCTTTGTACCATTAACAACAATGTGAGTTGGTTTAGGACTTGCTTCATTTTTGAAATTTGATTCAGTTCTGTCTCCAGTGTCGGACGGTACCACGGTTCTGTTAACTTTAATGGAGCCATTGGTACCTTTAGTGGTGTCGTCTGGAGTTTTGACAGAGTTTGAGGTTTTAACAGATTTTGCTTGATTAGTTTTATCTGTCAAAGCATTTTCTGTTTCCTTTTCAAAACTAGTAATTCTAATTGTGTTTTTCTTGAGTTTTTCATTTTCTACTTTAAGATTTATGCATGACTCACATCCTATGTCTAATTCTTTATATCTTTCAAGTCCTTTGATTTGATCCTTTAGTTCTAACATTTTCACTTCTAGTTCATGCAATTTTGATTTTAGTAATTTGTTTCTACTTAACATTTTTGAGACAATTTTGCATAGATTATTATGTTCGTCATTTAGTTCGTTATCATCTATTGACGAATTATCATCTATGAAATCAGGGTAGTCGTAACGTACCTCATTTGAAGCGTGAGCCATCAGACATGTTTCGTCCTTGGGCTTCTTTTCTTCATCATCACCGCTATCACTCCATGAGCCTCTTATGAGAGCTCGTTGGTTGTTGACTTTCGGTGGCTTAGGACACTCTCCTATGAGATGATTAGGATCTCCGCATCTAAAGCATTTCCTATCACTTGTCCCTTTCTTTTCAACATGGTTCTTTTGTGATGTCTTCTTCTCATCACGAAGTTGCCTAACGAACCTACCTCTTCTCCTAAAGAACTTTTTAAAGTCCCTAACCGCTAATGCATATTCCTCATCTTCACTATCGGAACTCGAACATTCCTCATCACTAGACTCCTTCCTGGCTTTTAATGCTAGAGATCTAACTCTCTCACTTTTGCCTTTGACAATGTCGGAATCTTTCTTGATGATCATCTCGTGAACTTTCAAGTTTCCTATAAGTTCATCGAGTGACAATGCCGCCAAGTCCTTTGACTCTTTAATGGCGGTGTCCTTTGCTCTCCATTTAGGATGTAGAGCTCTAAGAAACTTCCTAACATAGTTCTTACTAGAATAACCTTCATCAAGAGCTTTTAGAATAGTGATAATAGTATTAAATCTAGCAAAAGAATTATCTATTGACTCATCCTCCGAAATGGAGAATTGTTCATATTGTTGAACAAGAAGATCTATCTTGTTCTCTTTGACTTGGTTATTACCTTGGTGAGTGACTAACAAAGTTTTCCAAATATCTTTTGCCGTATTACACATGAAAATTCTTCCGAATTCCTTTTTAGGCAAAGCATTATAAATCATCATTTTAGCCTCATTATTTTTGGCTAATTTTCTTTTTAGTTCATCACTTTGTTTATCATAAGAAACAATTTCATCCTTTTTAGTTTCTGGATTCATTTGAATAGGTTGAAAGTCACCCTCGGTAATAACATGCCAAAGATCAATGTCTTTTGATTTCACATACGTTTCGAATCTTGTTTTCCAATAAATAAAACAATCGGTTTCGAAAAGTGGTGGTCTTTGCATAGATTGCCCTTCTAGATATTTGTCGGAATCCATTGATCGATTCAAGTTTTAAAATACAATATACTTTAAAATCTTGACTAACCTGGCTCTGATACCAATTGTGGGAAACTAGAAGGGGGGGGGGGGTTGAATAGTTTACCGGTTTAAAAACTTCTTTTAAAAATCTTGTTTTAAAAGTATGCTATTGGAAACTTTGATTCGAACTCTATGTGTAATCAATCAACACCAATATGAACTACACACTAAGCTAAGTAATAATAACAAATAAAAGTAAAGAGTAGAGTTGGAAAGATCAAACCGAGACAGAGGATTTATAGTGGTTTGGCTACGAAGCTCTTCTTTGCCCTACTCCACTCCCCGAGTACCACACTCGAGAGTTTCAAGCACTATGTCAGCAACCTCCCTTAAGGCGGAGAAAACCGTACACGTCGCTTATCCTTTTACCGACACTAAGCTAGATGTCGAGTGCTAATCTTAGCTAGCACCAATCTACCAAGGTCTACGTGACCAAACACTCAAGCCTAGTGGCTTCAAGAGATCACCAAGATCTCAACACGATCACAATGATCAACACTCACTTCACTCTACTCAACTAACACTAACCTAATGACCCTTGATCTTCTTGATCAATCACACAAGCCCAATGGCTTCAAGAGATGTTCACTATCTCTATAGATCACACTTGATCTTCACTCTCACTCATAAAAAGGAAATAAACTTGATGTATGCTAAGACACAACAATGATGTAACAAGTGATACAAAAACCTATCAACTATAACTCTAGTATCTTCTTGATTACTTGAGTTCTTTTCTTGCTAACGAAGAGGGATGACAACACCTTGTATCAACTTGGATACTTGTGTTCTTCTCTTGCTAGTGAAGAGGTATGAAGAGGATCACTTGAAGGATGATTGGATCACTCTTGAAACAAAGAAAAACTAATCTAAATGACCCTAAGAAGTGAAAGGTGTGAGAGGATTTAGCTAAGGGATTTTTCTGTGTGTGAAGGGTGCCTAAAACTGTGAAAGGGGTTGGTATTTATAGGCAAAGAAAATCTGAACGTTACAGAAAAAAAATGGTACGGACGGCTCCTTTAAATAACCCACGGCTCCGTTAAATTTAACGGTACCGTGGAGCCGTGGTAGACTAGGACGCTCCAAATTTTGTCTTTTCTGGTGAAAACTTATTTGGGGAAGGTTGGAGCTGATTTTGGGGGGAAAATAGCTGTTGTGATTTTCAAACTAATTTTTCCATTAAAACATTTCTTAATATTTCAAAAATAATTTGTCATGTGTATTTTTGAAAAAATGTTTTGTCCCATTTAAAATGTGAATTTTCAAAACATAAATTCACTTCTTTGATCACTAGTTCAAGTTGTAACTTTGTTCAAGAGTGATTTGCGTAGAAACGGGATCTTCCGATTAAAAACTTGTTAACGTTAATTTTAACTTAACGTGAGTTCACATTTTGTCATCCTCAAAACGTGAAGTAATTGAAAGATATAAATAACGTTTTTAGAACATTATTTGCATCAACATATAGTTTATAGGCCTATAGGAATGACCACCCACCATGCGGACTATAACAACCGACAATTTTCCAAAATTTATTTTACTAGCCGAAACATTTATTTTTGAAATCCCTCGGCTTTTAAACTTCCCTGAACCTGTTTGAGTTTGAAAAGCAGTAGATATCTTGTTAAATGTGAGCGTTATTCATTTATTAAGCCGGCACAACCTAAAATGCACGAAACAAATCGATTTACTAAATAAATTAACTCTGATAAAGTTATACGTATTAATACTTGTTTTCATTGGAAAAATTATTTCGGACTCAATGGCACAAGTCTCGTAATTTAAAATGACCATTTGCTATGTCAAATGGGCCCCACAAGGATTTTATTAGAAGAATAGCTAATTTACACTTTCTACCCCGCGCCCAAAATTACACCGCTCGCCCCTACACTTTCTTTTGTCCAGGTTTAGCCCCTCATGGGGTATAAAAAGAAGAGAATTATTGTTTCAGTCTCACTCTTACACATATCTCACCGGAATCCACTGTTACGGTGCCGTTACCAGAATCCGGCCAAATTCCGGCCAAGAGGAGTGCATTTGATCGTGTTTTGAAGACCACCGCCGTCACCACCACACCACCAACACTAGCCACCGTCTTCTCCACTTCACCTCTCACATTTGGTAAACTCACGCGCCTTTATTCTTTTAATTTGCTTCATTTTACCAAACCCTAATCGGATTTAAATAAACCCTAAACGAATTTGTAATAGAAACAACTAAACAAACTTTTTCTACCTAAAACTCGTGTGGATCTATTGGTTTTCATCAAAACTCACTCAACTCGTACTGAGTCACTCGACTCGTCTGAGTCAACTCACGGGTTGAGTTGACTCTTGGCTATGCTTATTCGTTCCATGTTTATCTTTATTATTACGTATGTAATTTCGTCCTTGTGTGAGTGTCTTTAGTTTTTGATACGTTTTGGTTTTCGGTCGGGTTAAACCCGACTAGAGTTTGGATCCAAGTCGTGACTCGGGTGAGTCATGGGTTGGAATTGGTGTGTTTAGTTTCATGGGCTTCAGACTGTTTGGATTTGTATAATTATTTGGTCACGGGGTTGTGTTGGAGTTGCTTATTATGGATAGTTTATTTTTCTTAATTCTTAATCAAAATATGAGTATGTTGAATGTGGTGGTATAAATGCTTGATCGAGTTAAAGAAACCACAAAAGTAGTATTTGCTTGTTCGAGTGTTTTGGTCCGACAAGGAGCACCACAAGGGTGGTGTTTGCTTGGTCCGGTTAGCGTCACGACACCACAAGGTTGTCCAGGTTATTGTTGTTTGTATTGAGTAGACAGGAATACCACGTAGGGTGTGTGAGTCTTTTGGCCTCGGTTAGAAAACACAACCCGTATAGGGTGTGTTTGTGTCGTTTATGTGTCTTAGTTAGGTTCATAACGAGACGCCACAAGGGTGGTCATGGTTTATTTACGGATTAAAGTGACACACTACGGAAGTGTGCTCGTTGTAGCTCATGCGTGGCTAGACTAACCCGTATAGGGTGGGCCTTGTCGCTACGAGGTGTTGTTTATTGATTGTGTCATCTTACTTTCGAGTCGATAATAACTAATGGTGCATTTGGTTTTAATAAGGGATCGAACCTACTTAAAGTAAAGGGTGTATTGTGAATCCGGTTAACAACTAAAAACAAGAGAGCGTTTATATCTTTTTATACTTTGGCATTTGTGTTTGTGTATGGGTTGCTTGGGCTCAGCAGCTCACCAAGGGTACATTGAGTTTGAATTGGTCTTGGGCCTAAGCCCACAAGAAATTTTTAGAGAGTGCGTTTGTATAGCTCTCGGGCTGAAGCCCAGCAAATCTGGTTAGTATAAACTATAAAGTCTAAGTAACATTTACTTTTAAAACATTTGTGTGATATATTTTAATCATTTTGTATTCTACTGACATATTATTTTGATTAAGCTTGGTAGACATTGGGACGTTTCGGACATGGAATTTACTTGAACTTGGACATTGTAACATAACCTATGTTTGGATGCTTTGATTCCCGATCGTTATTGGATTTATGGTATTGGACAATGGAAATTATTGGACATTTTGGGACAATACGGAATAATATATTAAACTCGATAAGAATTTAATATATTAGATACGAATCGGACACAAAATATTCAATAAAGCCAAAGGCTAATAACAACGCGAATGATAACGATAAATAAAACTTATAAAATATTGAAATTAAAATTTGGTTTATTCAGAAGTCTCGATGACTTGGGAAAGATTATACAATCGGATGCGTCATGTCCAACTTTTATGAAAACCGTGTTATAGCTTAAACGATTACAATTTATAAATAATATAAACATTTATTAACATTGAGAGGAATCGATACACTGTTAAGGTGGTTAAACCTTTGTGACTTTGTGTATATGATATATTGAGTTAATATGATTAAGTATGTGGAATCTACTTAATCACACTTAGAAAGTTATTTGTATTATGGAAATGGAAAGTAATGCTTTAGTAACGAACAATGAACATGCAATGTTAACACCAAACGATTCAATATTATTAAGATAATAATACGAGTGATCTTTTCTTATCACTAGGGTTACAACCTTGAATCTTATGTTCTTATGACTTGTGATATTGTTGTGTTTGTTCTATGTTCTTAACAGATATAACCACTGTGAAATTTTCGCCTCGTAATAAACAGGTCCATATTTTAACAAGATTTCATATTACCTTTTTCTGCATATATTTTTTTTTATTTGACTATGATATCTATTGAATGTGACGTAACTCACATTTTCGATAAACGTGCTCCTACGCAACGCAACCCAACCTAACGAATTTAATGTTTATTTATTATAAACATTTCTTTATGAGATATTACAACCTACCATTTGCCATTTTACGATAACTCGCGAAAGGACGTATAAACTTAACTTCTGTCAATAGTTAGCGTTTCCAGCGAAACCCTAAATTATTACAACAACAAGTAGGCGTAACTAAACCATAAAACCAAGGTACAAGTCCCTTAAGCACAAAACTCATTTATTCTTATTTATATATATAACTCTAAAAATTATTTATTTTAAAATCTAATTCACATATTTATTTTTCCTAATAAATATGTAAACTTAATAAATAATTGTACAAGTCCATAAAACCTACGGTACAACCCTTTAATGCACAAAACCTAAAAATCACATTTATATGTATATAAAGTTTACTAAAAATTACATAAAAATTACAATAATTAAGGAAACATTAAAAATGTATTTTTCTTAATTTCTAAACCTAAGTACTATCATCCTAAGCTTATTGTACAACCCTCCTTAAGCACAAATCGAATTCTACCTATTTTAGCACAATTTGATATACATAAAATTTCGTATATAATTTTTAAAAATAGATTTAAACACAAGGAACTAATTAAATCATAGAAACTAAGTTAGTTACTCTCTAATTCCCTAGTATACACCTATTAAAACTCACGACACTACCCTCTTATGCATAGTTCGAACCATAGTTCCCTCCTAGTTAGAATTCGACTAACCTAGAACAACCCTTGACATCATAAAACATGTTCTTAACTCACAAGACATCCACTTGGCTACTCTCTTCTGTGAACACACCCTCTTGTCTCAAATTTACAAATGCTAGGTTAAAAAGTATGCACCAATTGTATGGCAAGGGAATAGACACATCACCACTCTTTCCCCCTCCTCCCAAGTGGCACCCATGGCAGTTTCTGTCAGCAAATGTCCCTTAATATCTTCCTAGAAAACCATAGATCAATCCCCTCTATAAATAACGAACCCTAGCTTTCATTTCAAAACATCCCATTCGACATATCAATAAACACAGCCATAACCTTCCCACTTCTGATCAAACACACTCACAAATACTCTCATAATACCTTATTCGAAGGCCAAGGATTAGGAGGAACACAAGTGTCTCGGTTCAAGTCCATTTCGCCTAGTAAAATCCTATCGAGCCATACTTTGAGTAAGTATCCAAACCTTATTTTCAATACCTTTTATTTCATTTATATTATCAGTAGATAACTAGTAATAATCGCCTAACATCACAATAGATTAAAAACCGAATTATGTTATGCTTTAGGTTCTAGTCGAATGAAACGCTAGTCGAACCCTAGGAATTATTTCTAAATTAGGAACTCATTAAAACCAGTTAAGGAATAATAGAACTAGTGTTAATACAATCTTAGAAACATATAACACTATAAAAACCCACTAAGTTTGCCCTAGTTATTTTTAAAACTGAATGAAACCCTAATTACCCATTTCGAATAAAACTTGATTTAGCAACATGAGATATGTTTAAAACATGTTCAATATAACTTAAAGATGCTAAATATAATGATAATAGGTCGAGTTAATGAGTCGTTAAACCCAGAAACAAAAACCGAACCATTTTATTTAATTTTGGTCAGTCGCTATGTCGACCAGGTCTGACACTTTGGACCCCGATTTCGACTATCAAATGATCTTTAAAAATTCTAGTTTTTGGCCACAAGATAGACCTAATAGAAGGTTAATTTCTGGAAAAGGAATTAGTTAAAAACATTGAGTATTCGCAAAGATATCAAGGTCCAAAGTTTGTCCCATTTTTCTGTTTAGTCGAACAAATCAAAAACTCATTCGAGCTTCATAAGCTCGAATGATAAGCTAAGCTTTTGGAAATAAGCTCTTTTTATGTTAAAAATAAAGTGTATCAAGAGTCATGCCAAGTCTCGTTGTTTTGTAAAACTAAAAATGCGTTTCTTGAAAATAAGGATGTCGTATGTAGCAACCAAGGAGTCTCAGGGGGTGTTTCTGCCAAAACTTAAGTAAGTTTTATAGAAAGGACTTGTGTTGCTATCGACCAGCAGCTCAAGGGGAAAAAGTGTCAATTTTGAAAGTGTAAGGGTTAAAGTTTTCATTTGACCAAAGTTCAGGGTAAAAATTGTAATTTTATAAAAGTTCAGGGGTAAAAACTGTCATTTTGTGAAAGTTCAAGGGTATAAATTGTCAATACCTAAAACTATAGGGTAAGAAGCGTAAATCTATATATAATCCTTAATATTAATTATTATAAATATTATTATTAATAATAATAATAATAAAAACTAACGTACTATTAATTTAGTAACAAACAAACGGAAACATAGGAATAAACAATACAGTAAAATCCAACTTTCGACTTCATCGACAACCTCTATTTATATTTGGATATGATTACTGAAACTTAGAATAACGAATCAGGTTGCGTGCCGGAGACGTTTATCAGCTTTACTTAGTATTATTTCTCATCCGGATTATCAAGGTGAGTTCATAGTCCCACTTTTTACTATGTTTTCTAAATTTGTGGGGAGATACATGCTATAAACCGAACACAAGCATTTTCTGATTGATATTGACTAAGTTACCTTTTGCCCACAAAGACCCCCCCATCATGAACCTCTAATCATCCGTAAACCAGGGTGAGCGCGAATATTGTGGATAGATCTATTGGGCTGACAACCCCTTTGTATTACCGTAACGTAATACAAAGCATTATATTTGAGATTAATAAAGAGACCGGCAATCTCCTACCCGGGGGCAAAGTTACCTACATTTAATTATGGGGTAATTATTACATCATTAGTTCATGACTGTTGATGTTCTGTTAAGGCTTTGCGTGTCATGAGACTTAGGGCAATATATATTTATATTCTGAACTGAACTTTTACTTTCCATATAGCTTGTGTTCAAACTAATTATAATTTAAACACTATGGATTCACTCAACCTTTGTGTTGACTTTTTAGCATGTTTATCTCAGGTATTTAAAGGACCGATCTTGGCATGGAGTGACTGTGGACTTTCTTCTTATAACAAGAGTGTCCACTATGTTATCATTCAAATGAATAATGTAACTTTTTCAAACGTATTTTTGAACTTCCCTAGGGGACCTGTCTTATGTACTCTGATTTAAATAATGAATGATAACATATTTTATCTAAAACGTCTCTTTTTGAGTCGTTTTCTATTATCATGACTGTGAACCGTGAAGTAACTCCCCAACTTATATTTCAGCTGCGAATATCGAAAACGGGGGTGTTACATTAACAGATATGAAAGTTAGTTACAATTAGAAGTCACACTTGACTACTAAGCTAAGATCTTCTTTTATAGTCCAAGAAGATCTTTACAATATTGTTAAGTCTTGTCAAGACATATCGAGCTACTTGCTAGCTTATGTGTGTCAGTAACTAAGATACAACATGTATCTGTGTTTACAACTTGTTCTGTGAATATAACATAATGACTGAGCACATGGGATAAGATATTATCTACCGTGTATTATTGACTTTAGTATACTTATCCATCCAGTCAACCAGACTTAATATCTCCAGCAAGCAGACTTAACATTCAAAGAGCAGACTTAATTCTGTTACTCACCAGAATTAATCGCTAGACTTAACCACCAGACTTAACTTCAACGACCAGACTTAACCAGCAGACTTAACTAGGTACTCACCAGACTTAACTCTAATGCTACCAGATTTAATCACTTGAGAGTATTTCCCAATACTTAAACTTCAGAATATTTAATTCCCAACAATCCCCCCTAAACATGTGAACCCTTTTCAAACATGTTTTCTGAATTAAATGAGGAATTGTGAAGATCTTTCAAACACTTCATAGTCAGACCCTTGGACTGAACTTTCTTCAATTTTGAAAGATTAATATCTATCTCAGTAACTCATCTGCTTTCTGATCTTTAACTTCAACAATATCAATACACATCTTCAGGCTTCAAACATGACCTAAAAGATGGTGCAATTTCCTTGGATGGAGGAATTATAAGAGGCAATGGTACTGTGTATCTTGGATGCTTGTTTCAACAAGTGAAATCATCTATCAGCATGCCTTTGCAAGAGATGAACAAACGTAGTGAACTGAAATTGAAACTTTTCTTTGTTTGACCTAGATAGAACTTTCTCCTTTGGAATACTTCATCCCTTCTGAATATATATAATACTCCAGAATAAGCTCTGTTCTTGTCATTTTCAACTTCCATGTCATCATCTTGTATGCTCTTGTCTTTTCCTCCCTTTCATTGGTTAATCTTCCTTCTTTGGGTTTATTTCCTCCCCTGAGAAATTTCTTCCCTTGAGATGCAAATAACATTTCATCCTCCCCTGTTTGGAAGATCTCTTACAATGTACCAGAATATTTCTCTCCCCATCATCTGAGCTATCAATTAGAACTTGTTATCAGACAATGTTGTACATGAAGCCATCAATTTCTTAAGAGTTTAATTTGCTGCCCTCATCACTTCTAGGTGTGTTAACTCCTATGAGAGGTGATTCATGGGGCAATAACTAATTATCCATCAATGGATGGTTTTACTGAGTCTTTTTGAAAATTCTTTTTAAGAAACTTTTGACTGAGCAGTATGTTCATGATTTTATTATTAAAACTCATACTGCTTTCAACCATTTTGAAGGGATTAAGTGTATAACAGACACTTAATCAAAATTTCGGTTTAAAGCAACCTCTGGTTGTGTGAGAACCAATGTTTTTCAGTTATAAATAACTGCCTGTGTAAAGATAAACCTATTCAAAAGGCTTTCTTGACAGGGTTTCCAGCTCATAGCAATTGTTGCCTCTAACACAAGTGTTAGATTCACTTTTACTAGCTGTTCTTTCTATCAGATGTCCTTAGACTTGCTCATTATACTTAAAAGTATAAAATGATAGAAAGTGAGTTGTATCAGTTACTTTCTGATCAACTAAGTCATCAATTCAATGTGAAACATCGTAACTGATATTATCATTCTGCTGCTTCCATTTCACTTGAAACATCCTTTGTGTTCAATGTTCATACCTGAAATTGTTAGTCTAAAACCAAAAGAACAATGTACAAAGTACTTGTCTTGTATTAGAATAATCATAGGACTAACTGTATGAATAACACAATTTAAATTTGTACTAGCAGCACAAACTTTTGTAATAGCAGTATTAACTTATAAAGCTAGCAGTACAAACAAAAATTTATATACAAAAACACATTAGATTGAAAAATTCAAAGATTAAGCATTCCAATACTTGCTACCAAGTACTGAAACCTTCCAACATCAAAAGCTTTTGTTAGCAGATCTGTAAAGTTGTGTTCTGAAGCAATTTTAAGAACTTGAATTAATCTTTTCTCATTGCAGTCTCTTATAAAGTGATGTCTAATTTCATTGTGTTTTGTTTTAGAATGTTGTACTGGATTTTTAATAATGCAAATTGTACTACTATTATCAATATGAATAACAGTATTCATAAAATTGTACCCATAGTCAAGAAGTTGGTTTTGAAGCCATAGGACTTGAGCACAGCAACTTGTAGCAGCTACATATTCAGCTTCAGTTGTTGAAGTAGCCACAATTGTTTGCTTCTTACACTGCCATGAGATAAGTCTACACCCAAGGAATTGACATCCTCTAGTCGTTGACTTTCTGTCCAAGCTAGCACCAGCATAATCACTATCCGAAAATGCTACCAAGTCAAAAGGTGATTCCCTTGAATACCATAGACCCAACCTTGGTTGACCCTTGAGATATCTAAAAATCCTCTTGACTGCTGTTAAATGAGAAACCTTTGGAGTTACTTGAAATCTTGCACAAGCACAAACAGAGAACATGATGTCAGGTCTTGATGATGTAAGATACATCAAAGATCCTATCATAGATCTATATGTGTGTACATCCACATTTTCTCCATCTAAGTCTTTAGGAAGTGGCTTCTCAGAGTCCATTGGTGTGCTTTCCATTTTTGAATCAGCAAAGTTGAACTTCCTTAGTATTTCAGCAACATATTTATCTTGACTAATAAATATGCCTTCATATGACTGTTTAACTTGCAAACCCAAAAAGAATGTAAGTTCCCCCATGGAACTCATTTGAAACTTATCATGCATAAGCTTCTCAAACTCCAAACACATCTCCTTCCTTGTAGATCCAAAGATAATGTCATCCACATACACCTGTACTAACAGAAGATCCTTCTTGTGCTGTTTGATGAAAAGTGTCTGATCAATCTTTCCTCTTTGAAATCCATTCTCTATTAAGTAGGAAGCCAGTGTTTCATACCAAGCTCTAGGTGCCTGATGCAGGCCATATAGAGCTTTTACAACTCTGTACACTTTGTCTGGATGGTCAGGATCAATGAACCCGGGAGGTTGTGAGACATACACCTCTTCTTCAATTGTGCCATATAAAAATGCACTCTTGACATCCATTTGGTAAACTGTGAAGCCTAAAAATGAAGCATAAGCTAAGAAAAGCCTAATTGCCTCAACTCTTGCTACTGGAGCAAAAACTTCATCATAGTCTATACCTTCTTGTTGTATGTACCCTTGGGCTACTAATCTAGCCTTATTCCTAATCACTATGCCCCTTTCATCCCTTTTATTCTTGAAAACCCATCTAGTGCCAATTACCTTTGCATCCTTTGGTAAATCAACTAGCACCCATACTTTCTGAATCTTGAACTGAAGAAGCTCCTCTTGCATAGCTTCTACCCAGCTAGAATCATCTAAGGCTTTCAGAATGTTCTTTGGTTCATCTTGTAAGAGAAAACATACAAACAAGCAAGAGTTTGAAAACTCATGCTGTTTTGAAACATAAAGGGCATCAAGCAGCCCTTGTTGGTCTGAAGACATTAGTTGTTGTCTTGTCTTCACACCTGATTGTACATCTCCAATCACATTTTCTAGGGAGTGAACTTTGTGAATCCTGGTGTGTGGTGTAAGTGGAACATGATAGTTTGGTGGGAGATTGCTCAAATCCACCTCATCGTCTGTTAATTCTGCTTCCTTTGTTAATTCTGCTTCTTCAGTTAAGTCTGTTTCTTCAGTTAAGTCTGTTTCAGCAGCATTATCAACAACAGAACTATTTTCTTGTTCCTTTGCTCCATCTTCTTTGCTTTCATCTTCAACATCTTCTTTAGTTTTACCAGAAGAAGATTCACCAATTGTTGAAGTTGATTCCACACTTGTACTTGACCATATTGGCATCCACACATAATCTTGATTTGTCTCTTTTTCTAACCTTGCCTCATCTGTTGCTTGTGAACCTGAAAAATCATTAGTTTCTGCAACAACAGGCACATAATTCATTGAATGGGTTAGAGTTTCAAGATCAAATAGCCATTGTTGTCCTTGACCTTCTACGTTGGATTTATTCTCCAAAAACTCCACATGTAGGTTTTCCTCTATAATCCTAGTTCTTGTGTTGTATACTCTAAATGCTTTGCTATTAAGAGAATATCCAACAAAGAATCCTTCATCTGCTTTACCATCGAATTTTCCTAAATGGTCTAAGGTATTCAGAATTGTCACATGACATCCAAAAGTTCTAAGAAATCCTATTGCAGGAGTTCTTCATCTAAAAAGCTCATATGATGTCTTATTGTGAGGCTTAACAACTAAAACTCTATTATGAACATAGCAAGCAGTGTTGACTGCTTCAGCCCAAAAAGTTATAGGTAGCTTAGAATCAGCTAACATAGTTCTAGCATTGTTGACTGCTTCAGCCCAAAAAGTTATAGGTAGCTTAGAATCAGCTAACATAGTTCTAGCAGCTTCTATTAGTGTTCTATTCTTTCTCTCAACAACACCATTCTGTTGTGGAGTTCTAGCAACACTAAATTCTCTCCTAATACCTTTTTCTTTGCAGAAATCATCCATAACTCTATTTTTGAATTTTGTCCCATTATCACATCTAATGACTTTCACTTTCTTGTCTACTTGGTTTTCTATCTGTGTAATGAATGTCTTAAGAATGCTAGATGTTTCATCCTTAGAACCTAAAAAGAAAACCCATGTAAATCTGCTATAGTCATCAGTTATAACAAGACAATATCTCTTATGCATTATACTACTTACTGAAACAGGTCCAAATAAGTCCATATGCAGCATAAACAATGATTGATTGATAGAGTTAAAAATCTTGGGCTTACAAGTGGCTTTGTGTTGTTTGCCTTTAAGACAAGCAATGCATGTTTGATCATTTTCAAATCTTTTGTGAGGTAAACCTCTTACCAAATTATTCTTAACAATTTTATTTATGGTTTTGAAATTAATATGACCAAGCCTTCTATGCCATTTCATTGATTCATCCAATGTGGCCTTTGCTACAAGACAAGTTAAATCCTTTTTAGGAACAATGTTCTTCATATCAACACTGTACATATTGTCCTTTCTAGGAATTTTAAGAAGTACTTAACTTTCATCAGGCATCTTAAAATCAGGAGAAAGTACAAGACATTCAGTGTCACAGAAAAGAACTTTGTTCTTTTTATCACACATTTGTGAGACACTAAAAAGATTATAATTTAGCTCTTATACATAGTACACATCTTCAAAATCTAAATTTCCAGTTTTAATTGTACCTTTACCGAAAATTTTGCCACCAACACCTCCTCCAAAGGTAACATAGCCTCCATCTATTGATTGGAAATCTGAGAGATAAGACTTGTTGCCTGTCATGTGCCTTGAACATCCACTATATGAGTATCCTTGATCCTCTTGTTTATTAGTTGAATGTTCCTGCACAGTAATAAGGAGTATTAGTTTCCTTTGGGGACCCAAGCCATTACTGACTTGGATCTGCCTCTTGCATCAATGTAATTTAATCTTTTTAGAACAGTTGATGCAACATTGGATTTAGTTGAATTCCAAACACAACATGCTGAGGCCTTAACATCATTTGCCCTGTTTCCCTTAGCAGAAGAATTAACTACTTGCCTAGCAGAATTAACTGTTTGCCTAGCAGAATTAACTGCTTGTTTTGTAGTTGAACCCTTAATTTCACTCCAAACTTGTTTTTGGACTACTGCCTTTGAATGAATGGGCCTTTGAACAACTTTTGGAGCATGTTTGTGAAATGTTTTTTGCACCCTTAGCTGTTGATTTTGGGTAAACAGTCAGAAATGGTCTAGCAGAATTAACTTGTTTTAAGCCAGACTTAACTGAAATTGTTTTGGGTTTAGTTCTGTTAAAGTTAGAACTAGAGTGAAAGTGAGTTTGAGGAGTTTGCCTTTTGTAGTTCACTCTATTGTTTTCATACCCAGATACCCATTTGTTACAGAAAGCAGCAAGATGGTCAAAACTACCACACGTATAACAAGCTTTATATTAAAAAAAGAAAAGTCATCACCTAGTTGGTTAGACTTGAGGTTATTCCAACTCCTTTGGTTACCTCTGGGCTTGTTAGTAGTTCTATATTGTTCACAATATTTAACTGGTTTCCTAACATGTTTAATGTTTGATTTAGGCCTAACAGTATCCTTTTTGACCACTTTAGGAACCTTTGTTCCTGCTTTCTTAACTTTTTCAGGTTTAGACATAACCTGATCATCTTCATCACTATCAGTTGTACAATCCTCAACAACTATAGCATCTGATTTCCTAACAAAGGACACCTTGTCCTTAGAAAGTGAAGTTTTACATAAACTCTCACTTACTTTCTCTATCTTAGAACTTTCAGTGGACTTAGAACCATATTCCATTTCTGGTTCTTGAAACTCAGCAAAACCTGTATGTGCTAGGTCAATACCTGGAGGTGAAGGAACACCTCTGTATGGTGGAGGAACAGATTTGTATCCTAAACCAGACTTAGCTTTATTGATTACTTGAGCTTCCCAAATCTTATTAATTCCCTCTGAGGCATGAGCTAAAGCATCTACTGTTATCTTAACATTTTCAGTTTTATTTTTAGCTTTAGCTAATGATTCATTTTGCCTAGAAATTATTTCATCTCTGAACTCTATGCCTCTTTTTAGAGCATTCATGTCATCAGTAAACTTAGATTCATTTCCTTGAAAATGTGAAAGTTGTTTTTCAAGAACAACTATACCTCTTTTATGATTGCCTAAGTTAGCTAATGCATCATATAATTGTTCTAGTTGATCATCAAATCTCTTTTTAAGATCTTCATAAGCTTTAAGAGCAGAGCATGATTTAGTACATTTAATTATGGAATTTACCTCTGAATCAGAAAAGGCCATTAGAGCAGTCTTAGTGGCCACCAGTGCAGCATTTGTTGGTGCTTCCTCTTCATCAGCCATGAAGCTCCAATCATAGTTAACCCCATCTATGGCTAGCATAGCCCTTGGCTCTTCCACTGTGACTTCCTTCTTCTTCTCTTGCCTATACCATGTGCTTCTATTATCCTGCTTCCTTGGGTTTCTACATTCTTTAGCAAAGTGTCCTAACCTGTGACAGTTGAAACACTATACTTTCTTCTTATCAAACCCGGCAGTTTCATTACCATCAATGGTAATATGCTTACCAGTTCTCTGCCAGAACTTCTTAGCCCTCATGCTAAGTAAAGCAACCTGCCATTTGATGTCCATCTCTTCCAAATCATTATCATCCAACTGATCAAGATCTTCATGAGTTAGAGGAGAACCACTAGTTTGACTAGACATGAATACATAGAATGCTGGATCTCCAAGTCCAGCAGTATTCTTTTGTGAACTAGTAGAAGGACCACCATAGATAGTATTAGAAACACCTTCATCTTCATCTACCTCTTCTGACTTGCTAATACTAGGAGATGACAAGAGTGCCACATTCCCAGAACTAGTACTATAGAATCCAGACTTCTTTAGACTTTGTTCAATAATTTTGAAGTTGTTGTACAAATCATTGAGTTTCATGGTTTCAATGTCTGGCTTGTTCATCCAGACAACCATATGAGTATGGAACTCATCAGGTAGGCTTCTCAAAAACTTCATGTTGAGATCTTCCTTAGCTATCTCAACACTCAACACAACTAACTGACTGATAAGCTTATGTAATCTAGAGAACAGCTTATCAAGTGATTCATTGCTATTTGAACTGAAGTTTTCAAATTGTTGTTTCAGCAATGTCTTCTGTGTTTTCTTGGTAGTTTCATTACCACCAAACCATGCACAAATCTCTTCAAAAAGAGTTTTTGCATCAGGATACTTGCTAAAGGATAGCATTTGTTCACCAGAAATGGTCATAAGCAACACATTTCTTGCTTTTTGATCATTTCTCTTCTGTATCCTTTCATCACTGGTAGTTGGTCCAGTATTTCTTCTCTTTTCAGTTTTGCCTTCAACAATAACATCTGTATAACCTAGTGTAAAAGAATCACCATACAAAATGATATCCCAAAGAGCATAATCTTGAACCATAAAATATTGCTCAATTCTCAACCTCCACAACTCAAACTCATTCTGTTTGATCATGGGCAACTTTGCAGCAACATTTGTAGCAGTATCTTGAACATCCATTTCTTAAGCTTCTTCTTCTAAATCAACTATATCAACCTGGCTCTGATACCAATTGAGAGGAATCGATACACTGTTAAGGTGGTTAAACCTTTGTGACTTTGTGTATATGATATATTGAGTTAATATGATTAAGTATGCGGAATCTACTTAATCACACTTAGAAGGTTATTTGTATTATGGAAATGGAAAGTAATGCTTTAGTAACGAACAATGAACATGCAATGTTAACACCAAACGATTCAATATTATTAAGATAATAATACGAGTGATCTTTTCTTATCACTAGGGTTACAACCTTGAATCTTATGTTCTTATGACTTGTGTGTAACAACCGAGAAATTTCCAAGTCATTATTTTACTAATTTTATTTGCTTATTTTGCTATTTTAAGTAAATTGGCTTTTACCGGGAAAGTTGCCCGCGTATGTCGTGACACGTACACTGAAATTCGTAAATTGACTCAGGCTATGCTCAGACTACCCATTAATATGATTTATGTATCCCCACATACTTGTTTTCATATGGAATAATGTAATTTTCCATTTCTACGCGAAGTGTGCACATTTTACGTTTTACGCGTTTTCGGCTCGCGGTTTGAACTTTAAAGACATTATAACACTCCGAAAGGCTCGGGAAATTTATGAAACATCAAAATAGGTCATTTTAAGTTACATTTAACATTTTTATGAAAATATTATCTTCATGACTTTTATTTCCATAAACTAGGCATAAAACGTTACCGATTTAGCCCCGTTGGCCTTCAAACTCACTCCGTGACTTATAATACTTGTACAAAAGATGTATACAAGGTATATTTACAATATAATAAAAGAAAACCCTCCCCATAAAGCCCTTAGGCCGGCCTCCCATCAATACCACCCTCCCCTTTAATTACTTGCACACTCTTCATTTTTATCATTACCCATAAACTCATTATATCTTTGCATGCAACTCCCACTCTCTCTCACTAAAAATCATCCAACACTAAAGTTCCTTCTCCTGGACTTCTTGCTGCTGTGACATCCCCCCCTCAAGACCATCTTCATCAAGCTTTCAAGTATCCAAAAACCTTGCATTAGTTAACCCAATTGAGCCCTAGTAAGTTTCTTTAATTAGTTTCATCTCATTTTCTTTATTTTCCTATGTTTATTAGAGATTTTCCTAGGCTAAACAAACATCTATTGCATGTGTCATTTTAGTTGATTAGAGTCAAGATCTTATGGGAAATAGGTGGTTTGATAATTGGTTAGTGTTGATAGGTAAAAGTTATGCAAGAGATTAATGGATCTTATAGAATTTTTGGCTAGTTATGTATGTTTATCTTGGATGTTTGTTACTAAAAACTGAAGTTAAAACTAAAGATAATCTTTCATCTCCTGGAAATAGTGATTTATGGGATGAATAAAAGAGTAGGAATCATTGGTCTTGAGCATGCATGTGTATTAGAGGTAATAAATTTACAAAAGTAACCATTTTGATTGGTCAATAGTCTGTTCCAGAATTGATGCTCCAAGATCCATCCACCATTTTGTCCTCAGAAGGTTTTATGAAAAACTAAAAATATTGAGAGATAGCTACAAGTCTTAGGATCATTTATCTGAAAACCTTACCTCTTAATTCATCCTGGAGATTTTTAGAGAAAATACACACTAAAACTGGTACAGGAATGCATGTCAGATTTGAAAGGCTAATTACTATAAAATGTTGTAAAGAACATTAGGTTGGTGTAAACATGAAAGTTGTAACCAAGACCTTTAGAAAACTTTTCCCACAAGCCATGTGTCCATTAGACCTGTAGATAAGAAGATACACTCTTTTTCCTAAACCCATTTGGATGCTGAGTATAACTATCTAGAGACATAGGGGTAAATTTGTAATTTTACCCATGATATGAAGTTCTCAGTAATGTAAGGCCTTGATTTTCATATTTTACAGAGTCATACCTTTCTAAGCATATAAAGTTCATAATTTTAGCCTTCACGGTTTAGAAATGGCGACCCAATTGGTGCGGCAATTTTATAAAATTTCCATCAGCATTGCATTTTTAAACTATATAAACTTTATTAAACGTCTTTCGACCCATGTCTTGCTATAAGACTTTTAAATAAATGACCATGTGATATTTTGAGTTCAAGTACTGAGTTAAGTCATAAATAATAAGTATTATACTTTAATCCCTGAGCCTAAGTCGTGTTATATTTTATTTAGGTCACTTGTGATCTTGCGGTTTTCTCGACGTGCACACTTCTCCGGTTTTCGTTGCTACTTCATCGTTGGTGAGTTCATAGCCCCAATTTTACCTTAATTGTTTTACAAACTCCGTGGGGGAGATACATGCTATAAATAACTATGATCACAATGCTTTGAAAACTGTATGCTATCCTGACATTGTTATTGCCTAAGTTTCCCAAAGCCTGAAAGTCCCTTCTTTATCGTGAACCGTTAATCACTTGCGAGTGAACGCGAATGCCGTGAATAGATCTATTGGGAATGACTTTCCCCATTTTGGACCGCTGCCCTGCATGGGCAACCATATGCACTGTATTTGAGGTTGCTAGGTAATTAGGCTATTACCTCTTGTTGAAGGGCAAAATTATATTCCGCTAGAATATCTGACCAAGTTAATGTTCGGGGTCACGAGCTTAGTGCAATAATAACTGAATCAGACTCTGCATTTGTTGCTTAGTCGTTTTTATAAACTGAATTATATTGTGATCAACTGCTTATTACTAAAACTCTATGGATTCACTCAACCTTTGTGTTGACGTTTTAGCATGTTTTATCTCAGGTTTAAAGGCATGAAGGTCTTGGATGGAGTCGCACGGATATATTTTGAGGACTCGGCATATTTTCACATTTGAAGTGTCTATATTTTAAAGATTTATGTTATGTTTAAAACATCTGCAATCTTTTGAAAACATTGTGTTTTATGAAAACTGTTGGGACCTTTGCAAACTCTGAGAATTTAATGTATCAAATGTGAAACACTTTTAAAACGTCTCTTTTCAAGGGTCGTTTTCCATGACTTGTACTTTGTGCTAGGAAGTAATACCCCAGTGATCTATCTTCCGCTGTTATAATTTTGGGGGTGTTACATTGTGATATTGTTGTGTTTGTTCTATGTTCTTAACAGATATGAAAGTTAGTTACAATTAGAAGTCACACTTGACTACTAAGCTAAGATCTTCTTTTATAGTCCAAGAAGATCTTTACAATATTGTTAAGTCTTGTCAAGACATATCGAGCTACTTGCTAGCTTATGTGTGTCAGTAACTAAGATACAACATGTATCAATGTTTACAACTTGTTCTATTAATATAACATAATGACTGAGCACATGGGATAAGATATTATCTACCGTGTATTATTGACTTTAGTATACTTATCCATCCAGTCAACTAGACTTAATATCTCCAGCAAGCAGACTTAACATTCGAAGAGCAGACTTAATTCTGTTACTCACCAGAATTAATCGCTGGACTTAACCACCAGACTTAACTTCAACGACCAGACTTAACCAGCAGACTTAACCAGCAGACTTAACTAGGTACTCACCAGACTTAACTCTACTACTACCAGATTTAATCACTTGAGAGTATTTCCCGATACTTAAACTTCAGAATATTTAATTCCCAACAAACATTATAAACCTTTTACCAATTAAATGATTCTTTTCCTAAACCATAGCGTTTTCTCAACTATTTGGGTTACCGGGTAAAAACACCGAAACAACATGATGACGTTTATTTCTTTTAATTATTTTATTTTTCCTTTACATCTTTTATTCCTCTTATTACTCTAATTCTTATTCATCCCTTATTTCTTTCTTCTCTTATTCTCTTTCATTTGAGATTTTCTTTTTGTTCGTGATTATTTTACTATGTGTTTGATTGTGTTTCGCCGACTTCCTTCGTTCTATCCTCGAAACTGTATTTTCCTAACGTCCACACGAGATATAAATGTTTACTTCTTATTCCGCCATTGAAAACTAAATCTTTTTATATTAACAGGAGTATTCAAAGAACGCAACCTTATAAATTGCTTGAGGATTATTTCTGAAACATGCTACTTATTAGGTTGTGCCGATCTCGTACCGTTGTGCTCTACTACTTTTGATATCGTTGTGCCTTACTAATTGATGCTAGTTGCGATATCTTGCATTGCTGCATAATGAGGTGAGTCCATAGCCCCACTTTTTACTTGCTTAAACTGTTTTATAAGCTACTTGGGTTGAGATAAATGCTACTGTTTTTACTATGATCACAATCGTTTAAAAACTGTTCTTTGAACTGAAAACTTTGCTGAACATCTGATATGCACTAAGTACCGTCCTTGCCAAAAGCAAGTCCCTCGAGCATGCACCATTAATCACTTGCCAGTGAGCGCGAATATAGTTTATAGGCCTATAGGATTTGACCATCCCGCCATGTTGACTAAGGTTGGTCCGCATCTGATGTACTATATTTGAGTTACCTAGGTATTTTGCAAGATACCTAGCTCTGGGGGCAATTATTATATTATGAAATCCGCGGTTACTGTCGACTTACGCTAGGGTTACTGGTGCCGGTTAACATTTTGTGTGTCATGAGCTTAATGCAGTGGTAACATATGAACTTATGGGTGCATAACAACATAACCCGCTTTCTCTTAAACTTGTAACATTGTGATCTACTACTTTACTGTAAACATATGAATTCACTCAACCTTTGTGTTGACTTTTAGCATGTTTTATCTCAGGTGTTAGATCTTTTCCGCTGCGATTAGTGATATATGATTATTAGAAGTATTAGAGTTTAGAGTTTGTTAGTGAATCTGTGTAAGAAAGCAGGTTCAAGGTTTTAATAATATTTAAAGTCGTTTATTAATTCTTCTTAGCTTTGTTGAAGTAGATTCCGCATACTTAGCAAAGTATATCAGTGTTTCATTATTAATAGTTTTGAATTCATTCAAAGTTGTTAAACAGTAGACAAGCTACAAGTTAGTTTGGTCAAAGTATATCGATCCAACAAGTGGTATCAGAGCTTGTGTGGAGACTCTGATTAAGAAGAAACCCTTAAAACCGATTTATCAACAAACCCTCAACAATGTCGACTGAAGCTGCACCTATCCCATCCATCACCTCACTCAGAATTCCTATCATCAAGAAAGGAGAATATGATCTCTGGAGCATGAAGATGAGGCATTACCTTGCTATTACTGACCATGCTCTATGGGATGTAATTGTCAATGGTAATGTTGTTCTTGATGAACCTCTACAAGTTGAAGGAAAACCCAAACCACCTCAACCAACCTTACCAGCAGCTACAAAGAGAAATCAAGATAAGGCTCTCAACATACTGCTGTCTGCTATTCCTGATGGTCACCTACTGAAGTTCTATGATGCTAAGGATGCAAAACAATTATGGGCTGCGATCAAGACAAGATTTGGAGGTAATGATGCTTCAAAGAAGATGCATAGAAACTTATTGAAGCAACAATTTGAAACCTTCACTGTTGGTAAAAGAGAAAGTCTTGATGCTACCTATGACAGATTCCAAAATCTACTTAGTATGCTAGAACTGTATGGAGCAGAGGTATCTGTTGAAGATGCAAATTTGAAGTTCTTAAGGAGTTTGCCGTCTGTCTGGCATGTGGTTGCTACTATGATTAGAGGACAACCTGGATTGGAGTCTATGGACTTTGATGATCTCTATAACAATTTGAAAGTGTACGAGCAAGAGATGAATGGTCACAGTTCTCAGAAAACTCACAACATAGCTTTTGTATCTTCTGAAAACAGAAGCAGTACTTCCACTAAAAGTACTGCTTATCCTTCTCAAAGTACTGTTGGTGATTCACAGCATGTTTGCACAACCACAACTACCCCCAACCCATCACCAACAAACAACACCAATTCTGATGAAGTTGTATGTTCCTTCTTTGCACAACAAGCCACTTTACCTGTTACCTATCAAGAAGACTTGTTGCAGATTGAAGAAGATGCTTTAGAAGAGATTGACATAAGATGGCAAGTAGCTATGATCACTACTAGGATCAAGAAGTTCATGAACAAGACAGGAAGGGGAATTGATTTCAAAGCCAAACAAGGTATAACTTTTGACAAATCCAAGATTGAATGCTTCGATTGTCAAAAGCTTGGACACTTTGCAAGGGAATGAAAGTTTGCAAAATATCAGGCAAACAGGATGATTGAACAACCCAAGGTTGAAAGAAAGGAGGTTCCTATTACTGAATCACAACCAAAAGCTTTGGTGGCTCAAGAAAATTTAGCAGAGATTGACTGGAGTGCTGAATTTGATGATGAACCTGTAACCTATTCTATGGTTGCAATGGAAGAGTTTGATTGGGGCACAGCTTTTGATGAGGAACCTGGATATGCTGCTTTGGAATCAAGAGATGGTCTTGGAAGCTTTGACTGGAGCATGGAGGATGAAGATGAACCTGTTCAGATTGCTATGGTAGCCACTTCACCAAGTTCATCCAATGTCTCTGAGGGCAACCCAGAGGAGGAGCTTAAAGATCATATTATTGTTGATAGTGGTTGCTCTGGCAGCATGACAGGGGACAAGGAGATCCTGTCAGATTTTAAGGCATATTATGGAGGAAGAGTTGCATTTGGTAATGATCCTGATGGAGGAAGAATCACTGGCAAAGGAACAATCAAGGCTGGATGTATTGATTTTGAGAATGTTAGATATGTGAAGGAGCTCAAGTTCAACCTATTGTTAGTATCTCAGATTTGTGACAAGAAGTACCCAATTCTGTTCACTGATACAGAATGTCTCATTCTCTCCCCTGAGTTCAAATTTGTTGATGATCACTTGGTGACATTGAGAGTACCAAGAACCAATGATGTATACAGTTTAGACTTAAAGAGTCTCAATTCTGCTGGAAGAGCAACATGTTTAGTAGCAAAGGCATCATTGGAAGAAGCACATCTGTGGCACAGAAGACTAGGTCATGTTAATTTTAAGAACATCAACAAGCTGGTCAAAGGAAATTTAGTTAAAGGTTTACCTTCCAAAACATTCAAGACTGATCATTCATGTTTGGCTTGCAAGAAGGGTAAACAACATAAAGCTTCATGTAAGAAGCTTGGGGAAAGAGATATTAGAGAACCTTTGGAGTTGCTACACATGGATCTGTTTGGACCAGTTTCAGTAGAGAGTTTAAACAAGAAGAAGTACTGCTTGGTTGTGACAGATGATTGTAGCAGATTTAGTTGGGTCTTTTTCTTGGGATTCAAAGATGAAACCTTTGATGCTATCCATGACCTGATAGTAGCCCTTGAAAATCAATTAAGACTCAAAGTAAGAGGTATTAGATGTGACAATGGAACAGAATTCAAGAACAAGCATATGGATGAATTCTGTGCCAAGAAAGGGATCAAGAGAGAGTTTAGCATTGCTAGAACACCCCAGCAGAATGGTGTTGCAGAAAGAAAGAACAGGACTTTGATAGAAGCAGCTAGAACAATGCTTGCAGATTCCCAATTACCTATTCTCTTTTGGGCTGAAGCAATAAGTACTGCTTGCTATGTGTTAAATAGAGTTTCAGTAACTAAACCTCAGATGAAGACACCTTATGAGTTACTAATGGGAAAGAAACCAAACATTTGTTTTCTAAAACCTTTTGGCTGCTCTCTGACTATTCTAAATACCATTGACTCTCTGGGAAAATTTGATGGTAAGTCAGATGAAGGATATTTATTGGGTTATTGTACAAATAGCAAAGGATTTAGAGTTTATAACAGGAATACCAAAAAGGTACAAGATTGTCTTCATGTTGAATTTTTGGAAGATAAGGAAACTCAGAAAGGTAAAGGTCCTGATTGGATGTTTGATCTTGATCTCAAGCTCACACCATCTATGAATTATGTTCCTGTTAGAGAAGAGAATCAGGCTAATTACAAAGAAGATGATTCACAGTACATTGTTCATGGAGTCAATGTTACATCAGAAGATGTTCCTGACAAAGAACCTGAAGTTACTAATGAGGAACAAAGTACTGCTCCACCAACTAATACAGTATCTGATGAAGATCAAGCCATACAAGATGAACTTAATAGGATGCTTTTTCAAGAAACCATAGCACAATCCTATGAAGATGAACAAAGGAAGGCTTATGAGGCTGCAAAGAAACAGGATAAATTTCAAGATACTGCCCACAGTACTTTAGATCAAAATACTGCTGATCCTTTTGACAGTACTTCTGGTGTGTTAGAGCAATCAAATTGGAACAATGCTGATGATTCCAATGTTGATGATGATGATTTAGTTAATGCTAACATTCCTGGATTAGAAGAAGTTGATGATGAGCTTAATCCAGAAGGTATTTTCTCCAATGAAGGCATTGATTTTACTAACTTGGAGTCTGATCATCCAGTACCACCAACTCCTACATTGAGAGTTCATAAAGCTCATCCTCAAAGTAACATTATTGGATCACCCTCTTCAGGAGTGGTTACAAGGAACAAAGTTAAAGGACTTTCTAAGCAACATACTGCTTTACTTAGCTTTGTTTACAAACAAAACAGGACGAATTACAAGGATCACCAAACATGCCTGTTTGCTTGCTTTCTATCTCAAGAAGAACCCAAAAAGGTAGCTCAAGCTTTAGCTGATGAAAGTTGGGTTGAAGCCATGCAAGAGGAGCTTCTACAATTCAAGCTTCAAGAAGTCTGGGTACTATGTGATTTACCAGATGGCAAAAGAGTCATTGGTACAAGATGGGTTTTCAGAATCAAAAGAGATGAAAGAGGGAATGTTATCAAAAATAAAGCTAGATTAGTTGCACAAGGATATCGCCAAGAATAAGGAGTGGATTATGATGAAGTGTTTGCTCCTGTTGCAAGGATAGAGGCAATAAGGTTATTTCTTGCCTTTGCATCATACATGGGATTTCCTGTCTACTAAATAGATGTGAAAAGTGCTTTCCTTTATGGCACAATTTCTGAGGAAGTTTATGTTAAACAACCTCCTGGTTTTGAAGATCCTGCACATCCAAACAAAGTCTACAAGGTGCTCAAGGCACTGTATGGCCTTCATCAAGCTCCCAGAGCTTGGTATGAGAGACTCTCAAATTTTCTATTACAACATGGTTATAGGAGAGGAGCAATTGATAAGACTTTGTTCATCAAGAGGGATAAGAAAGACATTATGTTAGTCTAAGTATATGTGGATGATATTATATTTGGAGCTACAAAGAAGTCTATGGTGAAAGAATTTGAAGATCTTATGCAGAAGGAGTTTCAAATGAGTTCTATGGGAGAATTAACTTTCTTTTTGGGTCTTCAAGTTAGACAAATAAGAGATGGAATCTTCATTAACCAAGAAAAGTATGTTGCAGACATACTTAAAAGATTTGACCTTCCAAATCTCAGGCCTGCCACCACACCCATTGATAAAAATAAACCCTTAGGCACGGATGAAGATGGACAAGCTGTGGATGTCAAGCTTTACAGATCTATGATTGGTTGTCTTATGTACTTAACTGCATCAAGACCTGACATCATGTTTGCTGTTTGCTTATGTGCAAGATTTCAGGTTACACCAAAGGTTTCCCATATGTATGCAGTCAAGAGGATTTTTAGATATCTCAAGCATCAACCAAAGTTAGGATTATGGTATCCTAAGGAGTCACCTTTTCACTTGGAAGCCTTTTCAGATAGTGACTATGCAGGGGATAACTATGATAGAAGATCAACCTCAGGAGGATGTCAATATCTTGGAAGAAGATTAGTCTCCTGGCAATGTAAGAAGCAAACCATTGCTGCAACCTCCTCTACTGAAGCAGAATATGTTGCTGCTGCAAGCTGTTGTGGACAATTTTTGTGGATGCAAAATCAACTCTTGGATTATGGATTCAACTTCAAAAATACTCCTATCAACATTGATAATGAGAGTACCATCTGCATTGTGAAGAATCCAGTTTATCATTCCAAGACCAAGCATATTCAGATTAGGCATCACTTTATTCGGGATTGTTATGAGCACAGACTTATAAATGTGGTTAAGGTTCACACAGATGATAATGTAGCTGATCTACTCACTAAGGGATTTGATGTTTCAAGATTCAACCACTTAGTTGTGAGCATTGGGATGATTAACTACTAGGCTACATTTGAGGGGAGGCTTTAGTATTAGTTAGTATACTTTCTATTAGTTCTTAATGAAAGTATTGGTTTTTAGTAGTTTAGTTTAGCCTATATGTTGTATTTGAGGGGAGGCAACATATGCTATTAGTTAGAACTTAAGCATGAATCATTTACAAGTTCTTGGTTTTAGTTTGGAGTATAGATTGTGGATAAAAAGATGGAACGTACTGCTTTGTTGTTTAAAGTACTGCCTCAGCAAAGTACTGCTTCAACGTACTGCTTACGTGGACGTACTGTTCCAACGGTCAAAAAATTGTGGGGCTACGGTTAATTAATTCCTTACGGCGGAGATAATAAGCTAATCCAAACGGTAACTTTATTATTATGAGTTTGATTTCTTTCCATCCTATTTAAAGAAACTCACTCCTATTTCCCCGCCTTTTACCATATTTGAGATCCCTCATTCGCTTTTACACCCCAATCTTTTTAACAAGACACACACTCAAAGCGAATTCTTCTCTACCACTCATCATGGCTAATCGACTCACTGTTAGCAAACACAATATGATCGCTCACTTGGACAAGACACGGGATAATGTTGATTTTCATGCGATCATTGATTTCTTAACTGGGTCTTCCATCAATTACTCTATTTTAGTTGACCCTGATGTTATTGGTCCTTGGATGCAAGAATTTTGGGCTACTGCAACAATTGAAGATGATTCGTTGATTAGGGCTACGGTTGCTGGATGAACTATTCGGATTTCTGAGGCCACGATTAGGGATGTTTTGATGTTTAATGATGAAGGGGGGGCTGTTCGTTTTGAAAAACAAGTGCTTTGGGACACTCTAAGTCATATAGGTTATGAAGGCGATCTGACGAAACTTACTTTTCAAAAGCCTTTGTTTTGTTCTCATTGGAAGTACCTCATTCACGTTCTACTTCATTGTTTGAGTCCCAAGAGTACTTCTTTTGATCAATTTGGTCAAAATATTGCATCTGCATTAGTGGGTTTGGCTACCGATCGAAGATTCAATTTTTCAAGACTAATTCTTGATGGTATGCTTACACATATTGCTAATGGATCACCATTTTTTATGTATCCAAGGTTTGTTCAGTTATTCTTGAACAATCAACTTGAGGATGTCCCTAAACCTCAAAGTTTTTTACCTACTGTCAAACTTCCATCAAAGGTGTTTACTTTTCTATCTAAACAAAGTGTCAAGTTTTCTGGAACCAACACACCTTTGACTGCTCATATATTGGGAGTTGCACAAGTTGTTAGAGATGCAGAGCAAGAGCAAGAGCAAGAAGCAAATTCTGAATCAGCAAGTCAAGAGTCTCCTGTTTCAAGAGAAGTTAGTATTCCTCAACCTACTACTTCTCAACATACTGCTTCTCCACATTCTGCTACTAGGGAAGATACTGCTCCTATGGACATTCCTACTCATGAGGATTCAGATCAAGGTATGAATCAACCACCATCTCCTACTGATTATTCTTCCACAAATATGTCTAAGCAATTTGAAGAAGAAGAGGCAGAATTGGATAATTATGCTTTAACAAGGGAGTTAAAGAGGCTGAAAAAGGAGAGTGAGGCTCAAGCTGCTAAGATAGTCAAATTAAAGACTAAGTTTCAAAGATTGAAGAGGTATGTTTGGCCACTAGTTCAACACCATAGATTATGGGTAAAGTCTCAGAAGCAGAGTGGTAGGATACCTATGAAGATTTCTAAGTCAAAGAAGAAAAAGTCTAAGAAGCAATCTTCATTCCAATTGGGGAGGAATTTAGAGAATTTGAATGAAGATGCTGGTTTTGAACAAGATGCTGGATTTATGGATGATACTCAGAGGACACCACCTGAAAATATTCCTCAAGATACTGTTGAGAGGAAGAGTGATGAAACAGAGCAAATAAATTTGGAAGAAGCTACTGTTGAAGTAAGGAGTGGTGATACTGAGGAAATAAACTTGGAAGGAGCTGAAGCTGAAAGTACTGCTCAACAAGGTACTGAGAGGCAATTCACTATTACACCTAGAACCTTAGATTTTGAAGAAGATATTGGTCCTTCAATTCAAGTTCAAGAAGAAGTTGGCCCTTCTAAACCAGCTCAGGAAGAAGATGTTATAGCTCATACTAACAGTGATGATGAAACAATTGCTGACATCATGCTTAATATGTCAAGTCAAAGAGGCATCAGTATTCATGAGGTTGAACAACAACATCATGCTTCTTCTCAACCTGCACAAGAGATAGATCCAAAAGATAAAGGCAAAGGGATCTTGGTAGAAAAGAAAAAGAAGAAGATGACATTGGCACAGTTAAGACAAATTCAGATTGCCAAAAATGAGGAAGCAGCTAGAATATTGCAAGCAGAAATAGATGCTAAAGAATCAAGGAAGATTGTTCAATCAAAAAGGCCAATTAGTAAAGCTAGAGAAAGGAATGATATGATGACTTATCTGAAAGGTCAAGGATATACAGGTTTAGTTAGATTGACATATACAGAGATGAAGGATCTGTATGATGCTGTTAGAGAAGCTATTCAAAAGGATCTTGCAAGCATTATTTCTTTTGAAGATAAGGAGCTTGAAGATAAAAGAAAGGAAAGAGCTGTTACAAGAAGCTTAAAGAGGAAAAGAATCACTGATGAACAGCCATCAAAGAAGTTCAAGGAAGCTGTTGAATTAAGAACAGACACAGTTGATGAGCTCAGGAATTATCTTAGAGTTGTTGACTTTGAAAATCCAAAATTGAAAGAAGATACTGATAAGAAGTCCAAGATATCTACTTTTTCAGTTGTAAAATCTAAAGAAGGAGATTATCTGATCTTTCATAGACAAGATGGAAGTTTTAGAGTGTTCAATTTATTATGGGATATACTACATCTGATTGATAGAGATGATATGCTTCAGCTATATCTCCAAGTGCAAACTTATTTTGAGCATATTCCACCACAAGGAGTAGGTTTGATATTGTTAGGAGATCTCACAACAATCTGGGAGACAGAGGAAACAAAGGACAGTACTTTGTGGGAAGATCAAGACAACTGGGAGATTAACAAATGGAGATTCTTTGAATCAGTTGGGATACATGTTTTGGAGTTAGAAGATGGCACTATGATTCATATGCTAGCAGAACAGAGATATCCACTCACAAGAGATCTGATGATCAGGATGCTAGAGCATGGAATGGAAGTGGAACAAGAAGATGAAGTAGCATTGATGGTCATAAAATTATTCATCAAGTGGACAACAGAATCTGAAGATTAATGCATAACTACTGGTATGGTTTAATTATTATATAAATCTTTTGAAAAATAAGTACTTTCTTCAAAGTACTGCTGGTCAGACAGTACTTTCTCAAAGTACTGCTTGCAGCATAAAACCAGTAAAGTCTTTTGATAAAATTAGTAATTTTTGATAAGTGCAAAAACATTTTGAAGCACAAAGATTAAACAACAACAAATGGTTTTGAAAGCAACAGCATGGTGTTAGTACTTGTACTACACAACAAATGGTAATCAACTCACCATGTTTAATAAACAAGAAAGAGTTTGACTCATCATGAGGGTACGGCTCTGATGTGATTATCAAATCTGTTTTTAGTTGGCAATTTACTAAAAATTGTATGGTTTTCAACTCACCATATCTATATTAGTGAAGAGTTGGCTAGCCCACAAGATAATGGCTTTGTGGTAAAGGCTGTGGAAAACCATTATATGGTAATTAGTTCACCATGGTAGTGATTGTACTAAAAGAACTAGCTAGTCCAAAAGCAAACGGCTATTTGGTAAAGACTACTCAAATCCGTTGATAGCTGATGATTTGCTAAAAATCATATGGTTATCAATGTACCATGGTTTTTCCTAAATCTAAACATTGGCTACTCCAGAGTTAATGGCTTTGGTAAAGAGACATCAAAATCCATTAAGTTTTCAATGATTCACCTCTCACAGGAGTTAACACACCTGGAAGTGATGAGAATAGTATGAAACTTTTAAGATCTGATGTACATATTGCCAATATGATGCTGAGTTGCTGAAAAGATCTGATGCTGAAAAGAATTGTTGCTGATGAAGATTGAAGATACTGATTGTATTGATGATGACAAAACAACAACGAGTCAGATTTCAAAGATACAACCTTTCCTTTAAGATAAAGTGTTGAAGTTAAAGACATACAAAGGAACTTGAAATCAAGCAAGTAGAATTCAAGTTAGGGGAGGATTGTTGGGCTATGAAATATCAAAGTACTGCTGAAAGTCAAAGTACTGCTACTCAAGTCAAAGTATTGCTGTTCGACTAAAGTACTGCTGCTCGTTGAAGGACTGCTATGCAAATAGTTTAAGGACTAATGTGTAATTCTAGAATGTTCGTATTAGATTAGAGTTATAATTAGAATTACTTGTTATTCAAGTTTGTAAACCGACTAGGGTTTTCCTTGTGCCTATAAAAGGATCCCTAGGTTGGCATTAGAGATATGCGATTAGTGATATACGATTATTAGAAGTATTAGAGTTTAGAGTTTGTTAGTGAATCTGTGTAAGAAAGCAGGTTCAAGGTTTTAATAATATTTAAAGTCGTTTATTAATTCTTCTTAGCTTTGTTGAAGTAGATTCCGCATACTTAGCAAAGTATATCAGTGTTTCATTATTAATAGTTTTGAATTCATTCAAAGTTGTTAAACAGTAGACAAGCTACAAGTTAGTTTGGTCAAAGTATATCGATCCAACATTTTCAATTATGAAATTTCTTCTAAAACGGCTTTAGTAAAACCGTTCTTTGAACCTTGTGTTGTGATAACAGTCGGATAGCACCCTGCGACATGTATGCTTTCGCTGATCCTGATTTCGAATGTTACAGATGGTATCGGAGCCACAGGTTATAGAGAACTAGGTATTTTCGAGAACTGAGTACTTTCGAAAACCTAGACTATAACTATTTTTACGAAAACTTAAATCCTATGACCATCACGTGCCTGCCTGCCAAGCCGATGCCTCAGTTGTAATTTTGTTTGGATAACATATTTGTTGAGACTTTAAATGTTATATTCGATGAGATATATGCCTTTCTATTTGATGGTTTATATTTCCCTTATTTTCAATATTAACTATAAGTATTTTCATATACTTTTGCCGATGCACCGAATCTGTCACGGAGTTACGCTATTTCCTTGCGTAACCACATTATTTGATTCCGAGTTTGGACACCTGATGTGGTTTTAAAACGATTTTAAAGTAAGGAACATAGTACTAGTGCAACTAAACTGAGTATCCCAAAATTCATTGATCCTCGGTTGAGGGTAGACTGATCACCTATAATCAACCAGGGATAGTGGGGACATGGCCTGATCACCTATGTCTCAGAAATGAATTTTGCAATACTGGGAGTAGTTATAATAGGATTATGTTTCGGGTTGACTTTCTATCTTTAATTTTTGGAATGGTAAAAGTTTGGCATATGTACACGAGCACCGAATATCACAAAGGTTTACCCCTACACACGACACACCGACATTGCGAAACTTCACGAATTGAAAGACCCATCGAATCGCTATACCTTTCCGCATATATGGAGTGCTTGTCCTCCGCCGTCTGATTATATACGCATCGGGTCGGGTTGGAACCGATTGGTCACCGTCTTGAATTCGAGTTGTATATTTTAACTCGTTCGATATTGTATTAAGCACATTTGAGTTTATCGGAGTGTTTGTAATTGTTTTTGGCTTTGTTTGAATTTGGATTACTTGATTTTGTGATTTTTGAGTCTCGTTGCAAATTTGAAATTGTTTCTTTAAACCTTAATTTGTATCTGGTAATGTTACAATCACTGTTACCTCAAACCTTACACTCAATGGATGAACCGGGTTAGATCACTATTCGTCTGAGAATGACCCTTCCATAGCACTTGTAGGATGAACCTCTTGATGGAGGTAAATAACGAAATAACCAACGAATCTTTGGCAAGACCTAGAAAACCTACAATAAGTCGATTTGTAACCCGACAGAAGCTTTAGGAACTTATGTAGCAACCCGAGCCCCTATTTTTGGAAAAGATACCTAACCTTTCACTTATCCCTCAGGAATATGTAGCATATTCATAACATTCAAACACACAATAATGGTGGATTTAGCCGGCGGTTTTAGAGAGAGAAAGGAAGAGTGGGAACCTAGAGAGAGAAAGTGAAATATGTGTATTGAGATAATGAGAAGTTCCAACCCTCTCCCTAGGTGGAGAGGGGTATTTATAGTACATATATTGGTGCCCCGAGTGGGCTGTGGAGCGAGCTGACAGTGCGTAAAGACCCGACCCACTCCACAAGTTCTATATTAACTAAACTATTACTAGTATTACTGATAATCCTACGAGCTAGTTAATGCTAACAGATACTCGGGATGACCGAGTCTTCACATGAATATTTATATTCCTGACAATCTCCCCCTAAGGGAGGTCACCCCGAAAATAATATTTTGAATTCTAGCATTCTATCATATGATCTTGACTTCATAGCTCGTAGTCTTTGATTCTTCAAATTCATTGGTCTTTGTACATTCAGCAGTGATCTTTTGATGATCGTTCTTCTGTCTTGGATGATCTTTGGTGATTCTTTGATGTCATCATCCAACGTATGTTTCCAAGTCATCTTCTAGCAGTATGTCTCCATGTGATGTGGTACTCTTTGAGCCGACATACTCACACTATTCTGGGTCATGATTTTCGGCATTAGAGTTTGCAGAAGCAGTGTTGAAGGTCTTTTAGTTTATCATGACTTCTTTGTATACAATGATGGTGTAGTGTGAGCATGTGGTAGTGGATTGGCATCTTCTCTGCAATCAGCTACAACCGCCAGGAATTCCTGCATACGACAGTTAGCAATAAAATGTCCGGTACTTACTGGTTCGGACTTCGAGATTGTTAACAGCATAGTGTGAAAACTCTCTCTAATCCTTACCAAGGCCGTTCCTAAATCGAAAACCCACAGAGGGCTTACAAGATCTACCGTAGTAAATCAACGATTAGGTGAGTTGCTAGATTTCACTCCACGACTGTAGACCTTTTAAAACCACCGCGACCACTAAGCGTAATCCACAGGGAGTTACCGAAGTGACCTGCTTTCAGGGCTGTTTGATGTTGACCCTGGCTGGAATTTCCATTCAATCACTGAGAGTTACATTTGTAAACTCTCTCATAAATGTTCTGGCAGATTGCTAAGATCTGCGTAGGACTCATAAGTTTACACCTGGTGTCCTTAATGTTGAACAACCAGTGTAGAAGTAACATGTGTTCCTATTGAGATCTTATGATGCATCTCTTGGCTCTAGACTCGATAAGTGCAATTTTGGTAGTCAGAGACTGGAGCGGTGTCTCCTGTTTCAATATCAACATAACTCGTAATGAGCGGTCGATAGATTATGCAGGGTTCCCCGTGAGAATGAAACAAGTCCTTTTAAGAGAACTTGAGTGGTTAGAAGGTTTAGTACAGTGCGTCACTGGGTCCATGACGTCTTGTCTTCAATACCGGTGTTACCTTGGTAACAACCAGTAGCATATGAGTTGAACCCGGTTTCTGCCCTAAGGTTGAATAATTGGAGGGCTATTTCTTTTCACCCTTTTTCATTTCATTTCTTTTTAATTCTTCAACCCCTTCTTTCTCCTTTCTCACATTACTCCTTTTTTCATAATCATACCTAAGGACTTTCTAATACTAACTATTTGGTATTGTCCTTGGGTAGATCTCTCCGGCTCTGGCGGATCATAGGACGGTTTTCCTAACCTTAGCCACCTTATAACACCATGACTATCCTATGTTGCCGTAAACCAAAATCCTTGAAAAATCTCTCAAAGTGTTCATGATTATGAAACACATTTTGCTAACAATTTGAGAGTTTTATATTTTTCAAATTCTCCCCCTTAACATGTGCACATATGTTTTAAATTAAAATTTGCACATGTTGGGTAGAGATTGCACTTTTTGAATTGATCCACTTTCAGTGAACATGACCGATTCGAGACACGCTTACATCACTAGTTAGACTAGCTTGAAATTATTACCCGGCCTGGTCACATCCACAGAAAGTTTCTCGAAACGGTACACTCTACTCAGATACGTCCTCTTCGAGACACGCTTACATCACTGGTTAGACCAGCTTGAAATTATTACCCGGCCAGGACGCATCCTTTCGATTAATGACAGTTTATGTTTCGTCAATTCATTGGTGAAGTCTGAGTCACGCTCACATGAGATGCCATATCCTTTTTGTCACCACAAATCATTTGCTCCCACTCAATATGTTCATCGATATACGAAAGAGTTTAGCACATATGGGAGAGCTTACATTTAGGTCCAAAACATCACATTTTTATTGATTTAAATATGTTTAGAAAATTAGGGAGAAAATGTGGTCAGGTTTTAATATACAATCTGATTATGGAGCATACTATGCTCCCCCTTAAACCACAAGAGAGTGTCACTGCTGATGTTGCACAATGCTTAAAAAGGTGTCAGAAATTTGAACAAATACTCTCCCCCTCAATTAATGACCCGTTTTCTATTTAAAGAGCTGTAGTCATTCAATTGAGTGTGAAGTATTTGTGAAAATTTAAGTCCAGTTACCTCCTTGTGAAACACCAAAACTCTCCTGAAGAATCATAGAACAGAAGGAGTTTGTGGTGTAAAGAAGACTTATCTTCTTATACAAGAAATGATGCACTGAAACGTACATCAAATCGGGAAAACATGGATATAAAGTAATCCATGCCCAGGTGAACATCACCCAGTTGGAGGAACAACTGTCTTTTTGGCGACATGCTTTCCCCATAGTAATGCACGGGTTGCAGTCTGAAGTAACTACAAGCCGATTAGACATGTTTTAACCAGTTAATATAACTTCTGCTCGAGCTTCATTTAAAGTCCTGTGTCATTATTGAATGACATTTCTAGGGCCATAAATGTTATCGATAAACAGAAGATATGCCTAGAGAAGCTATTTTTTGTATTTTCTAATTTTTCTGATTTTTATGGTTTTTCTGGGTTTAAGTTTTTCTATTTACAATTTGTTGGTTTTATAATTTTCTATTTACATTTTTGTATAAGATATTTACAAACTATATTATTCAGTTTAAGAGGATGATGACATGGATACCAAAATAAGGATATCGTTCTTGTACGTTGTGGAAGTTTGTAGTCAACATCTCTTAAACTTTCACGACCAAAGCTTTCGAGGCTCCTGAATAATAGATTGAACTCGAGCCTTCTCAATTTGAAGCTTTGACAGCTTCCCCCTAAACCGACAATCTTCCTTTTAGCAGTTTCAAAGCTCTCTTTCAAGCTTATGAAGCGGAAACCGTAGCAAACCACATAAAATATTGCTGCTCCTTTTAAGAATAATCATCGTGATTCTCCGTTCGGGGGATCATCAAATAGATCAGCAGTGAATCATCTCACACTTGAATAATTCTTCTCACATTACTTCCTGCTGAAGACTGAAGGAATGCATACCGAAAGTATCCAGAGACCACTTCCCCCAAGTAGTTGAAGTGATGCAATTAGTCTCATTGTATGAAGCCCAAAAACCCGAAGTACACACTCAATCCCATTAATGAAGTTGAAAAAGTAACATCAAGATCAATTAAGACCCGGAAATCCCCTTTTCTCCTTTCAGGAAATTGCAGATGAGAATTGTTACACCAAAGTCACCTAAGTCTCGAGTGTAAGCAACTTATCCCGTATGTATTCTAAATGATAACACCAAGACAGTACCACAGAAGCACCGGAATCAAGTAAGTCCCGGATGAGCACATTTCCTTCTGTTGGATACCGACTAACCATAGGAATCATCATACAATTGTGTACCTCTTTAATCATCAGAAACTGTTTCATACATCTCTTCCCCCACATAGTTGGAATGATACACCATAAGGAACGAGTTAAAACACTGATTTTCTCTGCGGTTATGACATTTGTCTTCCCGGAATAACCCCAACTCAGAAGAGGTATAAAGTTCATCACGTGTACTCGTTGTGCGTTCAGATGTATGTCTCCTTCCCCCTTGCTGGTTTTGATACCTCAGAATCAGCAACACATTTTACGCACATATACTTGAGATCTTGTGAGAAGACAAAAATTGGCTCAAATGTATCAAGTGAGAATCAACCGCTACCAAAACACTTTCTGACAATCTTTACCAACCCTTAAGTAGGCCATCTGAATTGATAACTGATGAAGCAAACCCGATATACCAAACTTAAAACTGAAGTAGAATTCCCCATTCTCGTGACTTAAGCTTGCACTAATGTAGGAAGAACGGTGTAGAGAACTTATGCTCCAAGCAAATTTCTAAGTACTCAATACTCAACCAAAGTATGAGACATTAACACCTCTTGCGATTATCCACAACGTCATCGGCGTGTGACACTGAGTACTACAACGTAACTCCTTTAAGTGATAGTTAACCAGGTCTTCAAACATTTACCCTGACTGTTGGTAACTAGATAAACTAAGTCTTCAACTTACATCTTAAGCACGAGCAAGTTATCATTGAAAGTCATGCATCCAACCAACCCCGACTTCAAGATAAGATAAGATCACGCCTATGTGAAAGTCAACTTCAATCTCAAATAAGTGATACCCGATCAACTCCATAGTCACAATTAGATGCCCAACAAGTGAGTGAACAAACAATCACATGTACGTTGTATAGGTGATGTATGAAATAAATAATCATATTAAACATATAAACGCAGCGGATAAACATCACCACACAACGGATCCATAGTGCCATATGATCAATCAAATATAATAAACACATAAACAAGTGAGATATACCTTTGAAGCGTGATCCGGGAGTCACCTACAATATGTATGTGTCGACTTGTATATGAAACCCCAAGAGATCAATAAGGTTGATCTCTTCTATGTGTATCCACACTACACGTCCTTGATCACCACCCGATGCTAGTCTAAACCCCGCAACAATGAATCTTGGTATAACCTACAATAGATAATATCAAGAGGAGATCAAAACCACAAAACCCTAAAGGGTGTTATGTTTGTGCCGTGAGGATGGAGAGGGGGGAGAAAGAGGAGAGTTTGTTATGGTATTATGATAATTCAATGTGTAATTGATTTGATCAAATCCTTTGATCTTATCAATTACAATCTTACATCAAGGCCCCTTAACAAGTTCCATACTCCCTCTTGAACCTCCCATATGGCCGGCCACATTAAGGGCCCACAATGGGCTTGCCCGTTGTTGGCCCAGTCCAAAAACACTAAGTCTAACTTAGTATTTAATGGCCCGTTATTGATCTCGAGTTACGTAGTCATTTATATATTGTAAATACGATGAATACAATCTATAAAATGGTGTCTCTGTGTATAAGTGTGTGACCCCATAGGCTCACATATGTCTAGCCATATAATTAGTGATTATGACACGAGCATACTCCAACAGCTCCCACTTGCGACGTCATAATAATCAAGTAATTATACTAGCAATGGTTAGCGTCTAGCAACACGCCAAAGCCCCTAGAAATATGTGAGGGTAGTTTCTTAAACTTCTCATTTCAGATGGTTTATATGTCATCTATCCTTTTGTTACAGATACCGTGTTGAATATTAGACATGGATCAAAAGTCATTCTAATAGTTCAACTATTATGTTTCTCGATATAGATATTGAACTAGATTACCAAGTAGATTTAAGAATCATCTTAATCCCAGTTGGGTACGGCCATACAAACATCTGTTCAAATCATCGAGGGGCCCAATAGTATCTAACTCCAAAGCAAGTGGAGGAACTAATCCCATTTTGACTACACGTGTCATTCACATGCTTCATATCACTCCTGATAATGGCTTTTATAACTACCTTATTCAGGATAGCGTTTAACCATATCAAGGAATGAAATTCCACACGTGCAAGACCTGCTTGCATCTCAAGTCTGAGGATAAGAGACATAACCTCTTGCGAGATTCACTATTGACGACGATCCATGTAGTGAATACTCGTAGGTTGGGTCAATCCAATGTTCATCCCAATGAACAACATGTGAGTGTGGCAAATAAATCACCAACACGCTCACATTTGTCTTAATTTGATGATACTCCCGTATCGTCAACCGACAATGGATAATTTTAGAATAAATAAATTATTCATGGATTAAACATGCAAATATAGAACACAGTAGTATAAATGAAGACGATCATACCCGGTATATCAATTCATTGTATAATACGACTGCTTACAGTTCCATTATCCAAATACTAAAAACAGATATGCATAAAACTACTCATAGGTCGGGGTCCGATGTTCCCACCATGATCGAATTATGTTGTACAAGACAACAAGTAGTCATCTGAGTAAACTTTGAGAATACTTGTTTCAAAACTCATGAAAGGTTTGAATGATGATTGTCCTTTGTATGTGCACATTCAAGTACAAGACGAGTATCGCAACAATACATTCCATAGGGTGTTTGAAGCCAGCAAAACACCTACTTTAGATAGTCATCTGAATAGTTTCTCAAACTATAAAGTATTCTTATTCTTTTAATGTATAACGCATTAATGCTCTCAGTCGAGCACATCTAGTCAGCAATGTTATCATTCATGATGACATCCTACCATGACTAGGGTTGAGTATTATCTCAGTTAAATAAGCATTAGCGTATGCAAACAAAACAGAGCTCCTCAATTATCCGTAAGCGTTTGAACATATCTTTGGTCCTATGTAGGTCCAATATAATGTTCGTTTAACAATTATCTAACGACTTTCACTTAGATATTGGTTGTTATCAACTCATCTTGCATTCATGCAAATGATAAATATATAGTCCAATACTTAATATGACTTACATGATGAATCCTTCAGTCAAACTTAAGATTTTCAATCATGTGTTCAATCTCATCAAGTAAGATTGATCATTGAGACTCCCCTCAATAACGTGTCATATTGTGTTTAGACTTAATAACCGCTTATGTTTATTCTAATAAACATATATATAACAAGGTTATATGTTTTATTTTATAAATCCCTCAAGAGAAACTTCATTCCAAGCTAAGGATTAAAGTCTAGCTTAGGTGGAATATTGTTTCTAATATGTCAATGACATATGAGATTTAAGAAAATAAATAACATGCTCCAACTTGCTCTCAGTGTACTTAGGAGTAATCTTATTAATCAAAATCAAGTTAATGATTTTATGATTAACACAAGATCTCTGCTCCTAGATGCATGATCTAATCCACACATGGATTCTTTTATCTTGTATACTTAATAAAGATTACATGGATTCATAAACCCTTTTGATTACTCATCGTCCTCGCAAAGGTAATCAACAAGAAAAGTGTTTTGATATCCTATTGTCATATTTCATATACATGAAATCAGGTATGACAATTAATCGTCTTTATACATTTAATGTTTGCAGCTAGGAAGATTTAATCATAGTCAATTTATTGAGTACGAGTAAACTCCATTTACTACACGTGCATTAAATGTGTGTACAAGTTTGTCCTTTTGAGTCTTCTCATCAAGAAACTCATTCTTAACCTCACAGTCTAACTGATTAGTAAGAGATCAATCAAACTCCACGAGTGATTGTCTTTCAAGGACTGCATCTTAACATTCATAGTTTTGAGCTACTCATCAGATACAATATCTGATAATGCATCTCAGTAGTTAGCAGGTTCACCATGATCCTCTAACTTATGTCCCTCAGCATTGATATAAAAACTATATCATTCAGGTGCAAGAGGTATCCTTGTGGATTTATGAATGAGAGATATCAATCTATGGTTTAACATATCCATGTTCAACCTTAGTATGACATTAGCAAGTGTACTCAGAAGGTTGTGTATTTAGTTCTTGAACAACTTCAAGGTCTAAAGGTACTCCCACTTGCTTTTGTATGTAGAGACTAATCTCTAGATACTAAGCATCTTGAGTAACAATAAATTGTTTTCAAGTGGGACATCCAAAATACACCGTTAGTTCTTGACTCTAGTTTGTTAATTACTTACTCTTAAGTAGTTAACAAATTCAGAACTTCAATTAAGACATAATGAGATTCATCCCATGCCATAATACAATGGTGTCTTAAATTCCTTCTGGGTTTGAATCATATTGAGTGTACACATGGCACATCCAATTTCTAACCTTGATAGCTTTGGAGGTAAAACAGTTTAAGTTATCAAATATCAAACAATATCAATAGTGTTTGATTTTCCATGATGGACATATCATAAAGTTGTGGTATTCCATGAGGACTGATGTTGTGAGACTATCACACAACTCATTAGATGAACTTATACTTTTGGGCTTACATATCTACCAACCAAGTCAAACTAGATGGTATCAATAGTAATTTTAGCCTATTGCATACTTTACTTCATGTGTATGTTTTGACTAGAAAACATAAACATTTAATATTATACGTCGTAAGTGTACATGTCCTAACAAGAAGACATAACAAATCAACGTCTTACTTTACGTTATAAGTCTTTCAAGAATTAACGGAATTGATGTTTGTGTCTTTACAAGAGACCTAAACATATTCAACTAAAGTAATTACGAGCGCCGACTCTTGGCCTCAATAGTATATTCAAGTTAATTTTGTACTTCATGATTATGAGTTTACAAGAAAACATAATCATATTTACTAAACAATTCAGTGAATATGTTGAAGTAGCTTTTCATGATATCTTGATATTTGTTCTAATTAGGGCAACCTACATTTTATGTGTAGAAGTCCTAGTAGAATTTTAGTTTCTTACCTTTCAGTCAAGAAAAACTATTAGTCATATTGTTATATGTTGTACCTTGCACACAAGTAAGATTTCTCCCACTTGTGCATGGCACAACATCATGAGACCAATATGACAATGTATAAGATAACATATGATTTTTAGTCAAAATCAAAATATAGATATGTAGAACTTTATCGTTTGAATAATGAATCATGCATAACAATTTTATAGATAACATTTCAGGAAGCAACATCAGGAACGCGACAAGTTATCATATAAAACTTATGCAATGGTTCTTATATAAACTATGATGCTTAACACGTGGAAAGTAATGTATTATTTCAAGACAATCTGGAAATAAGATGGGCAACTTGCAAGTAATAAAGCTTGCAGCTCCCACTGGATTAGACAACATTACATGTGTTACGTCACCAGTAATATAATCACGTAGCTCCCACTGGATTAGACAACATTACAATGTTTTACGTCACCAGTGGAGAGTGAGTAGCGATTGGATACTTTCCATCTATCTTTGAATATCTACACATTATTGCTAATGTGAGTCACTTTGACTAGTAAACATGTACTTAGGTATTCAAGAAAGTGCATCAAGTTCTAACATATAGATGATGGGCTAGCCATCATTGCTATTTCAACTTGAAAATAGGCATGCATTTCCTCCATAATTGGTCTACTTTACCACAAGGGTATGTAGGACCTTAGTAGGCATATTGGGTTAAGGCAAACTGCTAGGTAATCATGCTAGTAATTGCCTTTACCACATTGCGGTTTATTGATACTCCCGTCTTCTAATTATTTAAACTCATTTTAGTTTGGTAGCTAGTACGAAATAGGTTGACCAAGCAAGAACATGCAAATATTGCCAAAGGTCTGACCAATGAGCAAAATTCACCATGGGTTGAAATGGCCCTAAGGTCTGACCAAAGAGGTCAAGTCAAGTGCACGTGTTCTTGGTTGTCCAAATATCTTATATTTCTTCAATGTTTCAAAACCGAAACTAGGGTTATAAAACAACGTTGAAGGAATAAGATGTGTAACCATACTTAACCGTTTTGACTTTTACAAGACATCACGATTTCTAGAGTAGGTGTTCTTTGAGTTTTATTAGAATTAGGAAAATTCAAATATTCCTATTATGGCTTTTCCTCATAAAGAAAAAGGATAGGAACAAGTCTCTTTCTTACAAGGAAAGAAGACTCAGTTCGTACTTTTAACAAGAAAAGAACAAACTTTTGTTTACGGTATGCATTGCATTAATTGAATTTACAAAGTTCAATTTTAGTATTTTCGATAATTATCCTTTTATAAATTAACTACCCCATGTTTATAATTTAAAACAATTAATTTACGAAAAGGCTAAGATCCTCATTGAGGTTCGACCATTAATGCAGTTGATCTACTAGAAATGGTGGATTCAATAGGTGGGCGACGATCACCAATTGTATTACATGTACAACTCTTAGATCCTTATGGGACTCATGGCATCTAGTGTCAAACAACTAGTGTCATGTAGGCATGTTTAGTCCCATCTTTGCCTCGGGTAAGGGTCTGACCACACTACTCGATTAAGTCATCCAATTTGAAAACTGTGAGAATAATCCTAGGTCTGACCATGGAGAATAGTCACATTGGGTTACAATTCAGCCTAGGTCTGACCAGATGCTAAAAGGTAATTGCAAGTGTTCTCATAATTGGACGGCGTGACTTAAGTTTTGACGGGTAAATAGTTTTGATGTGAATCAAAAACGTGTACGAAAGAAGCATGCATTCATTCTTCGTAGCACAAGTTAAAAACTTTTCTTAACTTAAGTCTAATCATTGTTTTAATTTATGTGTGTCAAGTTGTCCATTTTCAAGACTAATATATATCCTAAGTGGATTATTAAGTATGGACAATACAATAAATCAATAAATAAATAATCTTAACTAGTTTAAGTGTTATTTAGAAAACAATGATTTTTAAGTTTCAAATCAATATTTAAACTTAGTTAAACTAAATCATAAGACTTAGTTTAAAATGGTTTATGTTTAGTTTCAAGTTTTAAGAAAACATTTTTCGTTTTACATGTAGTCACAACATACATAAAAACAACCAACCAAACATTCAACCACAATATGCAAAGCCTCAACCGATGAAAATCCTATGCTTGGTCTTGTGAGCCATCACAAGAACCAAGAGTCAACTAGGGACATAAATCACAACCACATGGAGGGCTCCCACTTGCTCCAAGACAATCATGAGCAAGTAAAAAGCCCATTATGCACATGAACTTCAGTTTCTGTCAGCCCAGTTTTTCTGTTTTGCAAGGCCCAAAAGCCCAGGAAGATCACCTCCTCATGATTCGGCTCAGTTGACAAAGTTGTAGCCCTATGTCTTGTGGACCTGCACCAAAAATTTTAGAAAAAAATACCTTACCAATCAGCAGGTAAGCACGTTTTCCCAACAGGTGTCCAGCAGCAACTTTCAGTCTACAACTCTTCAATCTTTCGCCTTTTGCTTCCAAGCTCTTGTTTACAATACATATAAAGTAAAATACAACTAATCTACTTTGTATCTACTGTAAAATGCCCAAACATTGGCAAAACCAAAATTGAAATACATTACAAAAGTGCCGAAACAATGGCAAACCCCAAAACAAGAAAAACCAACCAACAATCACAATCACAACGCACAAGTGGTCTAGGTTTTCATCGGCTTTGCATATGAACACATAATAATACATTCAAATAAAGATTATTACATGGTGTTGGCTAACTCCATGGACAAACATGCATGTATTTGCCATGGATAACAAAATAAATAACAAGAATTAAATTGTTAGCCAACCAATCGAAGAAATTAATTAACAAGAATTAAAACCCCGAATGGTACGCGTGACAAATGGCCATAGACTCATAACCCACTGATTTTAGGACCTCCTTAAGACCATTTTAACTCAGAAAAATAAGCCTCACGGGCTGATTAAAAATTGGGTTAAAAATCTCTCAAAAAACACGTTTTTAGGCCATTTTACGGGTACCGATCAAGTAAACAAAAAACATATGCATAACAAATGGCCATATGATCAAAAAGTCCAGATCTTAAGACCCTCTCAAGGTCGACTTATATCATATTTATAAGCCCTAGGGGCTGTTTGAAAATAAACCCTTTAAATTCATTAAAAAACATCGTTTTTAGCCATTTTTACGCATATATGATGATCATATGACAACATATGATGGCTCGTGATACCACTATAGGTGATGTATGAAATAAATAATCATATTAAACATATAAACGCAGCGGATAAACATCACCACACAACGGATCCATAGTGCCATATGATCAATCAAATATAATAAACACATAAACAAGTGAGATATACCTTTGAAGCGTGATCCGGGAGTCACCTACAATATGTATGTGTCGACTTGTATATGAAACCCCAAGAGATCAATAAGGTTGATCTCTTCTATGTGTATCCACACTACACGTCCTTGATCACCACCCGATGCTAGTCTAAACCCCGCAACAATGAATCTTGGTATAACCTACAATAGATAATATCAAGAGGAGATCAAAACCACAAAACCCTAAAGGGTGTTATGTTTGTGCCGTGAGGATGGAGAGGGGGGAGAAAGAGGAGAGTTTGTTATGGTATTATGATAATTCAATGTGTAATTGATTTGATCAAATCCTTTGATCTTATCAATTACAATCTTACATCAAGGCCCCTTAACAAGTTCCATACTCCCTCTTGAACCTCCCATATGGCCGGCCACATTAAGGGCCCACAATGGGCTTGCCCGTTGTTGGCCCAGTCCAAAAACACTAAGTCTAACTTAGTATTTAATGGCCCGTTATTGATCTCGAGTTACGTAGTCATTTATATATTGTAAATACGATGAATACAATCTATAAAATGGTGTCTCTGTGTATAAGTGTGTGACCCCATAGGCTCACATATGTCTAGCCATATAATTAGTGATTATGACACGAGCATACTCCAACACGTTGATCCACTTGTTCACACTTCTCCCCCTAAAAAATTGCATATGAAAATGCCATTTTTGATTGAACAAGTGTATATGAGGTTGATCCACTGTTCACACTTCTCCCCCTCAAAAATTGCATTTGAAGTTGCCATTTTTGATCGAGTGAATAAACGTCCAATCTAATGAAAGTAGATCCACTTGATGACTGAACGAGCATGGAGCAAGTATGAAGCTTGTTGATGAGAATAGTCAGAAACAAGAAGATTTCTCTTCTTCCAAAGATAAAGCGCACTCAAGCGTACGCCTTTCTTTTCTTTGATGAACGGGGCCTGATGAGATGTCAGCAGACGCCATTGTGTTGACATTGAGGACCGAGGCTTGAACTGCAATGTTCAAACATCATTGTCGATGAAGAACGAGGCCTGAACTGATGTATTCAAACGTCATTGTCATTGAAGAACAAGGCCTGAACTGATGTGAACAGACGTCATTATCATTTCCCTTCAAATGTTGTGAGCAGCCTGAGTCCAAATGTCAAAGGACGATCCGTACGACCTGCATTTGAAAATAGACGAAAGAAGAGAGTTTGGAGTGCCGGATCCCCAATTTAAGTTGGGTTCCAGTTGGTTAGTGCAAACAATCTTTGGAGCTGCTGAAACCATAGGTGCCTTGGTTTTATCAATAGGGGCAACACTAGTAGATTCAATGGACCTAGTTACAGGGCATTGTGTATCTAAAGGGATAACTCTACCAGTTGGCTTCCATTCCTTAACAGGCACTACTCTAGGCATGGTAATCCTCGTTAAAGGGCAATGTTCGCCTAGTGTGAATGTTCGGCCCGTGCACATTGGTAAACATTTTCCCTGTAGGTTTCCAAGATTGCTTAATTTGTCTAGCTCTCCAAACTTTCTTAGCTGGGGGTTTGTTGGACAACTTCAAAAATTTCTCAACACACTTATCATGATTACCCGAAATTAAACAATCATTACATGTTTTGCAAAGTGAATTAGTATTTGAATTATGATTTCGTTTGTTCAAGTCTGACTTATTGTTCCTCATGTGGTCTTCTACTTTCTTCTTAGGAACACTTTTAGCTGGTGAAGTCCTATAATTCTTTATATTTCTCCTAGGTTTTGACTCGCTAGCTTTAGTGTCTCTGTTAGCTCCTGTAGAAGGACTGATGGGAATCTTAGACTTTTTCACTTCCAGTTGCTGAACATGTTTTGATGTGTTGGGATCTGAAGTTTCCAATGGTAGATCAAAGGTTACGTGCTTGTTCTTAGTTGTAGATGATGATGCAACAAATCTATCTCTTTTGTTCTCAATCTTAGGGCCAGTGCCAATGACGTACTCTAAAAATTCCTGAGACCTTTTAGTGAGGAAGCAGGCTATCCTTAAGGTGATTGAGATATATTTGATAGGCAGACCTATTGTTCCTAAGGGGAAGTGGAATAGGCACAACATCAACATCATACTTTCTAAAAGCAGAAACCTTTGGTGCAACACAATCACAAGTGATACTTGGCATTTTTCCTTTCACCTGAGTCTTAAGATTCTCGATTTCATTTAACAAAGAGGTTATCTTTTCATTGTGACTGTTTCGTGTGACTTTAATTGAGTCATATAACTCTTTGTAATGCTGTTTGACCTTTGAATTTTCAGCTCGAAAACACTCATTTTCATAGTGTAACTTATTGATGGTGTCTTGATAGTGAAAATTCTGAGAATCTGAAGACGAAGGTTTATTGGTGCCATACACATCACTCTTGTTTGATTTTAATTGGGCAATTTGAGCCCTCAACTGTCGAATCGTGTTAGTGTGAGCTTGAATTTTTTCATCACGTTTACTCAATTCAAAATATGTATCAAATTCAGGAGCATCCAGAGATGTCTTGGCATCTGATATTTTACAATTTTCTTCTAAGTGTTGATATTTTAATTGTAAATTAAGATGATCAACTTCTAGTTTTGAAAAACGCTTGACCATGTTATCATGGTCATCATTTTGAATTTTCTCTTTCAGTTTCAAATTCTCCCCCTCAAGCTCAACAACACGATTCTGGGTAGCATTCAATGCAATAGAATACTCATGAAATTGACAGGCAGTTAAAGCAGAATCAGTTGCAGTATAAAATATATCCTGTGCAATACATCTAGCAATCAAATTCTCATTGGTGATGAGAATGTTCTTTCTCTCGATCTCACGGCTCTTAAGTTCTATCACATTTTGAGCTACCTCATTTTCCATATCTTTAAACATTACTTTCATTTCATTTAATTCAGTTTCAAGGGCATTTTGCATTCCTTCAAACTGTTCCTTGAGCAATTTAAAGAATGGAATGACCTCAGTTAAGTAACACCTTTTTGTCTGTTCAAAACCCCTTTCTCCCTCAGTAATTCCGGTTGGTGTAATTCTTTTCTTACATGTTTTATCAAAATCAGCAAATAGTTGACAAAGTACATATATGCTAATTAAGGTTTTACATTTAGTAGGAAGAGTCAAAGGAACCAAATGCCTAGGTGTATTGGGAGGATACACCGTCGCAGCTGCAATTTTCCTAAGGGATGGAGTTTTGGCTTCAAGCTCATCGGCCTTTCTCTTTTCCATATCTAAAGACCAAAATATTTGTTCAGGCATTAACTTCTTTTGAGGTGCAAACACAGTCAATCGATTCTCCTCATAATAATCATGGGGTTTGACTATTATTCGATTGGCTATGCATTTGGGATCCTTCATTTTCTCATTCATTCTTTCTCTATTTCTCACATCTATCTCATTACTCTCTTCTAAGGATGAAACATCAGGTGGGGCATGACTAGGCATAATCATCACATTGGCATCTTATAAGGCAGGTTGGGCTACTTTAGCTTTCCTAAGGAGAGCTAATTAGGTTCACCTACATTACTTTCACTATGCTTATCACATAACTTTTTGTGCTTTTGAAGCATTTGAACCATTTGTCTAGATTGGTCTTGCGTGTACAACTTATTTTCAAGCTTATTCTTTAAGGTTTTAAGTCTTGAGAAATCATTTAAGAGTTGTGATTCTTTTTCCTTGAAATCTTGTTTTAGTGTATTTACGTGCTCTAGGGCCTCCTGTTTTTGTTTAACAGTCTGATCTAGTTGTTTTTACAAAGAATTCAACTCTTGTTTTAATGTTTCCTCCCTTAAATTATGCTCAGTTATAAGTGTACGCATTTGACTATCCATTTTCTGCTCACGTTCAGTTAGTTCAAATTTAGCACGTTGTTCATAAATTGCCACCTGATCTTTATATATGTTTAGTCTAGTGGTCAAGGGGTCATCAGGGACAAACTCAGTGTTTTCATGCCACTCACAAGCATTATCTACCACACAGGCATTATCTACAACACAAGCAATATTTTCAACAAAAGATGCACCACCTTGTACATCAGACACGTTGTTGTGATTCACATATTGTTCATATGGAATAATATTACTATTTCCCGTGTCAACAGTATCTGAATCAACCCCATCTGTCTGTTGTACTTCGTTGGGAATCTTTTGTTTATCAACCATGTCATATGTGTCATAAAGCTTTAGTACCTCATAAATCACAGATGCATTGGAGGAACCAACTTGTTGAGGTGATGAGACAACATAGGACAAATTAGCCATGAAGATTGTTTGAGCTGTTGGTTCATCATCCACATCAGAGTCAAAAGCATCACAATCATCAGCTTTGAATATGTTGGGATCATTAAGTGTAAGGTCCTGAACTGGCTGTTCATCCACATCGGCATCAAAAGTATTTCCCCCATCGCCAGCAAGAAACAACATTTCTTCTTCGTCCAACACAACTCCATTCTCTTGAGCCTGCATCAACCACATCTTGTCCTTGAAATAGTCTGAGTTCTGAGGATGTTTTGGTTGATTGTAGTTTCTGGCAATGTGTCCAAGTCCACCACAGTTATAACACTTGGGCTGTTTCCCCTGCCCCTGATTTGCATTCCCTACTCTGATCTGCACATTACCTCGACCCATGTTCCTTTGATTAAAGTTTTACCTCCCCTGAACATTTTGAACCAAAATTCTTCCATCTTCCACCGTTGCCAGATTGCGTGGGTTTGATGAGGTTCTGAGTTGATTGTTAGTTTGAGGGAGTGTTGCCTTAAATTGTTGAACAAGTAAGGACACTTGGTTGGTAAGGTTATCAATCATTTTGTCGGTGTGAGAGTAACCTGAATCCAGTTGTGGACTCATAGCAGATGGTGATGAATAGGGATGATGATAAGCTTGGTCAGATGACAATTGGTTGATTGGCTGAGCACTTGCAACAAATGCCAGTGGATCATTTGGTGCAGTTGGATTGAGTTTTTCTCTCAACAGACGATCATAAGCAGCATGTTTCTCATGTTGTTGTAGATAGGCATACAACTGTTCATAATTTGTTTCTCTCAGACCTTTGTTGAGTTTTACTGCAGTAACAAATCTGTCCCATTTTGGAGTCATGTTGTTTACAAACTTTGAGTTAAGTTGGATGTTGGGCATAGTCATTCTGATGATCCTCATGTCATTTACCAACTTATGAAATCTCACATAGTAGTCTGTAATGTTCTCACCCAGGTTCATCTTAAAATGTTCAAACTCGTCATACAACTGTGACTCACGATCTTCCTTTATGAGTTCTGATCGAGCTAGAAGCATTTTGACGTTGTCCCACACAGCTTTTGCTTCAGTGTTGAAATTGATGAGTTTGTAAACATCTTTGGGCAAACCTTGAATGACAATGTTGGAGGCTCTAATGTCGGCATCATACCTCTTCTTTTCTTCCTCATTAAGATCATTGTAAGTTCGAGGTCTGTCGATTCCCAAAGTGACAGTTCCGTCATCACCAGTAGTAACAATATCTCTGGTGGTGCCTATCTGAAATGGTCCTTCATCAAAGGATTTAAGAATGTTAAATCCATTTTCTTTGCCCAAGCAATAAAGTCGTATTCGTTGTGCCCACGACTCATAGTCTGTCCTATCAAGCATAGGAGGACGGGTATCGGACCCAGCTGCTTGAATGTCATCAGAAGCAGTGCTTGGTATGCTTGCCATACTGTATACGGGATTTTACAATTCTTGGGATTTAAAACGAGAAATAGGTTCTTTCGCGGGATTTTACAAAATTCAAGAACAAACCGTTACTTGATTACTTGAGTCAAATCATCGTAACCAAACCTCAATCACAAAAATACCAAACCGCAATTCCCAAACCTCAGGTGTACTAGTCAAACCGCCAGTATCAAACCACAAAGACACTAGACAAACCGCAAATATCAAACCGCAAAAACTGATGACCAAACCGCTGTATCTAAACCGCAGACACACACAGCAAACCGCTAAGTCAAACCGCAGAATCTGAAGACCAAACCGCTATATCTAAACCGCTGACACACAAGACAAACCGCTAAGTCAAACCGCATGAATTAACCCAACCGCAATGATCAAACCTGAACCGCTATAGTCTAAACCACAAACAGTCAAACCGCAAGGACAGGTCAAACCGCAATCACTAAACAACAAACCGCTACCTGACATAAAACTCAAACCGCTGCAGTAATAGGACAAAAATGTCACTTTCCATACGTTTTGTCTTGTTTCCCGTTATGGATAAGTTCCAAACCGCTGTCTACCAAACTGTAACTAAGAATTACTCAAATAACACAAACCGCTGCTAAGAATCCTTCACCGAGAGTCAAACCGCTGCGAAGAAAACTCGTCCGATAGTTAAACCGCTGCCAAGAAAACCTTCAAATCTTCCACAAACAAGCACTAACAATGTTGTACGTTATCAAGGAAGATGTAAAACAATTTTATGAACACAAAAGTACACGTTTTCAACAGATTTAACTGCAAACAAAGATTAAATTAAGGTTTTTCATCACTATTTTATACGAACCAAAGAACAACCAAAAATCACACCACGAATCTGAATATGCACTCACACGAACCTAACCAGGGCTCTTGATACCAATTGTAGCATATTCATAACATTCAAACACACAATAATGGTGTATTTAGCCGGCGGTTTTAGGGAGAGAAAGGAAGAGTGGGAACCTAGAGAGAGAAAGTGAAATATGTGTATTGAGATAATGAGAAGTTCCAACCCTCTCCCTAGGTGGAGAGGGGTATTTATAGTACATATATTGGTGCCCCGAGTGGGCTGTGGAGTGAGCTAACAGTGGGTAAAGACCCGACCCACCCCACAAGTTCTATATTAACTAAACTATTACTAATATTACTAATAATCCTACGAGCTAGTTAATGCTAACAGATACTCGGGGTGACCGAGTCTTCACATGAATATTTATATTCCTAATAGAATACGAGTAGCCTACCTTAATACCCCCTTTTTATAAAACGATGAACTGCGATACGTTATTTTACGGAATATATATATAAATTGATACAGATAGTTTGAAAACGATATTTCCAGAAAACTATCTTGGATACGTTATTTTGGGTAGGCTATTTCAACATACTGTTTTTAATACTATATGGTAAGGTGAACATTGGTTTCGCTATTTTTAAAAGACGTATTATATTGATGTACTACTTTGGGAACTGTTTTGGACACACCATTTCGAGATACACTATTTGTTTTATGAAATATATGAATATGCTGATACGTTATTTTGAAAATGTTATTTCGGGAAAAACTATTTTGGGTACGTTATTCTGGGAACACTATTTTGACAACGCTATACTGACATACCATTTTGAATACTATTTTGGACGGTCCACATTAGTTACACTATTTAGAAGACGTGTTATATTGATATAATATTTTGAGAACTGTTTTGGATACACTATTGGTATACTATTTTGAGAACTGTTTTGGATACACTATTGATATATGATGTGTGCGTGTATATTGCTCTAATTCTTATATATCCACGGCAGCGGCCCAAAGACTTGGTGCACGCGTGATGTCGTTGTAGTTTTAGCAGTATTCAAGTTTTAAATTTATATTTAGCCGACTTATCAATAAAACACACACTTTAACGAGCAGTGTACCCGGTCAGTATGCATATAATGGTAAGTAGAGTGTCGATCACTAAGAGTGGAACGTATTATCTAGTTATTCTAATCAGTATTTTAATATCATAAGTTAGCTATACAACCTAATCTAACGCAAGGGGGTTCAGCCTGAGAGACTGGCACGGTTTGGTTACGATTAAATATTAAACTAAACTAATGAGCACGAATCAGCGATTAGCACACACGTACATAGATAGATACTTGAGACAATAAGAAGACCTGTCCTGATAATTAAGTAGCTTGTCACTTGTTTTATTGCTAGTTTTATATGAAGTGTATGTAATTAACCCTTTCTCGTTGGCTCTAATCTTATCGGCGAGTAAACTCTTAATGATTACTTATGTCTATCCTATTTATTAAAGAGACGCTGAAACAAATAGGCGAGGAAGGGGCATGGTGACCCAAGCAATGCTCAGCTAGACACAGAGGTTATCAATGCACTAATAAAAGTCACCAAAGACATCAACATATAAACTTTAATTAATGGGAAAGCAATTTTAAAGGGTGCCCATGGTTTTCCGTAGTCACATGGAATCGGCCCATCAATCCTGATGAATTAAAGTGTACTAATACAATAAAACAAAACTACTTAATGAATTGAATACATGCAGGACCTTCTTACAGCTCTTGTATCTTCGTTTAAGGTGTGTCTTGTGCTGCTAACACGTCTGAATTCGGCTAGGCTTTCTTCTGTCTTTTGCTAAGTCTCGTACTAGGTATATCGCACACAAAATTCGTCTGACTTTGGGGTATTTATAGTTTCTGTCTGAGGGTTAGATGCGGCGCATAGGATAAGTAGATGCGGCGCATTGACTTAACTTCGCGTGGGGTCCAAGATTAATATATTCAGGAATATTCGTACACCGCCAGAAGATGCGGCGTAACTTCATTTATCTATGCGGCGCATGTCCTTTGCCGTCTTGGATTATAACTTGTGAAATCTTGATAGTGATGCGCCGTATGTAAGAAGTAGGATGCGGCGTATCTGGAGCAGAATGATCTTGATCTTGTGCATTTCATTAGACTCTTAACATCTTGCTTGTTTTGCTCCATAATTAGTCCAAAATCGCCAAGTTTCACATAATACTTGTTTTTACCTGAGAATTACAAAAGTAAACATTAACGTATCAATTCTCACAGATAATATAATAAAACAAGTCAAATAAATAGGATAAATGATGATGATAAAATGTACTTATTTGAGTTCATCAAATATCCCCCCACTTGAACTTTACTTGTCCCCAAGTAAACCTTAGAATTAATCTTATGAAAATGTATCCTAAAAGATATTAGGATTTATTTTTATATTTAAGCATGTATTTGTTTTGTCATAATCACACAACCAAACACTTAACGAATTAGAATAAAATAAAATATTTTGATAAAAGCAAATCTAATCGTTTAACTGTCCAGTCGTGACGAATATTCTATCATAAGCTTGGCAAGTATACGCATCTCCTCCACTAAAGCCAAGGAATAACAAGTCTAAAGCGGTAAAAAGGGTTTGTTGGTTAAGGGTTAATCATTCTTCTTAATCTCTATCGATCTCATATTCCAGAAAAGGCGACAAAATCACAAATACATGATCGAATCCACGAACACGATACTTGCAATTGCTCAAATCCTTAACTCGAATAGGCTAAAGATAGGACCAAGTAATCTTTACCAATAATATTATATCAAAAAGGGCGACAAAATCATAAATACATAGCCGAATCCACGACTACGATACTTAAGATTGCTCAAATCCCTAATCTCAATAAATCAAAGGTTTGGATAAGGAATGATATAGGGTATGGATAATATTTGGGATACAAATTGGTGTAAAATGAAAAATAAACAAAATAGATAAATTAAAATCCTAAGTGTGGTTAATCACTATCCCAACCATCCCATGAATAAGACTCATATCATTGAATAACTCACGCTTTAACACTTGAAACACACGCTTTCGGTAGACACGAATTATACTCAACAAGATCTCAATCAAAGAATAAACCTTAGTTGGCGTTCCCATAACGGCCAACTCCCATTCAATCCATAAATATAATATACAACAAATAGTGGTGATATCGACCACTTAATAGAAAACTTTACATAAGTTGGTTAAACAAACATCCAACTTTTCCTTTTTTCTTTTTTTTTTTTTTTTTTTTTTTTTTTTTTTTTTTTTTTTTCAATATAAATGTGTAGAATTTCACAACTTTTCTATCACTATTTTTCCGGATAATTTTTCCATACTTTTCATACTTTCAGAAATAACTGTAATAGCGAAAGTAGTAAACACACGAAAAATAAACTCAAAGATATACAATATTCACTTTCATACCAATTGCATTGTGCAATTTCCTGACTCAACCAAAGATAATGAATTACGCACGCGAACACAGGTAATGTAAGGAAACACACTTTGCCTAAAGCAATTATCCAACCACGGATTTTAATCTACAGGGTAGGTTAAGGTGTAAGGGTGTAACGAAACATTATAACAAAGGTGTAAGAAACGAAAGGAATGGCTCTGAGTGTTTTTCTAGGGGTATCTTACTCTAAAAGTGAGAGTAACAAAGGGTTTATACGGGGATTAACTAACCAGTGTAGTTAGTTAATATCACATAACATAAAAAGGCTATTTGGGTGTAATCCTAGAAATTTACCAATTTAGACAAGTCATTCCAATTATATAAATAATACTTATTATGGTGGTCTCGAATAGTATATAAGCCAAGTTCTAAAGTTTACAAGTCACCGACACACTCATAGATTTGTGAATTTTAAATAGTTCACAATTTTTGAAAAGGGATAATTACTAAAATAGCCCGATTGCCCAACTGCTAAGAGTATCCGGCCCGCTCACAGAAAATCCCCCCCTTAGCCCAGGGCAACTGATCCGACGGACCACAGGACGCCACGTCACCGACCAGAGTACCTCAACAACTGTTGCTACGATGTATACGGGATGTATTGTATTTTAGGCAACTTTTTAAGTTTGGGCAACCAATACATGAACAAAAGGATATTTTGGTCATTTTACGTGCATTAAAATTAGGTAGTTTTTTTTAAAATATAGTAGCCCGTAATTCGATAATTCGATTACAATTCATTACAGAAAACACATAAATACACAAACAGCTTCTTTTCCATAGACAAAGCATCACACAAGTAACAAATCATAATTCCTTAACAGCCTGTAATTCGATATGCCGATTCAGTTGTACCGTTGTAAAATCGTTGTTCGATCTACAGTGAAGTTGCTTGGAGAAGTCAAAGAAATTTTGTCGCAGGATAAAAAGCGGGAAAGGTTGTTTAGAAACACAGTCTTTGGTCCGTGGTTGGATATTCGGTTTTTCGATAATGACTGCCCTTTGATGCATTTTGTTTTACAACATCAGGTAAAAGTTTCTAACATATCGTCCGATTCCCCACCATTGCAGTTAAAACTAGGGGATGATTTGTTAGAGTTCGGGCGTAAGGAATTTTGTTTAATAACAGGGTTTCGATTTGGGAAAGTTTGTAAAAAAAATAAAGCAAATGCATTTCGTGACCGCGTATTTCCAGAAAAAAAGACAGATGGTATAAAATCTGTATATGGCAGTGATTGTTTGAAACTAGTTAAAGATCCAAATAGGTTCTTAGCTCTTTCGGATGAGGATGCTATTAGGTTGTGTCTTTTGATAGTTGCTATGTTGGTGTTTATGGGTATTGAAGAAAGGAATTGTATCCCTAATCATATACTGTCTTTGGTGGAGGACTTTGATGCTTGGAACGTTTTTCCCTGGGGTGAATACATGTGGCATAAATTTTATCAAAGGACTGTGAATGTTGTTGAGAGACACAGACCAGTTCATTTGGAGAAGTTGGAAAAAAACCCATATTACAATGCGACATACAATCTATACGGTTTTCCTTGGGCTTTCAAGGTATGCCATACTTTCTACTCTGTACTAAAGTTCAATACTATTGTTATATATATGTATCCGGTGTACAAAATGTTTGTATCTGTTTTCTATCCATTACTAGGTTTTTTGTATTAGATATATATTGAATATATAGTTTTCAACACGGTAATAACCTGCAGTTTGAACATTTTTCTTTTCCACATTATATACATTTTAAACAACCACATATTTCAGATATGGATTTTGGAGACATTTCCTAAAAGCGGCAACTGGTGGGCGAAAGACACGAACGTCATTCCACGAGGTCTTGCTTGGTCTAAATGTCAAAAGTTGCGAAGATCAGACCGTAAAACACTATTTGGACCGGTAAGCACCGCACTATCTTTGAAGGCTAATTTGTTGGACCCTTATTTAAATTTGTTCACATACAAAGTTATTTGCTATTTGTTTTTTTAGGAGTCAGTTCCTATTAAGGCACTTTATGCCACCAAACGCGAATTGAGACAACCGTGGTGTATTGCCAGCATCCCCTTTATAAAGGGTTTGTCTGATTCAGACCTGTCAAGTGCAGAGGAAGACCAACAACCGGATAGCGCAGACGATGATCACCAACCTGCTAGCGCAGAGGATGACCGCCAACCTGATAGCGCAGACGATGACAACCAACTTCGTAGATCAGAGGATCACCAACAAGCTGGTAGCGCAGACGATGAACATGAAGCACCAAGTTTAGAAACTTTAGATAAAAATAATGTTGAAAACGCAAAAGGTGTCCAATCAGGCGAAGGCCAAGATGAAAAGAATTTTGGAACAAATCCTATTTTGGGCAAGATATTTGATTTGCAAACTGATATTTCGTTGATGGCGAAGCACGTAGCGTCTGTCCCTAAACAAGACATTCGCGAGCTGCTTCAGAAGGTGAAAAAAATTTTTTCAGAGTTAGAGACAGTTATTAACGAAAACACTGATGATCCAGATTTTCCAGTCAAGTCTGATGTCAACCCTGATATTTACATGGTTTGTATTCACCTTATATGTTTTATTCTCCTAACATTATACGAAGATCAATTCCTCGTTAAGTATTACACTTATCTCATTTTGTCAACTACAGACCCCGTCATCACGTTGTGAAGATGGTGTTGATAATGGTGTTACGCGCCGAGATGTTGATGATGATCATGCTGATGATGATGTCGATCATGCGCATCCAATGGAAGTTGACAATCCTGTTTGTTTAAAGGTTTACTTTTACTTTGTGTTTTTTTGGCATACGTTTATAAGTATCTCATTTCCCCGTTAATGTTTACCCTTTAATCGTACATTTAATTCATTAAATGTTGTATTATTTTGTCAACTACAGGCCACGCCATTAGCTTGTGAGGCTGATACTGGTGTTACGACCAGTGTTGCAGCCCATCACATGGAAATTGACATGGATGTTGGGCAGCAAGGCTACAACGAATCTCAGGTGGGTGGGATGGACGTTCTTGTAAAAGCATGTGAATTAGGGGTTACTCCTGACTTCCCTACTCTTGATCATCATCAACCTGCGAATCAAGTTGTGGCATCCCATGAGAAGGACATAAATCAAACAACATCCTTCGTCTACGGTGATGTATGTTATCTTGAAAAAAATACTTTTGCAAAATACAGCCTTCCTTGTTTGCCTATTTATTTATACATCTTTATTGTACCAGTATCATCCGGTGGTGTATGATGATGTCATGAGTTATATAAACGACGGAGCGGATGTGACTAGTGTTTCGTTAGAAGAAGTACCATTTGATAATGAAAATGGTAAGGGTGTTGAGAATGCAAATGCTATTTTCGTGCATAAAGAACAAACAACCCCATTGCAGACATATGTTGAGGTACTTGGTTTACTTTAAATTTAAAAAGGTTAATAATTGTTCCTTTCTATGTCTTGTGGTCGGTGTTAATTACCACCTATGCAATGCAGGAAGACCAAACAACAGCATTTCAACAAACACTCACCAACCAAGGGTTTGCAAATGTGGTCGGTCCCAATGACAAACCTTGCTTGCACTCTATTTTTTCTGAACGTAAAAAGAAGAAAATCCAAAAGAAAAAAAATGCGCATAAAGTTGCTCTAGTGGCTAAAGCCTTTAAATCAAAGCACGATAAGTTTTTTGAATCTCTGAATTCAGAGAACGTCCAATCCGCACGACTGACCAGAGCAGCTACTTGCAGAAAGAAGTTGATTGAGCCTATAGTCATTTTAGATGTAAAGCACCGTAAAACATTGATGCTGAAATCACTATCTGGCTGGCCTATGCTAATATATGGTATGTGTCTTTTCAGGACGTATCTGGAAACCCAAGAACTCGGTCAATTACTGAGTTCTATTCGGCCAACCCAGATCCTTTTGTTGAGGTAGTCTGATTTGTTAATCTTAAATTAACAATATTATGATTCGTTTATTGTTAATCATTTATTTGTTTATTTTAGGATCTGAGTCGACATCCCAAATAACGTGATCACTAATATTATGAATCGTTTGCCACTAAAAGATGTGGTGAGGACCGATACTTTAGCGAGTAACTGGAGGTTTAAGTGGACTTTGCTCACCGACGTTAAAGTTGATGAGGATTTCTTTTATTTTTTGACGAATAATTTTGATGGGAAGGAACTTACCAGACTGCTACTTCAGCTCAGAGGTCCAGTAAGAAGGTTTGTCTTCTCCGTAGATCCCAAACCGCTGTTTGGACAAGATTACTTCAAATATGAAGAGATTCATGATTGGCTGTTGTTTTTGGCTCGGGAAGGAATCGAGGAGCTGACAATTCGAAACTGGTATGGTGAACCAGTTATGTTGCCAACCCAACTGTACTCTCGTATGGAGTTGAAACATCTTGAACTTCATTGGTGTACTCTTCCTAGTTTGGTATCTTTTATTAGCTTTCCAAATCTATTGAGCTTAGAATTGTTATATGTTGACTTTCAAACCGGTTCAGTTTGGAAGTTTATTTCTCGTTGTCCCTTACTTGAGTCTCTTAAAATGAATCGTATTCATAAAAACGACATGAGACTTTTGGATATGGCACAGCTTGGAAATTTGAAGAAGTTGTATTTGTCATTCGGTGTTTCGAACCATCCCACGACAATCACAACTTACAATATCTTTCAGCTTAGAACTCTTCCTAATCTTGAGTCCCTTACATTGGATTTTCAGGAGTGCAAGGTTAGACAAATTTGAGTTTTACAGTTCAAATTTCATAATGTTAAAGTAATCTCTAATACTTATGAAATATAATCTTTAAAACTTACGATAAGTCGACCATTTGTAGTTGTTGGAAGAAGGAAGCTCCTGGATGAATGTCCCTGTGGCATTTGTAACCCTTAAGACTCTAAATCTATCCGGAGTCGATTTTGGAAACAATGCAATGGTGTCATTCATCATTCAAATGATTTGTGGAGCTCAAAAATTGCAAACTCTAGAAACCATGGTAAGTGGAATGCATATGTATGAAATACGTCATCTTAAATTGACATGGTTATGCATCTCAATACTATCTCAATTTGCAGGCTGCATTGGAAAGTGATCTACCTTTGGAAGTTTATTCATTAGATTTACGTAGCAATGGAATGAGGTCGGGGCAGCTCAAGAGTGTGGCGTTTCGATCTTTTCCTAGATCAGAGAATGAATTAACAATAATAAAGCTCATACTTGCATGTTCCCCCTTGCTGAAGATGGTTTATATCAAGGTCAGCAATTTTAGTTATGATGAGTCTAAAAATGTGAGGATGAATTGGGAGTTGGCTAGGAAACTGTTGAAACTCCACCGAGCTTCCCGCACAGCCTTGGTGGAATTCTTTTAGTCTTTTAGTTTATGTATGGGTTGAATACCCTATGACAATCAACTTTTCAGTTTCCTTTAATTTGTATGCATTTAGTTATGGGGAAATGATGATTACTTTATAAAAGCAGGAACAAGGGTGTCACTACCAGTAGCAATGGAAGAACTACCAGCAGCATCACTCTTCTTTGGCCATTTTGAGTTGCCCACAATGAACTGCCCAATTTGTTAATTTGCCAAATTTAAAACATTGCCTAATTTTGCCATGTAGGTTGCGCTATAAAATGCATTTTTAAAACAATGCCTAATTTTGCTAGGCAGAAGAGAAATGTCACCAGCAGGAGCAAGGGTGTCACTACCAGTAGCAATGGAAGATCTACCAGCAGCATCACATTTTTAGTTGCCCATTATTAGTTGCCCAATCTGTAAAGTTGCCCTATTTACGTTGCCCAGTTATTTAAGTTGTCCTTTAAATTTTGATTTTTTGTACAACAAAAAGACAAACCAATTAAACGTCGATACTTAAACCACATATTGTTTGTTATTTCGAGTGACGGTCTAAAATTTGCTTATGGCGGTCATGTAGCAACTAAACCAAGCAGTAGAACATTTAGCCTAGCAGTAGTAGAATGTATGTTAACTGGCAGTACCAATTTACCCACTTTAGTATAGTCATCATTTTTATGTTGCCCAGTTTTAGTTGACCGTCCATTGTAAGTTGCCCATTTTAAAAACGATGCCTAATTTTCCCATGTAGGTTGCGATACATACAGTACACAATAGTACTTCAACTTTATTTTATTTCACTGCCACATGGTAGGTGTAATCGTAGTCATGCGATTGTCCCTTTACCAAATTTGGTACAATGCCAACACAAGTACATATAATTTATTTTATATTATTTTTAATGCCAAGTAAACCTCCAGGTGTAATCATAACTATATATATGTGTCATCTACTTTATTTATTGTTTCTACTTTGCAAACCATATATTCTAACATTTTTATAAAACGAGCCGGGAAGCCCGCGTTTTAATATATATATATATAATGGAAACAAACGTTGAATTTTTAAAAATAAATACACAGCTAGTAACATAAAGAAAAGAACAAAACAGAAAAAAAAAGATCTACGAAATTAAAAATAAAGTACACAACAATCTTTTATAAAATAGTTACACTACGAAATAATATGGTGTTTTGGGTGAGAAGTCGCTTAAAAGAAGTGTATATACCACTTAGTAGGGTAATTGAAGGCATCATTTTAATCCTTTGTTGCTTGATGTTGTAGGAGCCTTTTGAGCTTTATCGGGTCCAACTCTATGAAATGAATTGCCCCTGTATCTCCCTAGCAACGTGGGCTCTTCTCATTATCTATCTCCCTTTTGTGATGCCACAATGAACGAGAGCCTTGATGGCCAACGAGACCATTGATGGCCAACGAGAGTCTACTTCACTGGAAGGGAGTTTAGATGAGTGAGATTTGTAGAGCATTATGGTTTAGGGTTATTAGTCGTCATTTAAGAACGACTAAGTGCTATTAATAGTCATTTAAGAACATCTGTGGCCCGTGAGATGACCCTCTTGACGCTGCTTGCTAACCCACGTAATGTGTGAGTACATGCTTGAATAAGCGAGTATGTAAATGATGATCATCAGCAAATGACGTTTTGTCATTGAGTGAAGACCGTGGTTGTAATATATGGTAAGCAACTTTATATTGTTATTCAGGAACCAGTCGTAAAAAATCGATAACATCTTCAACTTCTCTAAAACGGTCGTGATTTTGATCGCTGTGATACAAAGCATTCTTCTGTGTGTTAGATGTCTTTATTGTTTCGGGGTTGGTTGCGCCTTCTTTCGTTGTAATAACCTTTTATAGAAGAGGAAACACTGTAGTTTCACGTGTGAACAGTGACGTTGCCTGACTCTTATGAGTCTGGCCACGTGCCTAAACTTGTAGCTGGAGTGCCTACCTTGCATGTGGGATTAGACATAAAGTAAACTTGTCTTGTCTTTTCAAAGACTGATATTTCCAAAGGTGGATAGTATGCTCAACTGCCTATAATTTTTTGCCCAATTTTATAAAGTTGCCTATTTTTTAGTTGCCAAACTTTTAGTTTGCTCGTTTATTGTAAATTGCGCCCATTTCTTAAAACGTTACCACATTTTGCCTTGTAGGTTGCGATACAGTTCACACTTCACACAAGTACATCTAATTTATTTTATTTTATACTTCATCGTCATGTAGGTCTAATCAGAGGCTATTTGTATTTCATCAACATCATTATAATGAGGATACGAGTAACATAAGTGTATTAACATTTCAGTTTCCTTTTATTTGTATGTATTGTTTTATTTTGTTATTATTTATTTTTAATTTCTGCATGCCATTAACAACTACAAACCAACCAAGAAACCGTCCATAGTCAAGAGGAGGAGATGGCTGAAAGTGACGCGGTGCAGCAAAATTAATAGGATGAGCAGCAAAATGTGGTGGTAAACAAAATGTGGTGGTTCCTCAAAACCAGGGACACCGGCAAGATGGGTTTCAAAGCCCCTATTATCTAGAAAAGAGGATTGGCGATCTTTCGGATGGCGGTGTTTTTATGTTTTTAGTTTGTTTAGTAATTGTTGAAGGTTTTATTATTATAATCCACCATATGCTATGGTGACTTTAAGTGTGTTTAATTTGGAAGTAATAATGTTTCGTGTCTGTGTATGGTGGGATGCATGAAATATTTTTGAATCAATCATTTGGCTATGTATCAATCAGTTAGCTATACATTGAATTAGCGTGATTTATGAGCGCGTGAGACTAATTATGAGGTCCACTTACCTTTTTAAACCCTTTGAAACCAAGCAGTAGATTCCACCACTTACAAACCGATCAGAAGAACCATATCAGCTGCCGAAATTATAGCCAAGCAGCAGGAACTTTGTAACAAGCAGTAGAATGTCTGCTCAAGAGCAGCAGGAACTTTTCCCTCTTTTGCAAAGTTGCCTAATTTAAGTTGCCCATTTTTTAATTGCAAAAGTTTTAAAAATTGCCCATTTATTTAAAACGTTGTCTAATTTTGCCATGCTGATTGCGCTACAGTACACACAAGTACATCAACTTTAATGAATGCCACTTGGTAGGTGTAATCATAATCAATGAGAGTCTTGTAGTCACATACTATTGGCATTTCATTTTGGGCAACAAATTACTGTGTATGCGTGTAGAGATTTGTACTTTGGGCAACTAAATTTGCATATATAATTCTTAACCATATACAACACAACCCTCAAAAAAAAAAAAAAAAAAAAAAAAAAAAAAAAAAAAAAAAAAAAAAACCAAAATGAATTCTTGCACAACAGATAAGTTGAAGGTGTTTATACGGTATGAAGAGAATGTGATTGCTGTTTTACTTCCAAAAGACGTCAACTTTGGCAATCTTGTGAAGTATGTATGGAAGAAGTTTCAGGTTAACGATGCATACGCAATACGGTTATCTTACAACAACGGTGGAGACCAGAGGACTATAGTTAATGAAGTCGACCTCGAAGTTTTCAAAATTCTTGTTTCGGCGACGCCGTCTCAAGAGCACACAATAATCGTACACTGCGCTATGCATACCGCTGATGTTAATTTAGATCCAGATCACCAAATGCACCGCACTGGTCTTAACTGTATGCCAACCCAACCCCAACCACCCACTTTTGATTATACCGCACCATATAAGAATAAAGGTGGTTTAAAAGTTCATCATCTGTTTGAAGATAAGGAAGAGTGCATGTATGAGATAAGTTTGAAATGTTTAAAAGAAGGGTATGAGTTTTGTGTTTCTAGATCGTGTACGTCAAGATACGCTGTGAAGTGTGTCCAACCAGAATGTGATTGGCACATAAGCTGTCGTCGATATGGGCCAACTTGCCGATTTAGAATCACTTCACTAAACGACAATCATAAATGTTCAAAAATCAAATTCAATCCAAATCACCGAAATGCATATACAAAAACATTGGCTAGAATAATATCCCCGAAGCTCGGAGATCCGACAAGAGTGTATAAGCCAAAGGACTTTATACATGATTTGAAGTTGGATATGAATATTGACATTTCATACAGACGAGCTTGGAGAGGGAGACAGTTGGCACTGGAATCAAATCAGGGCTGCCCAAAAGCCTCATTTTCGCAGCTGCCGCTATATTGTCATAATCTAAAGATTACAAACAGGGGCACAGTTACACACATACAGACCGACGATGCAAGCTGTTTTAAGAACCTATTTATAGGTTTCGGTGCTGTGGTAAGCATATTATTAAGATTCTAATCCTCTTTGTTAAGTTAAAAAAAATATATACAGTATATATAATATATATATATATATATATTTTTTTTTTATGTTTTTTTTCATAAGGGTATCAAAAGAAATAGCTATGGTTATCATGTCATACACTATCCTAGGGGTATGAATATAGAAAAATAAAATCTAACTTAAAATTTAAAAAAAAAATATATATATATATATATATATAATATATATATATAATAGAGGATTTATGCATAGCATAAGTGTATACAATATTAATTGGGAGGTGTTATAAGAACCCTCTCTACGCATGGGTCCCGCCTATTTTTTTATAGAATGTACAATCTGACAAACAAGCGGCGGCAGCAGTAAAGTCAACACACCCTCCCTACCAGGGAGGGTCATTATAACCCAACCTTATAAATTATCTAGTTTTAATGAATTGCAACAGCATATCACTGAAACTAAACTTATCAGTTATAGAAACACAGAAACATTATCTGCATACGCAGAACAACATAAGGTACAAAATATATACTTTTTGCAAAATACTTTGATACCTAGTTTCTAAAACAAAAGCAAGACATCAATATTACGTGCATTAAAACAAAAGCAACACATCCATCTTATGCGCACACCGCACTGTCATATCAAACACAAACAATATATTGTTATACTAAAGTATCGTTTGTCAATTAACAATAAACAATAAATTGTTACATAATATATATATAATAATATATATATATATATAATATATAAAATATATATATAATCTTATATTTTATAAATTTATTTATTTGTATCTGTTTATATGTTTTCATACCTATGTACCATATATATTGTACAATGTACTTCACAGATTAAGAGTTTCCTGTAGTTAATGCGGCCTCTCATCATAATTATGCGCACATCTAAAAGGGACATACAGGAACAAATCTTGCGCAGTTGCAATGGAACGAAACAATCAATAGTACCGCTTCACGGTGTTGCTCAGGGCGAGACTGTGAATCATGGACTTGGTTTATGACAAACTCAAAGAATGCATAGGGAATTCCTAATTTGGCCATCATATCTGACAGACATCACGATTATCATCCTGCATCGTTAAAATGTATTCCCCGAATGCCTTATTCACAGCTAATGTTTCCGTCTTTGATGTTAATCAAAGATGCACGACAATACACTGAAATGCTATACTGGAAAACATGCAAAGCGTATCCAACGGAGGTTGCAAAGCAATTCTGATATTCGTTCGGTAGAGACGGACAGGCTTCAACCAAAAAAAACCTTTGTTGAAGCAGGCGTCGAGAAATGGTCAAGGGCACATTGCCCTGGGCAAAGAGGTACAATTATTTTTAACCTCAAACAGTGTGTCGAATCCATAAAGTGCTTTAACAAAGCTTGTGCGCCACTGCCCGATAACAACGCTGATGGAATGGTATAGAGGTCTTCTTCAGAGCTGGTATTACCACCCGCCGAGCAAAATATGCAGGTAATAGATTGTTTTAATTTCAATACGTTTACTGAAGAATAATGAAATACTAGACACTAAACAAACTTTATTATTTATGGTTAGATGCCCCGGATGATGATCTTTCTGAATGGGCAACTGCAAAAGTGAATGGCAGAATGGCCAAAAGTGCAAACTGGAAGGTTTTGGGGATTGACAAGGACAGAGTGTATGAAGTACGGGACACAAAAAAAAGGCATATTGTTGATTTGGAACAGGGTGAATGCACTTGCCGACAATGGCAGCTTTCGGGATTACCATGCGGACATGTCTGTGCTGTTGGTAGATTTGCAGGGCTGACTAGTGTGAAGAAACTGGCTAAAGCTTGGTTTTATAATACAACACTTAAAGGCACATACGAAGACATGGTTTATCCTTTAAAAGACATGACGATGTGGGACACTCCAGACGACATCCAAGTTGTATCACCCCCTATTGTTTGCAATAGGCGACCAGGTAGACCCAAAAAAAGAAACAGAATTCCCTCTCAAGGCGAGGTGCCTACAATCATTAGGTGCGGAAGGCCAGGACATAACCGGCTAACGTGCAATGCAACAATTGTGATAGAAAAGGTTGAAATTTTATTTATTATGCCACAATTAAGTAGTTGTGATTATTGGGGCCCTAATGTTTATGTGTACCTGTATACAGAAAAGTCCAGCCGGTCCAAGGAAAAAGACCCGTGTGGTGGAGGGTTCATCTAATCAAAGTAACGGAACACAACCCGAGGCAAATTCAGAGTTTATGCACAGGGTGATGAATGCGCCCGAGGCACCCAACTCAAGTCAAGCACAGGAGCAGCCGAACTCATCCAATCCACACATTAATTCGCTGTCAGATTTCCCTACTCCAGACAAGTTTTTACAGTAAAGACCCCCAATGACACACCCTATATTTAAATTTATGCACTCACTTCCTAGTTGGTACCATGTTTTGTTTAACTAAGAATAACAAGTGTGGGTCGTTTGGTGTGTAATAAACATTAGTATTAAACTATGTTATGAAAGTTTGATGGAGGCAAACAATTAGCGGTTGTGTGTGTTTGTGGTAAATTAAATTGAAAATACAAGTAAATAAACGTACCAACCAGCAATCAATCAGATTGCAGTTCAACCATATTGGATCGCCCGTTAATGAAGGCCCTGACTGTATGTTTTTACTACTTGGAAAATGATATGGTTGCTTCATTCAAATTGATTCATTGTTTCAGTTCGTTTGTTTCTACCCTTAACTATGTTTCTTTCCAGCAGATCATCTTCAAACACCTTCGATTTAGCTTTATCTGAACCATTTGGTTTCGCTATTTGTATGCCAACCTCGTGTAACATTTTTTCTTAACCAGTTCCACTTCCTTCCTATATATGTACCATTTTCATTGACATCCAACCAACCATTTTCATTGTACTTGAACGGAGTTGAACTACACCAACACTGGCCAGCGCCCTCCTCTTGCCAAACCATGTTGTTAAAATAATACTTTGATAACGGCTGTTGCTTGTGAGCAATAAACAGGTCCATGGAACCATTGTTCGAAGCATGACTGGAAAATCTACGAACATCTGTATGGCACTGTGTAGCAAAGTTAAAGCATTTGCAAGTGACATGTTGGGTTTAGAATAAAACAAAGCCCATTTATCACCACCAATGTCATTTATAAGACTATTAAGTGCCCTAGTAAAAACACCCCTGTCAGAGGTCAAACACCAAACGTTCCCAATACACCCATCAACATAACGAAGTGGATCGAGAGCAAATTCCACATATTTGTGTACTTTGAACTCAACTTTCATCCAGAAACTTAATTAAACATGAGTATAGTTTATAGTTACAAACTAAAAACAATTATGTAGCTTTTTGGCACCCATAATTAACAAACTAAGTCCGTTGCACAAAATAAAAAAAAAAAAAAAAAACAAAAATAATCAAATAATAAAAATCTTCTTTATTCACTGTAACATCATATTTATATGAACAAAAAAAGGAATAATATAGTTATGGGAAAGTACAACAAACCTAGAATACGTGATATAAAGATGAAAAGGACACAATTTTATTATTTTGGATTCGTGTGGTGACAATGACCTAGGGTTTGATCTGCTTTTTGGGGATATTGTGTTTGTTGGGAACAAAAAGGATATGTGGGGTTACAGTGTTTACCGTGCAAATTACACGTTTGGTCCTCAGACGTGCAATTTTATAATAAACTTTTGACTTAATTTCTAAAATGGTCCCTGTATTTTATGTTGTAAAAGTCGTTGTCTGTTTACAGCATGTACATTGTCCCTTTACCAAATTTGGTACATTGTAATTTGACTTCTAAAAGTCAAATAACAGAATTATGGTTTAAACCAACTTTCGCAAAATATTCACAAAGTTATGGTCTAAAAGTCTGCACATTTTGCACATATTACACAGTTATTGTCTGTTACTTAAATTACACAGTTATGGGTTAAACCATAAATAAGTCAAATTGCACAGTCAAGGACCAATTTCCATTCACTCCCATTAAACACAATGTGCAAAAAATTTTATGTACATGAAACAGTTTACCAACCGAACATTGAATGACTATCTTCAATAAAAAGGTCTTTAAATTCGCTTAAGCATACACACGACCTACTCAAGAAACCTGTATTATTCACCCAAACTCTTACACAAGTAAAACCAGGTTTCACACTTGGTTATAATATGGTCATAGGTCAGTGGACTAAACCCGTTATGTGCCCCAAGAATGGGTACTAAAAGTGTTCAACCCGTTCGAGTATAGGGTCCCTTTTTTTCAAATTAACTCTAAAGTTTTTATAAGTCTTATTTTAGTAAAAAAATTGGATTTATACAAAAATAAAATAAGGCCTCACACGTGCAAATATTTTAGTCCTTTATATAAACACCCCCGCTCCCAACTGCTTTCCCTTATTTCCCAATTGTTTTAAATCTTGAAACCCTAAAGTATGAGTTCGCGAAATAGAGCGACAACCCGAGTAATTGATGGTAAAATTGAATACTTTTGTAGGTGTGCTATTCGACTCACAGTTAAGACTTCAACAACAAGGACAAATCCGGGTAAACGATTTGTAAAATGCTCAGTTTGTGAAGTGTATGACTTTTTAGATGGTGATCTTCCAAGTGAATACTATAAAGATTTGGTGTATGGATTCTTACAAAACGCCAAACGATTGAACAAGACTGTGGACTACCAGCAGGTGATTGATGCTCTTGCTTTGGACAAGTCAATAATGGAAGAAGAGTTGAATGATATAAAGGCAAAGTTGAAGCTGTATGAGCGATTGTTTTTCATTTTGATAGGATCTTTTGCAGTTGTTTGTGTTGGGTTTGGGATGATAATAGGAAAATAATGTAGTGGCGTGGATTTGATGTAGTCCATGGAATGAAATGAAGTTGTATCTTTTGTTAGTAAATACGAGTAATATGTTTCCTCTTGCAAATCTAGTGTTTTATATAAATAAAGATAGATTGATTCGTCATACAAGGCATTCGCATGTTCTGCTTCATGGTTAATCGGATTAAAATGGTTACAATTATCCTTTCTTAGATACTGACATTTTTTTTTTTTTTTTTTTTTTTTTTTTTTATAGGTTTATAAGCGGGTATGTTTGGTAGTACTAAAACACCGCCAAAATAATCGGTTGCCCTAGCATTTCTTGTGTTTTATGGGGTGGTCAAACAAGTAGCAAGAAAATATGATCAACAGAAAATATAACGATGTATCCAAAAAGGGTATGGCATGGCATGGCATTTAACCTTTTTTCTTAATTTAATTACAATCTTGTTGTTTTCAACTTTCCATTACAACAACCCTAGATTGCAACTTTCTATCATTAAGGAACCACCTTATTGTTTCTCCAATACCTCCACTCTTCCGCTGCTTGCATAGAGCTTTATGATACATCAACCTTTTTCGCCTCCGCAAATATGAAGTTCGTGATCCAAACTTGAACTTCCTTGAGTATTTCTTTTTACCAACACGTCGACCGGTCGTAGGATGCACACTAGTCCCACCTTCTTCATGAACTGCTGACCCACCCACATCCAGCACAACCTCGTCTTCAAAACAGTGATCATTAGAAAGACTTGGCAGTTTTGAACCATTGTAACTGAGTACAGCATTTTGCCACTCATAAGGCGGCGAGCGAGACCACCCAACGTCAATGGCAGGAACATCGAGACCAACAACACCTGGCATGCAATCTTCTTCAAAAAAATAAAGCCCATCAACGATAGAGTCACTATGCAAAAAGTCTTTAAAAAGATTTCTACATTTAAAATTAGTTCCTTTGATTCTCGGTTCTGAAGGAGGTGTTCTTAGAGGAGGTGAACGACCTTCTTCCTCCTCCCATGCCTCCAGAGCAGCAGCCGATTTAGATGTAGCAACTACCATTGCTTCCGTATGTTTTTTAAACTTTAACAAAATTTCCTCATCATAAAAATCATAAGTAAGATTTTTATAATAGAAACCTGCTAGGTTTTGTGGTGCATGGACAACATACAAATGGAGCAAACCATAAAACTCAGCCGTGTCATACATCTTTCGCATATGACATTCAGCTTCAATCAAATGCAAGCCTTCTGCTAGAGAATGTCTTGGACAACAAAAATACAAAAAACGAATTTCTTGATCTAGTTGGAAGGTTAACAAGTCAAGCAACTGATCCAATTTCATCCTGTTCGACTTGCATACCTTCAATGTCATTGTTTTGCCATATTCATACTTTAAGCCTGAATATTCTAAGAAAACACCATCATAGTTAATCTCAAGGACTATATGTGTAGTAGTGATGACGTGTGACCTGTACACAAGAAACATAAATTTATTCAAAATAAATAAAAGTTAGCAACTAAGCATATGATAACATTACACAGTTAAGACATACATGCATACCTTTGTTTGATGTCCGCCGAATCAGCATGGGGGTTTGCAGGGACTTTCTTTGGAGGGTCCATGATGATTTAACAAGTAATAATGTAAGTGGGACTTAATGAAGTGGTAAGTTAGTCGAACATATATATATATATATATATATATATATATATATATTATATATATATATATATATATATATAAGAAATGCTATATATCAAGATAGTTGTAATAATGTAGTAAAATATTAGGGTATAACAGTTTGGTTGTATTAGTGAACATGTGATGCAAGAGCAGTGAATTAGTTTGTATAAATGTAAAAGTAAATATATTATAGAGGCTTTAAGGTGGTATGTATCAAAATAGTTGAATTATCCAGATTTTAAAGGCCCAATGGCACGTTTAAGAAGGTTTTAAAATTATTGAGTCACTTACTTTCTCACGTTTTAAAGGCCAAATGGCCAAATGGGTGTAACAAAATATTTTTACACATATAAGTGTGGAGATATTATCCAAATTTATATGTTTAAAAGTGTGGAAATATTTTTTGAATGTGCACAACTAAAAGTGTGGAAAAAATGCGAATAATGTTTATAATAAAAAGTGAGGAAACATTTGCTACACATATTAGTGTAGCTTTATTATAATTTTACACACTTATATATGTGGTTTATTTTTTAAATATTTGTGACACTTATAAATGTAGCGAAATTATTATCCACATAAAAAAATAAGTCCACGGTTGACCATACCGTGGCAAAATAAGTGTGAAGAATAGCACTATTTTTTTGGGGAGTAAATTATATTGATAACTAAAGGTTGAGAATACAACAAGGACACATAAGATGAACAAAAATAAACAAACTAATTGAACATAGGGTAATATCTATGCTTGTAATAAAACCGAACCATCTTTTCACGATACGCTAACGCAACGTCAACGGGGTCATCAACATCCAACGATAGACCATGTGACAAACGATATAGAAATATACACACCCACACACCACAATCACCAAAGATACCCCCTTGCTTTGGAACTTTCTCCTCAAGCCTAAACGTGATGTTATATTCGCTCGGACGCATTCCATTCTTATCGAAAACTTTGGCACGTTCTAGAACCCGTGGAAGTCGAGCCTGTATAATAGGATAAAATGTAAGTATACATAGACGGGAGATCTTAAGGTACACTTTGTAAGTAATGCTATTAAATGTGATCCATTTACCAGCAAGGTTTGTCCATAAACAGTTTAATTGTTTATTTTTTTGGTGATAGTTAGTTCAGATTATTTGTTAAGCTATTTAAGGTTTAGTGTTCCTTACTTCATATGCAGTGTTGTACCATTTGATTAGTTAACAAACTGATTGTGACATAAACTTGTTTAATTTCATTACAAATGAAAAACTAGTACACCCAACACTGGAGGTACACGGATGATAAACACAAAACACAAAACACAAAGCACAAGAGACTATAGCGTGACAGGAATAAAGAGCAAGCACATAGCAGGCCGGGGATGGAGGTTCAACAGTTATTGCGCATCTTTGCCAGAAATGAGATTGTATTGACAACTTTGATTTGAGTTTCACTGATGAGTATCATCAGTGTCCTACTCTTCTCAAGGTCCTCATCTTGAATTTGAAGTAGCAAATCTAAAGACTTAGTTGCGAGACTGGACCCAACAACAGTTTGGAGCTGTTTGATCTGGTCACCCCTTTCCTTGCAACGGCGTGTGAGCTCTACCACCTCCAGCTGAAGTGAGTTTATGAGCTTAAAGTCACGGTCAATATTAGTTTTAACCAAACTGGTCAGCAGATCCTTCAAAAGGTTTTGTTGATCCATAGATATTCGAAGTGAAAGCTTGTGTGTGTGTAAAGGTGAGTTGGGTTCTAAATATGGTATGAAATTGAACTATTATATGGATCGTTTAATATTTAAAAGTGGGGTGACCCTTACATTTGAATTTAGTCAACGGTAATAAATTAGGTTTGTTAATTGGTGAATAGTTGGGTCATGTCAATATATTGTTTAATATATAACCCCGATATTGTTAAACCGGAATTCTGCTGCTATTAAATGACTCTGGACAGTGTCATACAGTGGTCACTTCCTGTCCACTAATTTTCAACGCAACGATAATTCAAATTGGGCACCTTTTATCAAAGATTGCCAAAATAAGCCAAATGTTATTAATGTGGATTAGACAAATGAAAATTAAGCCAAATATAATTAGGGCGGATAAGACAAATGTCATGATTGTGGCCAGAGAGCGTCAAATTGGGCACCTTTTATCAAAGATTGCCAAAATAAGCCAAATGTTATTAATGTGGATTAGACAAATGAAAATTAAGCCAAATATAATTAGGGCGGATAAGACAAATGTCATGATTGTGGCCAGAGAGCGTCATAAACTGCCCCCTTACTGTACACTAATTTTCAACGTAACCAAATTTCAAATTGGGCAACTTTTCATCAAAGTTGGGCAGAATAAGCCAAATGTTATTAATGCGGATTAGACTAATGAAAAGTAAGCCAAATATTATTAGGGCGGATTAGAGAAATGTAATGATTGTGGCAAGAGACTGTCATAAACTGATGCCTTCATGTCCACTAATTTACAACGCAACCCAATTCAACTTGGGCAATTTGTTGCCAAATTTAGCGAAAATAAGCCAAATGTTATAAACGGATATTAGATAAAAGTAAATTAAACCAAATATTAATAATGCGGATAAGATAAATGAAATGATTGTGGACAATGAAGTTCATATACGGCTCCCTTCAACTACAAGTACTACTTTGGAACATTTTTTTAAAAATTGGGCAATTGGGTTGAAACATAGCCCAACTAGACACATGGAATTTTACTTTGAGGTAGTTGTATGTGACCTACGTATGGTATTCAAAAAAATTATACTAGTCGCTAATTGTATTTTAAAATTCGTCAACAAGGTTGAAACATTTCCCCAATAGGCATATGTTGTTTTTACTTTTAGATACTTGTATGTGACCTTGATATGGTATTCAAAACACAATGTCGTATGTTTCTCTTCATAAAATAACAAACATACAAAAAATACGCCATGACCAGCAGTAACAAACACTGCCAGCAGAAACTAAACAATGCTACCAGCAGGAACCATGATCGGCAGAAAATACGCCATGACCAGCAGGAATGAAACTACACTAACAGCAGCAATGAAAATAAACATTATTCTAATAATTCCTAACAAACTGTTGAGATTCTTGTATTTTAAAATTGGTCAACAAGGTTGAAACATTTCCCCAATAGACATATGTTTTTTTTACTTTGAGATACTTGTATGTGACCTAGATATGGTATTCAAAAATATTAATATTCGCTAACTGAATATAGAAACAACGTACAGTTAAATGATTTAAGTTAATGGGTAAAGAATTTGGAGGGTCAGCAAAAATTGAATAATGTTTGGGTCAGGATGGTTTAATGTGGAGAGTGTTGACGTTGACTTGTATATGGATAGTGGAGGCAACGCATATGAGTTGGATATGGAGAGGTAATGAGGTTGTGCCTGAAAAGGTGAACAAGGGAGCAGCTAGTAGAAATACTTAAAACTTTACGTGCTGCGCATGCTCAAGATGGTTCTGCTGTTGAAGATGTTGCAAAAGTTGCTAAGACTGATTCTACTGCTGAGAATCATGTTGATTCTGCTGCTGAGAATCAACTTGATTCTACCGCTGACATATTGGATGATGCTAACAGTCTGGCACATGCAATACTACAACTGAAGTATACCAACTCATCAACCCCCAAACATTGGATGATGCTGATGTTAGAGGGGGACAAGAATCACAACCACAAGCACAAAAATAAGGTATAAATAAAAATTTTAGCAACACGGACCTGTAAGCACTTCCTAACGCGGATATACCAGTCACGGGTGTGATAGTCATATGTGTCGCCGCTATCATAGAATGTCACCACTCCTGATCGTATATGAAACTGGGCAAGACACCAGTGTTTGTCCGTTTGGTTGATCGGAATAAAAACCTACAATATACAGGGTTTCTGATGAATCCTTATAGTAGGCGACATATCAATAATTACGTATACTATCTTTAAACGGCCAAAAGACCAGACTTTTAGTAAAAAATGGTCATATACAACAACTTGACTCATCATGTAACTTTAACCGCCCACACATAAACGTAGTACCTGATCCACATCGCTCCATGGACAGGGATACCTCTGGCCATCTGCGTAAAAAGATGGTGTGCCGTTTTGAAGAAGAAGCTGAAAAAAGTAACAGCTAACCATCGCCCAGTTTGCATTATTAGGTCTTACATGCCACATGTAGTCAACCCACAAGTCTATGTGCTGCAAATAAGTGTTTTAACAAAGGGTGAGAGGTAACCTTATTTATGAATTAGAGTATGCATGTACGCTCACCTGCTCAGTTAGCCAACCTTTTCTACCAGGGTCTAAGCAAACTAAGCGTAGCCAGAAATTTCGATCAACGGTGTGGTCTTCGGACCATGGAAATTTACACTGGTGAGTGTACCCCGGTTGACCAAGAAATACTTCAATATCATCGGTGAGCCACACATTTTCCACGGTATGGAACCATCGAGATAGATCCTACAAACGTGGGTAAATTTATAACATATAATGTAAAAGAGGTAACAAAACAAAATGTAAACCAACTTTAGATCATGGCAATACCTCAACCCAAGGTTGAACTCTTGTCAGCAATTCAGCGGTACGTGGGTTATTAACGTCAGGGCCGTGTTTCTTAATGGTAACTATAACCTTTTCCGCATTTTCTGATTTCGAATCAGGTTCCAAATAATTTCGCCTCTTGCTCGGTGGTAACCGAGCCAAATATCTTTGATAGTGTTTCGAATTCAGAAATGATATTCTGCGTTTCTTCTTCTCCTCCTCCATCTTCAACATGTTTTCTTCTTCCAAGCGCAACCTCTTAGCCGCTTCCTGTCTTTTCATATTATCTTCTGCCATCATCTTCTCTTCTTCTAACTGCAACCTCTCTTCCTCTGCCAACGCCCATCTCAATTCCTCTTGAATAAGATACTCCTGCAACAGGATATTGTGGATTACATATGCCGCACAAATAATATTACGCTATAAATCGGGTATACGGATAATTTGGAATAACGTATTCTACCTGAGCTAGTTCTTCGTCAGAATCAGGCAAGGCAATCAATTTCAGGTAAAATTTGTTAAGTGAATGGCAAAATTCAGAACTCGTGTTAGGAAAATGTGACTCAATATCCAGTTTCTCCTGTCAAATCATTATATTTTTTGTAAAAAAGTACAGGGTGGATGTCAAAGTAGGTACTCATATTTTTTTTTAAATGTACCTGCAGTCCGCCAGGTCTCTCACGAGCAAGAACCTGTAATATTATAACATGTATTATAAACCCGTATATACAGAGTGCATACTATTGACATAGTAAGCTGAATAAAACGCAACCTCAATAATAATCTCAAGTTTCAATACTTGGCCATTAAGCTCAGCAAGGACACGGTCCTTAAGCCTCTTGGTTGGTGAACTATTACCAGCCCTACGTTGAGTGGAATTTACTTTCAACGACTCACTGACCCGTTTGCGTGCCTTTGACAACCTGTTAAGATAAGCATCGAAGAGGGTGTAATTGGATGTGGCTGCAGCCCTGGGAACGTAGTTTTGGAAGAATTCTTGGCTCTGTATCCACCATGAAGACTCGTACTCAGGTGTATTCGGCTTGAGATCTAAACGTGTATTCGACTCCTACAAATAAACGGGGACAAATAAAATATGTAACCTTACAACTGTTTGAACGACAATTATATCTCACAAGTAACTTTGTGCGCCTAATGTTGACTTTTGAAGATAGTGCAGCTTCAAGTTCATTAGATACTAAATACAACTATTGATTGTGATTATTGTCAGATACTCTTGGTTGTGTTAACCCCATTGTCAAATCTACTTCATTTGCAAGCAACTCTTTGTGATTGATTTTTCAAGGGATTATATAGCCTTAAGGGGAGGTTAATGGAATTAAATGTTGGGTTGGTTTAGAGTTAATTGGGGATTTGACGTTAGTCACACATCATTCATTGCTGCCGATTGACCATCTCATTGCTGCCGGTTGACTTAACGTTGCTGCTGGTAGTGTTTTTTAGTCAAATGTACTCTACTTGACTACATTGCTGCGGACGTTTAGGAATTTGGGGGATTAATTTTGGGAATAAATTAAATTCAAATTAGTCAAAGTTTACGCGAGAAATTTAGAATTTAGATCTGCTAAATTTGGAAACCGTATTCACGAACTAAATATTAAATTCCTCTCCCAATATAACCGCAGTCTCTCAAATCAATTGCACATCTCATTCCTTCTTATTTGCACATCTCAATCCCTGATTCAACACTATGGCAACCCTTGAATACAAAGAAGATCACAACAAAGTTGGATTTCCTAAGAATTGGCTAGCCCACATGCATATGGCTTGTGGTAAAGGCAGTTTGAAAACAATATTTGGTACTCAATTCACCAAGGTTCTGCTGTAACCAAGAATTGGCTAGTCCTGAGCAAACATCTACAGGTAAAGACAAGTCAAATCCGTTTATAGTTGATGATTTACTAAAAATCATATGGTTATCAATGTACCATGGTCTTACACACAAAAACATTGGCTACTCCAGTAGTGATGGCTATTGGTAAAGAGACATCAAATCCATTAATTTTCAATGATTCACCTCTCACAGGAGATAACACACCTGGAAGTGATGAGAATAGTATGAAACTTAAGTGATTTGATGTACACATTGTCATAGTAGCAGTCAAGATCAAGAGAATTACATGGTAACCAGCTTAATTGGAGATGATTATATTATGTTGCTGCTTTTATATAGAGGTTGCTGCTGGAAATGTTTGCTTTAAAGATGTTGCTTCTGGTTACTTAATCTTGCTGCTGCGCAAGTGCAATCCTGCTGGTAGCTTTGGTGTGTTCCTGCTGGCAGTGTTTATTGCTGCTGGTCGTTGCTTATTTTTTAGTCGTATTACAGTTATTCTAGTTACACTTATTCTAGGATCATAGTTCATTAGTCATTGTCTTCTTCACAATCTTATATTTAGTTTCCGCATAAATATAAGTTTGTCATACAGAGATTTTTATTGGCTCAAAGATCAATCAAGGCGTCGATCCTACAAGTTGGAAAGAAAAAGACAATGCAAACTCGGGAGGAGGAAAGAGAAATGTATACTCCGGAAGAGAGACAGGATGCCATAGATGATTTGGTTCTGCAACTTAGAAAGAAGCATAAGGGATAGTACAAAAAAAACAGGCTCCTACCTATGTGTGTTCATTGCTCTCCTTAAGATTATTCATTATATTCGGCGTAGTGATTAATTTTGTTTCAATTCAAGAAAAAGAAAAAAAGATCATTGCTCAACAGGGATTCAACAATTTATTTTACGTAAATACAAATAGAAAAAAATAGTGACCTCTGAAAAAAGGTAGGAACGGTCGCTTCTTTTGAATGGTGACTTCATAGACCATGCAATAGCTCTTGGAATCACATTAGGGTCTTTACTCCACCAACGTTCAGATCTTTCAAAAGACTCGAGTATCCAAATCTAAACAAATTGTAAAACACAAACATATCAATCAGTCCATCAAAATGTTCGGCTGAAAAATATATTATTAATAAAAATAAATACAAACCTGGAAAGCAAATACAAATCCAGACAAAGTATAGGTCGGAACAGATTTTGGGTTTTTCTTCAATACTAAAAGGTGGTTATCCGTGTGCTTATCCATTACATTATGAAGTTGGTCATATAAATGGGTCCAAATATGTTCACCCCACGGAAATGCATTCCAAGCTTCTAGGTTTTCAACCAACCTCATCAATGTGTCATCAACTTGGGATGTCAATAAACGACCCATAAAGATCACCTCTAAGACTAACAAAAGAGATATCCGTATTGCGTCTTCATCACATAGCTTGCGAAACTGCTCTTCATCCTCGATGACACCAATAAGGTCTAAGTTGGTTACAATCAAACCTCGCTTGTCAGGAAACACCCTATCACGAAATTTGAGAGCACCAGAAGTGTATAACTCAAAGCTCACACTTCCAAACCGCAACCCCGTCATTAGACAAAACTCAGGACGACCAAAATGCAGAGTATGTCCATCTAGGTAATAGATAAAGGGCATATCATAATGAGACTCGTCCACTCTTCTTTGTTTCCGTACCATATAGTCAATGAGGTGTGTTTCATGTTCAAAGTATAACAAATCCAACCATTTTCCAAAGCATGTACTCCTAAACAAGTTCCGTCGTTTTGCGTCTAATTTCCGATTTATCAACCAAAAGTAGTTGAGTTTGCTACTAATGATTAGTTTAGCTTCATAGTCCTAAAAGGAAAAAATATGTTAACTCAGAACATACAATTCATAACAAAATAAGTTTGAACACATGTATACAGCCAGCGTAAACACTATCATACACAGTTCAGATGATTACAACTACAACCACTTAGTGTTGGACCATAAGAATAGGGTGTTTTGCTTATGACCTTATTTGAATCAGGCATGGCGTATCAGATACAACCCAAAATCGTGGCTTATCAAATACATCCCAAAACAAAAATCAAATCATAATCCACATAAATGCATAAACAAACAAACAACACTATATTATACCAGATAAACAAAAATCAATAACGATACAAAACAAATGTAATAAAGATTCGTAATACGCTGTACATACCATATTATACCACATTTTTTTGAATCAAACAAACAATCGACGGTGTTAAATGATTTTATTGGAACACTGTTCAATGAACAGTTACTCTGTTTTCAGATGACAATCAGGGAAAACAATGGTAGTAGATTGGAGATTGAAATAATAGTGTAACAAGATAAACTAGCGCGAACATAAACCCAGTTTATTTTTTTTGACCGTGACTGTGAAACGAGATGGAGGGAAGAAGTGTATAGAGGAGATGCTGTTTGTTTTTAAATTTTTATTTTCGAATACGGTATGAACAGTAATGAAAGCAGTGAACAGTGTAAAATTTTTGAAATGACCAAAAAACCATCTGTAAAGTATACGGTTGCCCAACAAATAAAAGTTGCCCAAAATACACTACCGTACAATACGTGATTATACGAGTTGCCCTGGGCTAAGGGGGAATTTTTTGAGATCGGGATAGATACTCTTAGCAATTGGGCAATCGGGCTATTTTAGTAATTATCCCTTTTGAAAATAATGTTATGTGTGTAGCTATGTAATTTAGACTTTAAACAAAAACATGCTAAAAATTTTAAATTTTGATATATTAAGCGCATTTTAAGCATATTTTGAAAAAGTTTAGGACAAGTAAGTGTTCTAATTCTCCAATCCCCCCACTTAAGTTAAACAACGTCCTCGTTGTTTGTATCAAAGGTTAAAAACTGGAAAATAAAAGAATTAGAACAGAAAAACTCCCCTGAGATTTGCTCGGTATGATCCTCCTTTATTTGTATAAAAGCAAAAATCAACTTTCTTGTGGATGATAACGTTTAAGCTTCATATTTGATGTATCCACAGGAAATGCAGGAATCTATAATACCATCAAGACTTAAACACACCTGAGTTAAGAAGGTTCAAACTTGCATAATACATTAGTAGTTAGTAAAAGTAAAACATAAAAAATTAAATTGAAAATCATCAGGTTAGTCGATACGCCGTATCTTATGGAAGAAGATACGCCGTATCGAGCCTGGAATAAATACGAATCAGAATAAAAGATGCGTCGCATCCTTAACCAGGGATGCGCCGCATTAAAATACTGACAGAAAGTTTTAAAGTCAAAAATAAAAATGCAGAAAATTAAATAAGATATGATATGACCAGCGCAGGAGATGCGTCGCATCTTAGGATTGAGATGACCCGTATCTTCTGCAGGCCTGACAGACTCGACACAGAACAGAAAAGTAAAAATTCTCCGGGTTGTCTCCCGTTCAGCACTTGTCTTTATTCCAGAGTCTTCAAGTTAGACTCACGTTCAGCTCCTTATTTTGCTCTAGCGAGATCTTCCATCTCAATCTCTCTCTTAGTTCCATATTCAAGTAACCAAACATTCTTTCTGCTAATTGGAACATCCTTGACACTAATCCGTCTCTAGTAGTTATTCCATTCTGGTCGTGCCTTTGGAACAAAACTCCTTTAATCACCTTCGACAATTGGTGCACCTCAATCGTCAATTCTCTAATCATATAGTTTTGTTCTTTTAGCAACAGTCCATTGATGAAAGTTTCGACCTCATGATGCTCCTTATCACATTCGTGGGCGAACTTGGATACAATCTCATCGGTTGTAAGTTTAATCCATGGTCCTCCGAACCAGCTTGGGAAAATATCAATCATGATTCCTGAAACACAAAACAAATAGGCTTCGAAGTAAAAAATTTCTAAGAGACAGGAAAGATGATTAGAATTTTCTCCGTTCGGGATAAATAAAAGTTACTGATATCTGAAGACGATGCGCCGTATCCTATAAATAGGATGCGCCGTATCTTATTATCGTTAAAAATAAATCAGACTTTTATTCAGAAAACAGATACGCCGCTTATAATTTTAGAATGCGCCGTATCCAATTTAAATTATCAAAAATCAACGTATCTAATTTTAGCAAATATAACCGATTTTTGATTTAGAAGATGCGCCGTATCGATAAAAATCGATGCGTCGTATCTGTTTAATAATTCGAAAAACTGTTTTTAATTTAAATAATAAATACGCCGTATCTGTTAAAACAGATGCGTCGTATGGCGTTAGGGTTTAGAAAAATTTCTTATTAAAAACAGAATACGCCGTATCTTGGGGAAAGATGCGTCGTATCGAATTTATTAAACGCGTTGTATTTTATAAAAATTAAACGCAATACGCCGTATCTGTGAAAACAGATGCGCCGTATCGTTTGTATTAGCTCAGTACAACGATAGCAGAATACAAAAAATAGAAAAATAAAAACCAAACTAAAAACAAACAAAAAGAAACAAAAATTAAAGAAAATAAAAACACACAAAAACAGAAAATATGCAAATAATACAATGAATGCAATTTAACTAATATACAACAGAGTTAGCGGTTAGAATCTAAAAATTAAAAAGAGAAACCTAATTAAAATACTAATCAAATTAACAGATAATAACAATTCACTCCCCGGCAGCGGCGCCAAAAACTTGATGTGTGCGTGTATATTGCTCTAATTCTTATATATCCACGGCAGTGGCCCAAAGACTTGGTGCACGCGTGATGTCGTTGTGGTTTTAGCAGTATTCAAGTTTTAAATTTATATTTAGCCGACTTATCAATAAAACACACAATTTAACGAGCAGTGTACCCGGTCAGTATGCATATAATGGTAAGTAGAGTGTTGATCACTAAGAGTGGAACGTATTATCTAGTTATTCTAATCAGTATTTTAATATCTTAAGTTAGCTATACAACCTAATCTAACGCAAGGGGGTTCAGCCTGAGAGACTGGCACGGTTTGGTTATGATTAAATATTAAACTAAACTAATGAGCACGAATCAGCGATTAGCACACACGTACACAGATAGATACTTGAGACAATAAGAAGACCTGTCCTGATAATTAAGTAGCTTTTCACTTGTTTTATTGCTAGTTTTATATGAAGTTTATGTAATTAACCCTTTCTCGTTGGCTCTAATCTTATCGGCGAGTAAACCCTTAATGATTACTTATGTCTATCCTATTTATTAAAGAGACGCTGAAACAAATAGGCGAGGAAGGGGCATGGCGACCCAAGCAATGCTCAGCTAGACACAGAGGTTATCAATGCACTAATAAAAGTTACCAAAGACATCAACATATAAACTTTAATTAATGGGAAAGCAATTTTAAGGGGTGCCCATGGTTTTCCGTAGTCACATGGAATCGGCCCATCAATCCTGATGAATTAAAGTGTACTAATACAATAAAACAAAACTACTTAATGAATTGAATACATGCAGGACCTTCTTACAGCTCTTGTATCTTCGTTTAAGGTGTGTCTTGTGCTGCTAACACGTCTGAATTCGGCTAGGGTTTCTGTCTCGTACTAGGTATATCGCACACAAAATTCGTCTGACTTTGGGGTATTTATAGTTTCTGTCTGAGGGTTAGATGCGGCGCATAGGATAAGTAGATGCGGCGCATTGACTTAACTTCGCGTGGGGTCCAAGATTAATATATTCAGGAATATTCGTACACCGCCAGAAGATGCGGCGTAACTTCATTTATCTATGCGGCGCATGTCCTTTGCCGTCTTGGATTATAACTTGTGAAATCTTGATAGTGATGCGCCGTATGTAAGAAGTAGGATGCGGCGTATCTGGAGCAGAATGATCTTGATCTTGTGCATTTCATTAGACTCTTAACATCTTGCTTGTTTTGCTCCATAATTAGTCTAAAATCGCCAAGTTTCACATAATACTTGTTTTTACCTGAGAATTACAAAAGTAAACATTAACGTATCAATTCTTACAGATAATATAATAAAACAAGTCAAATAAATAGGATAAATGATGATGATAAAATGTACTTATTTGAGTTCATCAATATACTATTTTGAGAACTGTTTTGGATACACTATTGGTATACTATTTTGAGAACTGTTTTGGATACACCATTTTGAACACACCATTTTGAGACACGCTATTTTGGAAGTATTATTTTGGAAACACTATTCAGGAATATTATTCAAAAATCATTTTTGTGGACATTACTACTCTAGTATTACCTTAGGCCATTAGGTCACATATCACGTTTTCCCCTGCCCCTCAACTTGTGAGAAAGCTCGAGTACACCGCATTATAAGCCGATGAGTCAGACGACATCATTAGTTGCCTTAAGAAGTAACCCGTCAATTGAAATGGACACCTTAATGGTTTAGTCGTACGAATTGGACCTTGAAGATTGTAAGGGAGATAATAGTACTCATGAGAAAGCATTAACCTTAGGTGGTAATTAGAGTTGCCTGTATTAACTATGATAACGAGGTTCACCCTAGTATTCGTGTTTCGAAGTTGATACTGGTTTAGATAATTCGAATTATGTTGGTTAGGGTTTTTTACACACCATGGATCATAAACCATTTACCTCGAAAGATCATTAACCATTTCACACATTTACACTTTGACCGTGGGCCCATAACCCACAGGTCGTCAACTATAGCACACTCAATAGCATTCGTTGTCCTTTTTACACATCCTAAACATGTTTTATTTTTCAACATTTTCGTTTTAATAGACGCCGCTTATGGGGCATATTAGCCGTGATATAAATAGTTTCAAATCATTACCTTAACTTCGTATATACTTATCTCATTCTCACATACATTCGTAACATGCCGCGTTTTTACTCTGATATTTTGACTCATCCCATTTTGGTTATCTACGCACTTAAGCAATATCGTTCTATTTCAACTTTTACGAACCATCATACTTTAATTAAATTCTATATTTTCGCTATTATTGAACATTTAATAATCAAAGTGTCAAATGCAACTATGATATTACTACATACTATAACATACTTATCATCATATTATTTCACTTTTAATTCGTTATCCTAACAATTATTTAATCAAGCTTTCCTGTAAGTAACCAACCCACTTACTACATCATTTCACATTCCATTACTATTACCACTACACCCACATTCACGCAAACCATACAAACTGTTAGTGTATAACTGAAGACTGCTGAAGGATAACTAACAGTACAAACTATAAAGTTAGTATTGCTAGTATATAACAGAAGGTACTGCTGCAATGATAAGACTTTAGAGGACGTGTCAAGGATAAGTATGGTATAGATTGTATGTATATCACAATTAGTTAGAAATATACGAGTAGATACTTATCTTGTAAAGGACTCCTTAAGTCTATAAAAGGAGGTCCTAGGTTAGATGTTTATGTACAAGTCATATTAGTTTTGTTAAGATTCAAGGTCTTTGTAACCCTAGTGATATTGAGATCACTCGTATTATTTGCTAATAATATTGAATCGTTTGAAGTTAATCACTGTGTTCATTATTCATATTGTTTTATTGTTACATCAAACAAAATCTTCTAAATATTGTTAAGTAGATTCCGCATACTTAACCATATAACCTCAAAGTATCCTAAACACATTATAAAGGAGTTACATCCTCAGTGTTTGATCCTCTCAAGTGGTATCTGTAACACCCCAACCCGATAAGGGTAGAAGTATAACGTTATGGTGACATATCAAAGCAAACAAAAGCATATGACTAAATAATACAAAATGAATTTCAAAGGTTACAAAGGAAAATCTGAAATTACAAGGTTACAAATGAATTACAATAATTACTAAGTCTAAATATCGTCTCTTCTAGTCATCTCTAATCCGGAATGGCTTCTAAGTCAAAAACACTCTCCACTCATACCCAGCTTCCTACTAAAACCTGCCGCAGGAAAAGAAATGCGGCTGAGCTTAAAAAGCCCAGTGAACAGATATATACATAACATAGTATAACGGTAAATAAGCATAAGCAACGAAGGAGAAAGAATATGAAACGAAAAGCATAATCATGAAATCAATACGAATTTCAAAGATAACTAAAAATCAAGAGTGCATGAGAACTGAACAAGAAATGAATCAAGAAATGAAATGAAAACAAAGGAGGGTTCATATAAAGATGTGCCATAAGAACTCCATACATAATCCGTCAAATCAAATCTAGAGCACATATAAGTATACGAAGAGGGGAGACCTCTAAGTAATCATAAAAGTGTGAGAAGGAGTGCAAGGCACACACCACCTGGTCACCATACATACATATTCATAAAACCTAGGATGCATCCATACGCTCCCTAACATAAGTATGTGTGTCAGCTCTAGACTAAGCACACATAAAAGGTTGGCCAATAGTGAAATCGCGATAAATACATATACATAAGGGGGAACGCCGCAGATCTATCACACCTCTACGGGGGTGTCATGACTAGGGTGCCATCCTAGACATGGTCCTAGTACCTCTAGAACTAGTTAAGCTCAGGCACGGAATATCATATCATACGTAATCAAAATCTAGCATAGCAAGAGAAACAGAAAGTAACTCAAGTAAGCATGGCAAACAAATAAACATAGCATAGCAGAGACATTTAAATAAATGTCAGAGAGGATCATAAGAATGACAAACATACAATGAATGTCACGAATCAAATAAGGGAAACATAGCAATGGCTTAGGATCGAAAGAAAATATCCCTACTGAGAAGGGAAAGAATATCTGTACCTTAACACAGCACACAACGAAAGCAAATGAAATCAAAAGAAGCAGAAGGTCACTCCTTCTTCACCCGATCTACATAATCATAAGTTTCTTATAAGTTCATAGTCTCATAGTCGTATAGGTTTCATTTTAGTTTTCTTTCTATTTTAGGTAACTTTCCAAAAATAGCAAGTTTCCATATTTAGTAACTTTAGTTATTAACATTTCCGTTTATCAAATCAAAGTACTAAAGATGACCATATTCATAGTTTAATGTTCATAATGTCATTTACATAAGTTTAGGGTTCATAATGTAGTTTTCATAATTTTAGGGTTCAATATGTAATTATCACAAGTTTAGAGGTTAAAGTGTCATTATGATAAGATTAGGGTCTAAAGTGTAAATATATTCAAGTTACAGGTTTTTACGAGTTAAGCCCTTTAGTTTTAGCAAAATAACCATTTACACCCTTTAGTTTATAAAATAAACACATAACACTCTTTTAACAACTTTTACACTTCTCACAGATTTTACACTCAATTTAGTACTGTTTTCCCCGATTTTTAATCCTTACAAGAACTCAGAGATAAAATTCCCAAAAATTTATAAAGGTGACCAGATGTCTTAAGAATTTACCCTAATTTTTCCAGAATTTATTATTAAGTATAACTATAGTTTAAAAATCCTTTATTCCAAGTCGTCCAGATTACTGATAAATTTTTAACATACAAAAAGTAAGCAGTTCAAAGCCCCATCAAATTAACTTATAAAAATCCATAAAAATCACAACAACTAACTTATATTCCAATATTATTCTTCCTGAATTTTAGATCATAACTCGTTATAGATTTCAAATTAAAAATCATAAACTACAGGTGAATTTTCGTAATCCGAAATACAGTTTTGACACCCGATTTCATAAATTCGAAAAATGTGACTTCCAGACCTCTAAAAATTATGAGGTTAATTTCTAAAGAAATCTATTTCAATGAACTTAATTCTAGACTCAAAAACCACCCAAAAACACGTTCATATCATACAGATACAGCCGATTAAAGTCGGATAAATTTCCAGATCAGTAGCAGTTTCACAGTTTCATGTATTCTCTTAGGTTTTATCCTTCTAATCTTTAATTCATGACACACAACGATTATAGGTGAGTTCATAACATGTTTAGGTCGATTATAACAGGTCTTAACATAATCAAATCGAATAATTTCATCACATATACTCCTGGTTCGATTTGTACATAACAGATTTTAGGGTTTTCACTACTTATCATTTTATGTATAGTTCTTATGATTTTATGTGTAGTTCTTTTATATAATTCGACAAGACAAGAACAAGGATGAAATCAACAAGAATGATACACAATACCCTTGAAGACACGACGAAGAACACAAGATACCACACGATTTAATCACCAAGAATCCTTCCTTCTTCTCCTTTAATTCGTACAGCAGCAAAACAAGGAAACAATGGGTCGATTTAGGGTTTGTAACAAGAACACGAATGGATAAATGATGACAAGAACATGATTACCTTAATATGCTAACTTGGGTCAAATCAAGAGAACAAAAGAGAGCAGCAGATCGACAAGGAGCAGCAGCAAACAAAAGAGAGGCCGATCTTTTTTTTGGAGGGTTAGGGTTTTATTTTTTTGGTTGTTTTGATGTGAAGATCGGTTATAACAAATAAAGAATGCCGAGTATTTTTTTTATGGGCCAATAAGGTGAGATTGGATTTATTTTGGGCTAGCATCAATCTAGTTAAATGCACATTTATTTCATAGTATGGGCCGAAATTTATGTGTGTATATAACACATCAATGGGTCGAACGGATTAGCTATTTGTAGGACTTTTATTTTGTACATATTATTTACGTATTGCATAGTTTATATCATCTTAATTTATTTTTTGTATAACATAAGTCTTAAATATTCGTATCACGTTCATATATTCTATTATTGGTGTTTAGATACTTAGGTTAAGTTCAAATGAGGTTGCTTACATATTTCATAAATTCTTAAAGTTCAAACTCAGAGGGTATTTTAGTCATTTCGGATTATATTAATTTCGGGGTTTTATAGTATCAGAGCCAGGCTGATACTTTGATTTAGAAGAAGAACTCTTTTTGAAGGTAATGGACATGGAAACTACACAGACTAACATGGCTGCTAAGTTGCCTATGCTGAAGTAAAACGAGTTTGAGATGTGGAGGCTGCGAATTGAACAGTACTACCAAGTGCAGGACTATGCACTCTGGGAGATCATTGAAGAAGGCAACTCTTTTAAGCCTTCCACATCTGTAACAACAGTCAATGGTGAATAAAAGACTGTTGTGAATACCTCTCCATTGACTGCAGAAGAGAAGCTGCAAAAGAAAAACGATGTCAAGGCTAGGAGCTTGCTGATGATGACCATTTCCAATGATCAACTCTTAAACTTCAGCAAATACAAGGATGCAAAGTCTTTGTTTGAGGCAATCACTACTAGGTATGGTGGTAATGAAGCCACCAAGAAGACCCAAAAGACTCTACTGAAGCAGAATTTTGAAAACTTTAGTGCAAGAAGTAATGAGTCTTTAGATCACATGTTTAACAGGTTGCAAAAGAGTGTCAGCCAACTGGCTGTGCTTGGAGTTGACATACCTCAGGAAGATCTTAACACCAAGTTCTTGAGGAGTTGATGCGTGCGATGTGTCGTTGCGGTTTAGCAGTATTAATGCCTACTCAAGTTTTAAATTTATATTTAGCCGACTTATCAATAACACACACACTTAACGAGCAGTGTACCCGGTCAGTATGAATATAATGGTAAGTAGAGTGTCGATCACTAAGAGTGGAACGTATTATCTAGTTATTCTAATCAGTATTTTAATATATTAAGTTAGCTATACAACCTAATCTAACGCAAGGGGGTTCAGCCTGAGAGACTGGCACGATTTGGTTGCAATTAAATAATAAAATAAACCAATAGGCACGAATCAGCGAATAGCACACACGTACACAGATAAATACTTGAGACAATAAGAAGATCTATCCTTATGATTAAGTAGATTGTCACTTGTTTTATTGATAGTTTTATATGAAGTGTATGTAGTTAATCCTTTCTCGTTGGTCCTATTCTTATCGGCGAGTAAACCCTTAATGATTACTTATGTCTAAAAGTTATTCCTAATTAATCAATTTAGTAACAACCGTGGGAGCCACATTATTTTCCGCAGTCAAATGCGCAGGCCACTAATAAACAAAGAGGTTATCAATGCACTAATAAGTAGTAACCAAAGACATCAACATATAAACTTTAATTGATGGGAAAGCAGTTTTAAGGGAGTGCAATCTTTCCGTTGTCACATTACACAAGCCATCAATCCTGATGAATTAAAGTTTACTAACACAATAAAACAAAACTACTTAATGAATTAAACACATGCAGCACCTTCTTACAGCTCTTGTATCTTCGTTCGGGTGTGTCTTGTGCTGCCTATTCGTCTGAATTCGTCCTAGGTTTCTGTACTTCGGTCTTCTGTCTAACTTTCGGAACTCTTAATTCGTCTGGTCTTTGGGGTATTTATAGTTTCCGTCTGAGGGTAAGATGCGGCGCATTGACTTAACTTCGCGTGGGGTCCAAGATTAATATATTCAGGAATATTCGTACACCGCCAGAAGATGCGGCGTATCTTCATTCTTGGATGCGGCGCATGTCCTCTTGTATCTTGGATCGTATCTGGTGAAATCTTGATAGTGATGCGCCGTATGTAATAAGTGAGATGCGGCGCATCTGGAGCAGATTCGTCTTGATCTTGTACATTTCAGTAGACTCTTAACTTCTTGCATGTTTTGCTCCATAATTAGTCCAAAATCGCCAAGTTTCACCAAATGCTTGTTTTTACCTGAGAATTACAAAAGTAAACGATTAAGTATCAATCCTCATACATAACATAATAAAACAAGTCAAATAAATAGGATAAATGATAGTAATAAAATGTACTTATTTGAGTTCATCAAATATCCCCCCACTTGAACTTTACTTGTCCCCAAGTAAACCTTAGAATTAATCTTATGAAAATGTATCCTAAAAGATATTAGGATTTATTTTTATATTTAAGCATGTATTCATTTTTGTCATAATCACACAACTAAACACTTAACGAATTAGAAGTAAAATAAAATAATTTGATGAAAGCAAATCTAATCGTTTAACTGTCCAGTCGTGACGAATATTCTATCATAAGCTTGGCATGCATACACATCTCCCCCACTAAAGCCAAGGAATAACAAGTCTAAAGCGGTAAAAAGGGTTTTGAGGTTTAAGGGTTAATTATTCTTAATCTCTATCGATCTCAAATTCCAGAAAAGGCGACAAAATCACAAATACATGATCGAATCCACGAACGCGATACTTGCAATTGCTCAAATCCTTAACTCGAATAGGCTAAAGATAGGTCCAAACTTCACCAATAATAATATATCAAAAAGGGCGACAAAATCATAAATACATAGCCGAATCCACGACTACGATACTTAAGATTGCTCAAATCCCTAATCTCAATAAATCAAAGGTTTGGTTGGATAAAGAATAATACAGGGTATGGATAATATTTGGGATATAATTTGGTGTAAAAATGAAAAATAAACAAAACAAATAAATTAGAATCCTAAGTGTGGTTAATCACTATCCCAACCATCCCATGAATAAGACTCATATCATTGAATAACTCACACTTTAACACTTGAAACACACGCTTTAGGTAGACACGAATTATACTCAACAAGATCTTAATCAAAGAATAAACCTTAGTTGGTGTTCCCATAACTGCCAACTCCCATTCAATCCATAGATAATATACAACAATTAGTGGTGATATCGACCACTTAATACAAAACTTTACATAAGTTGGTTAAATCAAACAACCAACTCTTTCTTTTTTCTTTTTCTTTTCTATTTTTTCGAATTTTTTTTTTTTTTTTTTTTTTTTTTTTTTTTTTTTTTTTTTTGAATAACATAAACATAGATGTGTAAAATTTCACCACATCACTATAATGATAATTCTGGATAATTTTTCTTCATATTTTTCATAACTTCAAAAATAACGGTAATAGTGAAAGTAGCAAACACACGAAAAATAAACTCAAAGATATACAATATTTACTTTTACTCCAATTGCATTGTGCAATTTCCCGACCTAACCATAGATAATGAATTACGTACGCGAACACAGGTAATGTAAGGAAACACACTTTGCCTAAAGCAATTAACCAACCACGGATTTTAATCTACAGGGTAGGCTAAGGTGTAAGGGTGTAACGAAACATTTTAACAAAGGTGTAAGAAACGAAAAGAATGGCTCTGAGTGTTTTTCTAGGGGTATCTTACTCTAAAAGTGAGAGTAACAAAAGGGTTTATACGGGGGTTAACTAACCAGTGTAGTTAGCTAATAACACATAACATATAAAAGCTATTTGGGTGTAATCCTAGAATTTTACCAATTTAGACAAGTCATTCCAATAATATAAAATAATACTTATTATGGTGGTCTCGAATAGTATACAAGCCAAGTTCTAAAGTTTACAAGTCACCGGCACACTCATAGATTTCTGAATTTTTGAAAAATCACAATTTTTGAAAATAACGTCATGTGTGCAGCAATGCAACTTAGACTTTAAACAAAAACATGCTAAAATTTTTTTAAATTTTTATATATTAAGCACATTTTAAGCATATTTTTTAAAAGTTTAGGACAAGTAAGTGTTAAGTGTTCTAATTCTCCAATCCCCCCACTTAAGTTAAACAACGTCCTCGTTGTTTGTATAAAAGGTTAAAAACTGGAAAATAAAAGAATTAGAATAGAAAAACTCCCCTGAGATTTGCTCGGTATGATCCTCCATTAGTATAAGAGCAAAAATAATCTTTCTTGTGGATGAGAACGTTTAAGCTTCATAATAGATGTATCCACAGGAAATGCAGGAATCTATAATACCACCAAGGCTTTAAAACACACCTAAGTTAAGAAAGGTTCAAACTTGCATAATACATTAGTAGTTAGGAAAAATAAAACTTAAAAATTAAAACTGAAAATCATCAGGTCAGTCGATGCGCTGTATCTTATGGAAGAAGATACGCCGTATCGAGCCTGGAATAAATACGGATCAGAATAGAATATGCGCCGCATCCTTAACCAGGGATGCGCCGCATTGAAATAAACTGATAAAAAGTTTTAAAGTCGAAAAGTAAAAAAAATGCAGAAAAATAAAGTAAGATATGACCATTGCAGGAGATGCGTCGCATCTCAGGATTGAGATGCGCCGTATCCTCTGCGGCCTGACTGACTCGACACAAAAACAGAATAATAAAAATTTCTCCGGGTTGTCTCCCGGTCAGCACTTGTCTTTATTCCAGAGTCTTCAAGTTAGACTCACGTTCAGCTCTTTAATATCGATCAATGAAGGAGTCGGAAACATCGCGCTCCCTCATCGCCAATTCAGTAATATTGAACACTCCTTGCTCGTCCTTAATTTCCACGCCGTTCTTCTTTAATATCTGTATGAATAAAGTTCTGTCCCTTTCGGGCAGAGATGACAAAATGATAGACGGGAAATTCTTATTATCACATAAGCATAAATAAGCAAGGTGGGGTGGTAGTTCAATAAACACATCATTATTCAAATTTGTTTTCTCAACTATTCTCCTGCATTTGTTAATTACTACACAATCATACCACTCATCATCAAAATCATTGACAACATCGCGTCTAAGTTCGGTAGGTACATTAAGGTCAATAAATTCCTCAAAGTTCTCATGATTAGGATTAGTTGAGTTGTTTTGAATCAATGTTTCTCCCATGAGCCTAGCTTCAAGATCGAGGTCCATACGCTCTCTTAATCCTAGCACATAGACACCTCTAATTATGTTTTTAACAGGATCTTGGCACTTATAGACTAGTTTATTATTCCCTACCCTTAATGAGATTTTTCTTTTAAAAACATCAATCTTAGCATGGGCAGTAGACGAGAAAGGTCTTCCAAGGATTAAAGGAATCTTAACATCCTCGGGCATATCTAATATAACAAAGTCTACAGGGAAAATAAACTCCTCAATCTTAACTAGCACATTAATAGCAATCCCTTCAGGTCGTTTTACCGTTTTATCAGCCAATTCAATAAGTAGCTTAGTTGGTGCTAATTTTCCTAGTCCTAGGGTAGTGAATGTCTTAAGAGGCATAACACTAACACTAGCTCCTAAGTCAGCTAACACATTATTGAAAGATATATTATTAATTGAACAAGGCAAAGTAAAACTTCCTGGGTCTTTTTCTTTATGAGGCAAGGCATGTAAGTCGGTTGCAGGGCTCTCCTCTTTCATTGTTGCCTTGATCTCCTCTTCAATCTTTGTCTTCTCTTTTAGTAGTCTCCTTAAACGGATTGAAGAATTAAAGAAAAATTCGGGTCTTGCACCATCATTACCATTCATCGATCTTCTAGGTAAGTAAGGAGTGACTTCTTCAGTGGTGCTTATGGCTTTGACATGATCTCTTGGGTTGGTTTCAGTTGAGCTCGGTAAACTTCCGTATCCCCTTTCTTGAAGAACTTTGCTCATTTGACCAATTTGTTGTTCCAATGCTTTGATCGAAGCTCCTTGATTTCTTGTAGTAGTGTTCGTTGAAGCTCGGATTTCTTTGATCATAGCAGTATTCTCTTCATGTCTTTTAGCAGCATCGGCCATAATTTGCTTTAGAGTGTCATCTAAAGTCTGCCTCCTTTCTTGATAAGCGGGATTAAAGTTGTTCTTTTGATAGAATCCCGGGGTGGCTTCCCTAAATCTTCCTGAAGGTCGGAATGGTTGTCCAAATTGGGTGTAATATGCTTCTTCAAAAGTCTCACTTTCATTCTTATTCGGGCAATCTTTAGTGTAGTGAGGTCCTTCGCACTTTTCACATCCAACTTGGGCAGCATACACTTTTTCATCACGCTTCTTCATCTCTCTACTAATTTTATCCAATTGAGCTTGAATAGCAGCAATCCCGTCAAAATTAGTACTGCTCTTAGATCTAGTAGAGGTCCCATCGTGCCATTTTTGAGAATGATCAGCAGCTTCTTGGATCGCTTTCCTAGCATTGGCTGCACTCATTTGAGGCACAGCTCCCTTAGCGTCCAAGATTTGTCTAGTAGGCACGTCCAATCCTTGATAAAACAATATTATCTCCTGCATAGGGGTTAGATAGTGTTGAGGACATTTTACCAGTAAATCTTTAAATCGTTCCCAAGCTTGATAAAGAGTTTCATCAGGCTCTTGCTTGAAACTGTTGATAGCCTCCATCTTTTTAGCAGTCTTAGCAGGTGGACAATATCTCTTCAGGAATTTGCTCTTCAAATCTTCCCATGTAGTGATTGAACTAGCAGGTTCATTCCTTAGCCACTTGTTAGCAGCTCCTTTTAGTGAGAGTGGAAAGATTCTTAGCATGATTTGATCGTCAGTCACTCCTTCTGAAGTAAACAAATCCGCAATCTCGAGGACCTTTTCAACATGCTCATTAGCATCCTCATGTTCCGATCCACTGAAAGCATTCTCTCTTAGCTCCTTGAGAAACTGACCCTTCAATTCAAACTTTGACTTATCATCAAACTTTGGTCTAGCAACTCCTGAAGTGTAATCAGCACGGGTTTTGTTCATGTATTCCTCCATGGTAGTGTTTTCGTCCATTGTTTCTGTTTCTTCCTCCTCTTTCTCTTCAGAAAAATAATCAAGCTCGAATGAACTTGAAGTATCAAAGCTTTTTGTGTTGAAAAGCCTTTTAAGCGAATGAAAGACTCGTTCAGGATCTTCGAAAGGTTGAATCAAGTTCTTCGTAGAACTCCTGGTCATGCACTTCCTGAAATCAACACAAAAATATCAGTAGGGTATGCTCAAGAAGGTAATATATCAGAAAATTAACAACGAAAACGGAATATGAAAAATTAAAGTTACTGATATCTGCAGACGATGCGCCGTATCCAAAAAGTTGGATACGCCGTATCTTATAATCGTTAAAATTAAATCAGACTTTATTCAGAAAATAGATACGCCGCTTATAAATTAGAATGCGCCGTATCTGTTTTAATCATCAAAAATCGATATTTATTTAAAATTAAATGCGTCGTATTAACAAAAGTTAATGCGCCATATTTTCGTTACGTTTCAAAATATAAGATTTTTGATTCAGAAGATACGCCGTATCGATAGAAATCGATACGCCGTATCTGTTTAATAATTCGAAAACTGTTTTTAATTAAAATAATAGATACGCCGTATCTGCTAAGGCAGATGCGTCGTATCGCGTTAACGTTTAGAAATTTTTTTAAAAAAAACAGATACGCCGTATCTTGGGGAACAGATGCGTCGTATCGAATTAATTAAACGCGTTGTATTTTATAAAAATTAAACGCAATACGCCGTATCTATGAAAATAGATGCGCCGTATCGTTCGATTAAGCTCAGTACAACGATAGCAGAACACAAAAAATACAAAAAATAAAAACACAAACGAAAATAAACACAAAGAAAACAAATAACACACAAAAACAGAAAATATGCAAAATAATACAATGAATGCAAATTAATCTAATTATACCACACAGTTAGCAGTTAGATAAAAAATTAAAAACCTAATTAAAATACTAATCAAATTAACAGATAATAACTATTCACTCCCCGGCAGCGGCGCCAAAAACTTGATGCGTGCGATGTGTCGTTGCGGTTTAGCAGTATTAATGCCTACTCAAGTTTTAAATTTATATTTAGCCGACTTATCAATAACACACACACTTAACGAGCAGTGTACCCGGTCAGTATGAATATAATGGTAAGTAGAGTGTCGATCACTAAGAGTGGAACGTATTATCTAGTTATTCTAATCAGTATTTTAATATATTAAGTTAGCTATACAACCTAATCTAACACAAGGGGGTTCAGCCTGAGAGACTGGCACGATTTGGTTGCAATTAAATAATAAAATAAACCAATAGGCACAAATCAGTGAATAGCACACACGTACACAGATAAATACTTGAGACAATAAGAAGATATGTCCTTATGATTAAGTAGATTGTCACTTATTTTATTGATAGTTTTATATGAAGTGTATGTAGTTAATCCTTTCTCGTTGGTCCTATTCTTATCGGCGAGTAAACCCTTAATGATTACTTATGTCTAAAAGTTATTCCTAAGTGATCAATTTAGTAACAACCGTGGGAGCCAAATTATTTTCCGCAGTCAAATGCACAGGCCACTAATAAACACAGAGGTTATCAATGCACTAATAAGTAGTAACCAAAGACATCAACATATAAACTTTAATTGATGGGAAAGCAGTTTTAAGGGAGTGCAATCTTTCCGTTGTCACATTACACAAGCCATCAATCCTGATGAATTAAAGTTTACTAACACAATAAAACAAAACTACTTAATGAATTAAACACATGCAGCACCTTCTTACAGCTCTTGTATCTTCGTTTGGGTGTGTCTTGTGCTGCCTATTCGTCTGAATTCGTCCTAGGTTTCTGTACTTTGGTCTTCTGTCGAACTTTCGGAACTCTTAATTCGTCTGGTCTTTGGGGTATTTATAGTTTCTGTCTGAGGGTAAGATGCGGCGCATTGACTTAACTTCGCGTGGGGTCCAAGATTAATATATTCAGGAATATTCGTACACCGCCAGAAGATGCGGCGTATCTTCATTCTTGGATGCGGCGCATGTCCTCTTGTATCTTGGATCGTATCTGGTGAAATCTTGATAGTGATGCGCCGTATGTAATAAGTGAGATGCGGCGCATCTGGAGCAGATTTGTCTTGATCTTGTACATTTCAGTAGACTCTTAACTTCTTGCATGTTTTGCTCCATAATTAGTCCAAAATCGCCAAGTTTCACCAAATGCTTGTTTTTACCTGAGAATTACAAAAGTAAACGATTAAGTATCAATCCTCATACATAATATAATAAAACAAGTCAAATAAATAGGATAAATGATAGTAATAAAATGTACTTATTTGAGTTCTTGAGGAGTCTACCTGCAGAATGGGCTATGCATGTGGTGGTTTGGAAGAATAAACCAGACATAGATACTATGAGCCTCAATGATCCTTACAACAACTTCAAGATTGTTGAGCAGGATGTGAAGAAAGCTGGAGGTGCTAGTTCAAGCACTTGGAACATGGCTTTTGTGTCATCTCCTAGTAATTCAAGTCCAGATGAAGTGAAAGTGGCTGTGGGAGTTAGTACTGCTAACCCTAGTGTTAGTACTGCTAGCTCATCACGCAGTACTACTGGTATCCTGAATGATACTACCTATTGTGCATTCCTGACTAGCCAGAATGATGGGTCAATGCTGACACATGAAGATCTCCAGGAGATTAATGATGATGACTTGGAAGAGATGGATCTCAAGTGGCAGATTTCACTTCTTAGCATGAGGGCTAAGAAATACTATCAAAGAAATGGCAAGAAGATCAACATCAGTAGTAATGATACTGCTAGTTTTGACAAGTCTAAGGTAGAATGCTTTAACTGTCACAAGTTGGGGCATTTTTCAAGAGAATGTAGAAGACCCAAGCAACAGGATAGCAGGAGCAAGGGTTATGGAAGCAAGCCTAAAACAGTCGAAGAGCCAGAGACTTCATCAAATGCTATGGTGGCTATTGATGGTCTAGGCTATGACTAGAGCTTCATGGCAGATGAAGAGGAAGCACCTGCTGAGATGGCTCTTATGGCCTTCTCTGACTCAGAGGTACTCTCAGCTAAAAGTTGTTCTAAAACATGTACTGCTCTTAAAAAATATGAAACTTTAAAGAAACACTATGATGAGTGATGCGCGTGATGTGTCGTTGCGGTTTAGCAGTTTTAATGCCTACTCAAGTTTTAAATTTATATTTAGCCGACTTATCAATAACACACACACTTAACGAGCAGTGTACCCGGTCAGTATTAATATAATGGTAAGTAGAGTGTCGATCACTAAGAGTGGAACGTATTATCTAGTTATTCTAATCAGTATTTTAATATATTAAGTTAGCTATACAATCTAATCTAACGCAAGGGGGTTCAGCCTGAGAGACTGGCACGATTTGGTTGCAATTAAATAATAAACTAAACCAATAGGCACGAATCAGCAAGTAGCACACACGTACACAGATAAATACTCGAGACAATAAGAGGGCTGTCCTTATGATAAGTAGTTTGTCACTTGTTTTATTGCTAGTGTTATATGAAGTGTATAGTTCGATGCAACGCACCGAGATTAAGTCCTTTCTCGTTGGTTCTAATCTTATCGGCGAGTAAACCCTTAATGATTACTTATGACTATCCCGTTTATCTTTCTCCTACTTTTCTACAGACCATAGAATACATAGGCATCTAATAAACAGGCGAGGGCAGAGGCATGGTGACCCGATCAACGCTCAGCTAGACACAGAGGTTATCAATGCACTAATAAAAGTCACCAATGACACTATCATATAAACTTTAATTGATGAGAAAGCAGTTTTAAGGGAGTGCAACCTTTCCGTTGTCACATTACACAAGCCACCAATCTTGATGAATTAAAGTTTACTAACACAATAAAACAAAACTACTTAATAAATTAAACACATGCAGCACCTTCTTACAGCTCTTGTATCTTTGATTTGGGTGTGTCTTGTGCTGCTGCCTTGACTGAATTCGTCCTAGGTTTCTGGTCTTCGGTCTCCGGTTATATTATATATCACCTCGAATTCGTCTGGTCTTGGGGTATTTATAGTTTCTGTCTGAGGGTGAAATGCGGCGCATCTAGTAAGTAGATGCGGCGCATGTACTTAACTTCGCGTGGGGTCCAAGATTATAATATTCAGGAATATTCGTACACCGCCAGAAGATGCGGCGTATCTTCATCTTTGGATGCGGCGCATGTCCTCTTGTATCTTGGATCGTATCTGGTGAAATATTGATAGTGATGCGGCGCATGTAATGAGTGAGATGCGGCGCATCTGGAGCAGAACAAGTTGGTTATTCTTCGTTGACCAAAGTTTCATATGCGGCGCATGGGATAAATCCATGCGGCGCATTCTTCAAAGTCAGGCAGTGGTCTTCATTCTCTTCATTCCAACAACCAATTCCAATCTTGATCATTTTACTCCGTTTTTAGTCCATAATCGCTAAGTTTCACCAAATGCTTGTTTTTACCTGAGAATTACAAAAGTAAACGATTAAGTATCAATCCTCATACATAATATAGTAAAACAAGTCAAATTAATAGGATAAATGATAGTAATAAAATGTACTTATTTGAGTTCATCAAATATCCCCCCACTTGAACTTTACTTGTCCCCAAGTAAACCTTAGAATTAATCTTATGAAAATGTATCCTAAAAGACATTAGGATGTATTTTTATATTTAAGCATGTATTCGTTTTATCATAATCACACAACTAAACACTTAACGAATTAGAAGTAGAATAAAATATTTCGACAAAAGCAAATCTAATCGTTTAACTGTCCAGTCGCGACGAATATTCTATCATAAGCTTGGCAAGTATACACATCTCCACCACTAAAGCTAAGGAATAACAAGTCTAAAGCGGTAAAAAGGGTTTTTAGGCTTAAGGGTTAATTATTCTTAATCACTATCGATCTCAAATTCCAGAAAAGGCGACAAAATCACAAATACATGATCGAATCCACGAACACGATACTTGCAATTGCTCAAATCCTTAACTCGAATAGGCTAAAGATAGGTCCAAACTTCACCAATAATAATATATCAAAAAGGGCGACAAAATCATAAATACATAGCCGAATCCACGACTACGATACTTAAGATTGCTCAAATCCCTAATCTCAATAAATCAAAGGTTTCGTTGGATAAAGAATAATAAAGGGTATGGATAATATTTGGGATATAAATTGGTGTAAAATGAAAAATAAACAAAACAAATAAATTAAAATCCTAAGTGTGGTTAATCACTATCCCAACCATCCCATGAATAAGACTCATATCATCGAATAACTCACGCTTTAACACTTGAAACACATGCTTTAGGTAGACACGAATTATACTCAACAAGATCTTAATCAAAGAATAAACCTTAGTTGACGTTCCCATAACTGCCAACTCCCATTCAATCCATAAATATATAGTACAACAATTAGTGGTGATATCGACCACTTACATAACTTTACATCGTTGGTCAATCTTCCAACTTTTTTCTTTTTCTTTTCTTATTTTTTCGATTTTTTTTTTTTTTTTTTTTTTTTTTTTTTTTTGACACTAACATAAACATAGATGTGTAAAATTTCACCACATCACTATAATGATAATTCTGGATAATTTTTCCATACTTTTCATACTTCAGAAATAACGGTAATAGTGAAAGTAGTAAACACACGAAAAATAAACTCAAAGATATACAATATTTACTTTCACTCCAATTGCATTGTGCAATTTCCCGACCTAACCATAGATAATGAATTACGCACACGAACACAGGTAATGTAAGGAAACACACTTTGCCTATAGCAATTAACCAACCACGGATTCTAATCTACAGGGTAGGCTAAGGTGTAAGGGTGTAACGAAACATTTTAAACATTGGTGTAAGAAACGAAAGGAATGGCTCTGAGTGTTTTTCTAGGGGTATCTTACTCTAAAAATGAGAGTAACAAAAGGGTTATACGGGGGTTAACTAACCAGTGTAGTTAGCTAATAACACATAACATATAAAGGCTATTTGGGTGTAATCCTAGAAATTTACCAATTTAGACAAGTCATTCCAATTATATAAAATAATACTTATTATGGTGATCTCGAATAGTATACAAGCCAAGTTCTAAAGTTTACAAGTCACCGGCACACTCATAGATTTGTGAGTTTTGAAAAATCACAATTTTTGAAAATAACGTCATGTGTGCAGCTATGCAACTTAGATCTTAAACAAAAACATGCTAAAAAAAAATTTTTAAATTTTGATATATTAAGCACATTTTAAGCATATTTTGAAAAGTTTAGGACAAGTAAGTGTTAAGTGTTCTAATTCTCCAATCCCCCTACTTAAGTTAAACAACGTCCTCGTTGTTTGTATAAAAGGTTAAAAACTAGAAAATAAAAGAATTAGAACAGAAAAACTCCCCTGAGATTTGCTCGGTATGATCCTCCATTAGTAGTAGAGCAAAAATCATCTTTCTTGTGGATTAGAACGTTTAAGCTTCATATTAGATGTATCCACAGGAAATGCAGGAATCTATAATACCACCATGGCTTTAAAACACACCTAAGATAAGAAAGGTTCAAACTTGCATAATACATTAGTAGTTAGATAAAAATAAAACATAAAAATAAAAATGAAAATCATCAGGTCAGTCGATGCGCCGTATCTTATGGAAAAAGATACGCCGTATCGAGCCTGGAATAATTACGGATCAGAATAGAAGATGCGCCGCATCCTTAACCAGGGATGCGCCGCATTAAAAATAAACTGATAAAAAGTTTTAAATTCGAAAATAAAAAATGCAGAAAAATAAAATAAGATATGACCATCTGCAGGAGATGCGTCGCATCTCAGAATTGAGATGCGCCGTATCCTCGGCGGTCTGACTGACTCGACACAAACAGAAAATTAAAAGATAATTCCGGGTTGTCTCCCGGTAAGCACTTGTCTTTATTCCAGAGTCTTCAAGTTAGACTCACGTTCAGCTCTTTAGTATCGATCATTGAAGGAGTCGGAAACATCGCGCTCCCTCATTGCCAATTCAGTAATATTGAACACTCCTTGCTCGTCCTTAATTTCCACGCCGTTCTTCTTTAATACCTGTATAAACAAAGTCCTGTCCCTTTCGGGCAGAGATGACAAAATGATAGACGGGAAATTCTTATTATCATATAAGCATAAGTAAGCAAGGTGGGGTGGTAGTTCAATAAACATATCATTATTCAAATACGTTTTCTCAACTATTCTCCTACGTTTGTTAATTACTACGCAATCATACCACTCATCATCGGAATCATTAACAACATCGCGTCTAAGTTCGGTAGGTACATTAAGGTCAATAAATTCCTCAAAGTTCTCATGATTAGGATTAGTTGAGTTGTTTTGAATCAATGTTTCTCCCATAAGCCTAGCTTCAAGATCGAGGTCCATACGCTCTCTTAATCCTAGCATGTAGACACCTCTAATTATGCTTTTAATAGGATCTTGGCACTTATAGACCAGTTTATTATTCCCTACCCTTAATGAGATTTTTCTTTTAAACACATCAATCTTAGCATGGGCAGTAGACAAGAAAGGTCTTCCAAGGATTAAAGGAACCTTAACATCCTCGGGCATATCTAATATAACAAAGTCTACAGGGAAAATAAACTTCTCAATCTTAACTAGCACATTATTAGCAATCCCTTCAGGTCGTTTTACCGTTTTATCAGCCAATTCAATAAGTAACTTAGTTGGTGCTAATTTTCCTAGTCCTAGGGTAGTGAATGTCTTAAGAGGCATAACACTAACACTAGCTCCTAAGTCAGCTAACACATTATTGAAAGATATATCATTAATTGAACAAGGTAGAGTAAAACTTCCTGGGTCTTTTTCTTTATGAGGCAAGGCATTTAAATCGGTTGCAGAGCTCCCTTCTTTCATTGTAGCCTTGATCTCCTCTTCAATCATTCATCGATCTTCTAGGTATGTTAGGAGTGACTTCTTCAGTGGTGCTTATGGCCTTGACATGATCCCTTGGGTTGGTTTCAGTTGAGCTAGGTAAACTTCCATATCCCCTTTCTTGAAGAACTTTGCTCATTTGACCAATTTGTTGTTCCAATGCTTTGATCGAAGCTCCTTGATTTCTTGTAGTAGTGTCCGTTGAAGCTCGGATTTCTTTGATCATAGCAGTATTCTCTTCATGTCTTTTAGCAGCATCGGCCATAATTTGCTTTAGAGTGTCATCTAAAGTCTGCCTCCTTTCTTGATAAGCGGGATTGAAGTTATTCTTTTGATAGAATCCCGGTGTAGCTTCCCTAAATCTCCCTGAAGGTCGGAATGGTTGTCCAAATTGGGTGTAATATGCTTCTTCAAACGTCTCACTTTCATTCTTGTTCGGGCAGTCTTTAGTGTAGTGAGGTCCTTCGCACTTTTCACATCCAACTTGGGCAGCATACACTCTTTCATCTCGCTTCTTCATCTCTCTACTAATTTTATCCAATTGAGCTTGAATAGCAGCAATCCCGTCAAAATTAGTGCTGCCCTTAGATCTAGTAGAGGTCCCATCGTGCCATTTCTGAGAATGATCAGCAGCTTCTTAGATCGCTTTCCTAGCATTAGTTGCACTCATTTGAGGTACAGCTCCCTTAGCATCCAAAATCTGTCTAGTAGGCACGTCCAATCCTTGATAAAACAATATTATCTCCTGCATAGGGGTTAGATAGTGTTCAGGACATTTTATTAATAAATCTTTAAATCGTTCCCAAGCTTGATAAAGAGTTTCATCAGGCTCTTGCTTGAAACTGTTGATAGCCTCCATTTTTTTAGCAGTCTTAGCAGGTGGACAATATCTCTTCAGGAATTTGCTCTTCAAACCTTCCCATGTAGTGATTGAACTAGCAGGTTCATTCCTTAGCCACTTGTTAGCAGCTCCTTTTAGTGAGATTGGAAAGATTCTAAGCATGAGTTGATCGTCAGTGACTCCTTCTGAAGTAAACAAATCTGCAATCTCCAGGACCTTTTCAACATGCTCATTAGCATCCTCATGTTCCGTCCCACTGAAGGCATTCTCTCTGAGCTCTTTGAGAAACTGGCCCTTCAACTCAAATTTTGACTTATCATCAAACTTTGGTCTAGCAGCTCCTGAAGTGTAATCAGCACGGGTACTGTTCATGTATTCCTCCATAGTAGTGTTTTCGCCCATTGTTTCTGTTTCAACTTCCTCTTTTTCTTCAGAAAAGTAATCAAGCTCGAGTGAACTTGAAAGATCAAAGCTTCTTGTGTTGAAAAGCCTTTTAAGCGAATGTAGGGCTCGTTCAGGATCTTCGAAAGGTTGAACCAAGTTCTTCGTGGAACTCCTGGTCATGCACTTCCTGAAATCAACACAAAACTATCAGTAGGGTATGCTCGAGAAAGTAATATATCATAAAACTAACAACGAAAACGGAATACGAAAATCTAAAGTTACTGATGTCTGCAGACGATGCGCCGTATCCAAAAAGTTGGATACGCCGTATCTTATAATCGTTAAAATTAGATCAGACTTTTATTCAGAAAATAGATACGCCGCTTAGAAATTTGAATGCGCCGTATCAATTTTAATAATCAAAAATCGATATTTATTTAAAATTAAATGCGCCGTATTAACAAAAGTTAATGCGCCGTATTTTCGTTACGTTTCAAAATATAAGATTTTTGATTCAGAAGATACGCCGTATCGATAAAAATCGATGCGCCGTATCTGTTTAATTAATCGAAAACTGTTTTTAATTAAAATAGATACGCCGTATCTGCTGAAGCAGATGCGTCGTATGGCGTTATCGTTTAGAAATTTTTTTTTATTAAAAACAGATACGCCGTATCTTGGGGAAAAGATGCGTCGTATCACTTTATCGCTTAGAAAAATTTTCTTATTAAAAACAGATACGCCGTATCTTGGGGAAAAGATGCGTCGTATCGAATTAATTAAACGCGTTGTATTTTATAAAAATTTGAACGCAATACGCCGTATCTGAGAAATCAGATGCGCCGTATCGTTCGATTTAGCTCAGTACAACGATAGCAGAACACAAAAAATACGAAAAATTAAAACAAAAAAAATACACGAAAATAAACACAAACAAAAGCAAGCAAATAACACACAAAAACAGAAAATATGCAAAATAGTACAATGAATGCAAATTAAACTAATACACAAAAAAATTAGCGGTTAGATAAAAAATTAAAAACCTAATTAAAATACTAATCAAATTAACAGATAATAACAATTCACTCCCCGGCAGCGGCGCCAAAAACTTGATGCGCGTGATGTGTCGTTGCGGTTTAGCAGTTTTAATGCCTACTCAAGTTTTAAATTTATATTTAGCCGACTTATCAATAACACACACACTTAACGAGCAGTGTACCCGGTCAGTATGAATATAATGGTAAGTAGAGTGTCGATCACTAAGAGTGGAACGTATTATCTAGTTATTCTAATCAGTATTTTAATATATTAAGTTAGCTATACAATCTAATCTAACGCAAGGGGGTTCAGCCTGAGAGACTGGCACGATTTGGTTGCAATTAAATAATAAACTAAACCAATAGGCACGAATCAGCAAGTAGCACACACGTACACAGATAAATACTCGAGACAATAAGAGGGCTGTCCTTATGATAAGTAGTTTGTCACTTGTTTTATTGCTAGTGTTATATGAAGTATATAGTTCGATGCAACGCACCGAGATTAAGTCCTTTCTCGTTGGTTCTAATCTTATCGGCGAGTAAACCCTTAATGATTACTTATGACTATCCCGTTTATCTTTCTCCTACTTTTCTACAGACCATAGAATACATAGGCATCTAATAAACAGGCGAGGGCAGAGGCATGGCGACCCGATCAACGCTCAGCTAGACACAGAGGTTATCAATGCACTAATAAAAGTCACCAATGACACTATCATATAAACTTTAATTGATGAGAAAGCAGTTTTGAGGGAGTGCAACCTTTCCGTTGTCACATTACACAAGCCACCAATCTTGATGAATTAAAGTTTACTAACACAATAAAACAAAACTACTTAATGAATTAAACACATGCAGCGCCTTCTTACAGCTCTTGTATCTTTGATTTGGGTGTGTCTTGTGCTGCTGCCTTGACTGAATTCGTCCTAGGTTTCTGGTCTTCGGTCTTCGGTTATATTATATATCACCTCGAATTCGTCTGGTCTTGGGGTATTTATAGTTTCTGTCTGAGGGTGAGATGCGGCGCATCTAGTAAGTAGATGCGGCGCATGTACTTAACTTCGCATGGGGTCCAAGATTATAATATTCAGGAATATTCGTACACCGCCAGAAGATGCGGCGTATCTTCATCTTTGGATGCGGCGCATGTCCTCTTGTATCTTGGATCGTATCTGGTGAAATATTGATAGTGATGCGGCGCATGTAATGAGTGAGATGCGGCGCATCTGGAGCAGAACAAGTTGGTTATTCTTCGTTGACCAAAGTTTCATATGCGGCGCATGGGATAAATCCATGCGGCGTATTCTTCAAAGTCAGGCAGTGGTCTTCATTCTCTTCATTCCAACAACCAATTCCAATCTTGATCATTTTACTCCGTTTTTAGTCCATAATCGCTAAGTTTCACCAAATGCTTGTTTTTACCTGAGAATTACAAAAGTAAACGATTAAGTATCAATCCTCATACATAATATAGTAAAACAAGTCAAATTAATAGGATAAATGATAGTAATAAAATGTACTTATTTGAGTTCATCAATGAGCAGAGGATTGAATTAAACCAAACAAATTATAATTTGTCTAATCATAAAAGTTGTTTAGCAGTCCTAGAAGAACAAATTGTGCATTATAAGAATAATGAGTCTATTTTTACTGAGGACATAGCTGTTCTTAAGAGAGACTTGAATCTAAAAAATGCTGAGATTAGTTTGCTTAAAACTGAATGAGATAAAATCATTAAGGCAAAAGAAAACATTCAATTAACTGTAGACACTTTAGAGTATGCATCAAAAGGCGTTAATAAAATTATAGAGTGTCAAATGGTTAATAAGGCTAAGTCTGGTTTGGGGTATAAAACATGGCCACCTCCTCATAGAGGAGTGCCTGCACCCTCAGGAATTGACCTAGAGCATACAGGTTTGACTGAGTTTCAACAACCTAAGTTAGAATATGGTTGTAAGCCTAAAGAAAATTCAACTACTAATAAACCTGTAGAAACTAGTGAGCCATTTGAGAGTGCAAGTGACACCTCTCTTACTGAGGACAAGGTGTCAGCTGATAGGAATTCAGATGCTCCCATCATTAAGGATTGGGAATCTGATGATGAAGATCAGGTTGTTGCTAAACCTGATGTGGTAAAGTTAGAAGGAACCAATGTTCCTAAGGTGGTTAGTAATGAAACTGTTGAGCCTACAATTAATGTAAAACCAGTTAGGAAAATAGTTAGGTAATGTGAGATGTATAGGTCCATAGGCAAGCCAAGAGGTAACCAGAGGAACTGGAATAACCTCAAGTCCCAACAACTAGGTGATGACTTTGTCATGTACAATAGAGCTTGTTTTACTTGTGGTAGCTTTGACCACCTTCAGGCTTTTTGTCATAACCATCATGGGAGAAAGATGGTTACTGGGAACAATAGGGTAATTGGGAACACAAGTCACAAGGTGAACTTAAACAGGTCTCAAACTCACCCCAATGCTAATAGAATGACTCCCAGGGCACTTTTATTGAAGTCTGGCCTTAAACCAATTAGTACTGCTCGACCAACAGTTAGTACTGCCAGACCATTTAAAACTATTTACCTTAGACCAGCAGTTTCAAGTGCAAAACCAACTTTTAAATATGCACAACAAACTGTTAAAAGGCCTTTTCACAAGAAAGCAGTGGTTCAAAATAAATTTTGGAAACCAAAGGCTAAAACTGCAAGGCCAGCAGTTAGTACTGCTAGCCAAGCAGTTAGTACTGATAACTCTAAAAGTACTGATAACTCTAAAAGCACTGCTAGGGATAAAAGGGCAAATGTTGTTAAGGCCTCAGCATGTTGGGTATGGAGACCAATCAAACCCAATGGTTAATCAATTGTATTAAAGAGATTTGACAATATTGATGCACGAGGCAAATCCAAGTCAGTGATGGCTTGGGTACCCCAAGGAAACTAATTTCCTTATTTTATGTGCAGGGACATTCACAGGATGATGAGGAAGATCAAGGTTATGCAGACAGTGGATGTTCCAAGCACATGACAGGCAACATGTCCTATCTTTCAGACTTTCAACCAATGGATGGAGGATATGTTACCTTTGGGGGAGGAATAGGAGGAAGGATTACTGGTAAAGGCACATTAAAAACCGATAAATTAGACTTTAAAGATGTGTACTTTGTGCAAGAGCTTAAGTATAACCTGTTTAGTGTCTCACAAATATGTGACAAAAAGAATAAGGTTATTTTTACTGACACTGAATGTCTTATGCTTTCTCCAGACTTTAAGCTGCCTGATGAAAGTCAGGTTCTACTTATAGTTCCAAGAAAGGGCAACATGTACAGTGTTGATATAGAGAAGATTGTTCCTAAAGATGCTCTTACTTGTCTTGTTGCAAAAGCCACATTGGATGAGTCCATGCTTTGGCATAGAAGACTTGGTCATATAAATTTTAAAACCATAAATAAAATTGTTAAGGATGGTTTGGTAAGAGGCTTGCCTCAAAAATGTTTTGAAAATGACCAGACTTGTGTTGCCTGTCTCAAAGGCAAACAACACAAGGCTTCTTGTAAGCCCAAGACCCACAACTCTATTAATCAACCTTTGTTTATGCTACATATGGATTTGTTTAGCCCTACATCTGTGAGTAGTATTATGCATAAAAAGTATTGTCTTGTAGTCACTGATGACTTTAGTAGATTCACATGGGTTTTCTTTTTAAGTTCTAAGGATGAGACATCTAGCATTCTTAAAACATTTATAACTGAGATAGAAAACTTAGTGGATAAGAAAGTAAAAGTCATTAGGTGTGACAATGGGACAGAGTTCAAAAATAGAGTTATGGATGAGTTCTGTAAGGAAAAATGTATTAGAAGAGAGTTTAGTGTAGCTAGAACTCCTCAACAGAATGGGGGTTGCTAAAAGGAGAAATAGAACACTAATAGAAGCTGCTAGAACCATGTTAGCTGACTCTAAGCTACCCATCACTTTTTGGGCTGAAGCAGTTAATACTGCTTGTTATGTGCAGAATAGGGTTTTGGCAGTTAAACCTCACAACAAGACACCATATGAACTGTTTAGAGGTAGAACTCTTGCATTAGGTTTTCTAAGACCTTTTGGGTGTCATGTAACTATTCTAAATACCTTAGACCATCTAGGCAAATTTGATGGCAATTCAGATGAAGGATTCTTAGTTGAGTACTCACTAAATAGCAAAGCCTTTAGAGTATACAACACAAGAACAAGAAAAGTTGAGGAAAACCTGCATGTTCAGTTTCTAGAAAATAAATCTAATGTTGCAGGCGAAGGTCCAAAATGGCTATTTGACCTTGATACTCTAACCCAATCAATGAATTACATGCCAGTTGTTGCAGGAACATTTTCTAATGATTTTGCAGGTTCAGAAGCTGATGTTGCAACAAATGAAGTAGGCTTGGGAAAGGAGAAAGATCAAGATCATATACTGATGCCAATATGGAACAATGTGGATTCATCTTCAAAGAATGGTGAGCCTTCTACTGATGAAGCCAAATAAGGGATTGAAGATGGAGCTGAAGATCAAGAGAATCAAGAAAACAATACAAATGGAGATTGTACTGTTGACCCCCAAGTTAGTATTGCTGGGCAAAATGTTCATACTGCTGGCCCATCAGATACTTATACTACTGATTTCTCAAAAGATGAGGTGGATATCAACAATCTACCACCTACTTATCCAGTTTCCACAACTCCACACATAAGGATACACAGAGATCATTCCCTAGACAATGTGATTGGAGACATACAGTCTGGTGTGAAGACAAGAAGACAGACTATGACTTCAGACCAACAAGGCTTTCTTAGTGCTGTTTATGAAGAAAAGAAGCATGAAAATGCCAACACATGTTTGTTTGTGTGTTTCCTTTCACAATCTGAACCCAAAAATGTTCTCAAAGCCTTAGAAGACTCAAGCTGGGTAGAAGCAATGCAAGAGGAGCTTCTCCAATTCAAGATTCAGAAGGTTTGGGTACTAGTGGATTTACCCAAGGGTATGAGGGTAATTGAAACCAAATTGGTTTTCAGAAACAAGAGAGATGAAAGAGGGATTGTGATAAAAAAACAAGGCAAGGCTTGTAGCCCAGGGGTATACACAAGAAGAGGGAATAGACTATGAAGAAGTTTTTGCACCAGTAGCTAGGATTGAAGCAATCAGACTGTTCTTAGCTTATGCTTCTTTCATGGGCTTTATTGTTTACCAGATGGATGTTAAGAGTGCCTTTCTGTATGGTACTATTGAAGAGGAGGTGTATGTTTCTTAACCTCCAGGTTTTGTTGATCCAGAACATCCTGACAAGGTGTACAAGGTTGTGAAAGCTCTTTATGAACTACATCAAGCTCCAAGGGCATGGTATGAAACACCGGCTACATATCTGTTAGAGAATGGATTCCATAGGGGCAAGATTGATCAGACTTTATTCATCAAGAAGAACAAGAAGGATATTTTGCTGGTACAGGTTTATGTGGATGATATTATATTTGGATCCACAAGGAAGAAAATGTGCTTGGAATTTGAGAAACTTATGCATGATAAGTTTCAGATGAGTTCCATGGGGGAACTTACCTTCTTTTTTAGGTTGCAAGTGAAGCAATCAACTGAAGGCATATTTATCAGTCAAGATAAATATGTGACTGAGATACTAAGGAAGTTTCAATTTACTGATGACAAAGTGGCAAGCACACCAGTTGATACAGAGAAACCTTTGATTAAAGATGCTGATGGAGAAAATGTTGATGTACACACCTACAGATCAATGATAGGGTCCTTGATGTATCTTACCTCATCAAGACCAGATATCATGTTTGCTGTGTGTGCCTGTGCAAGGTTTCAAGTGACTCCCAAGGCTTATCATTTAACTGCTGTCAAGAGGATCTTTAGGTACCTTAAGGGTCATCCTAGGTTGGGTCTGTGGTATCCTAGGGAATCACCTTTTGATTTGGTGGCATATTCAGATAGTGATTATGCTAGTGCAAGTCTGGATAGGAAATCCACAATTAGTGGTTGTCAGTTCCTTGGTTGCAGACTTATATCATGGCAATGTAAGAAGCAGACAATTATGGCAACTTCTACAACTGAAGTTGAGTATGTAGTTGCTGCAAGTTGCTGTGGCCAAGTTCTTTGGATTCAAAATCAACTGCTTGACTATGGGTATAATTTTATGAATACCATGATATATATTGACAATAGCAGTACAATATGCATTATTAAAAATCCAGTGCAACATTCTAAAACAAAACACATAGAAATTAGGCATCATTTTATAAGAGACTGCAATGAGAAAAAGTTAATTCAAGTTGTCAAAATTGATACTGATAAAAACTTTGCAGATCCTCTCACTAAAGCCTTTGATGTTGAAAGATTTCAATACTTGGTAGCAAGTATTGGAATGCTTAACCCTTAAAGTTTTTAATCTGTGTGTTTTTGTACATTAAAATGGATTTGTACTGCTAAGCTTGTCAATTAGTACTGTTATGTATAGTTTGTACTGCCAGTACAAATTTGGACTGTTTGTTAGAACTGTTTGTCATATGTTTATACTGTTATGAAGCAAATGCTTTGCAATTTGTTTTCTTGGTTTTGGACTAACAGTTGTAGGAATGGAACATTTAAGCACAAAGGAATTACTAGTGCATTGTGTGAGCAGCATTTGGTGGATTAGTTGCTAAAATAATAGGTTGATGATGGACAAAGTTTGGGGATCCATTAACAAAGGTTTTATACCTAAGTTAACTGATTCTTTAAAACTTCTTTCTTGAAATCTTATTATGATGTTTTGTATTGGAATTGATGGCATAGTTAGTCAGATAGTAACTGACTTAACTCACTCTCTACCATTTTATACTTTTTGTATAATGTGTTAGTCCAAGGACATCTGGTAGAGAGAACAACGAGCAAACGTGAATTTAGCACATTTGTGTTAGAGGCAACACCTGCTACGAGCTGGAAACCATGTTAAGAAAACTCTTTGAATGAGTTTATCTGAACACAGGCAGTTATTTATAACTGAAATCATTGGTTCTCACACAACCAAAGGTTGCATTAAACTGAAATTATGATTAAATGTCTGTCTTTACACTTAATCCCTTCAAAATGATTGTAAGCAGTATGGTTTTTAATCAAAATTGAGTTCATACTGCTGTGTTAAAATTTTTCCAAAAAGTTAGTACTGCCAGGCAAAAAGTTAGTACTGGTAGGCTTAAGTTTGTACTGCTGGATAGACGTTAGTACTGGTGTGAAATAACAAATTTTTGAAAATAGCCGTTGAGAATTAGTTGAGATTTTTACTGATCAATTCCTTATTTTCAGGGTTTTCTTTTTGGATATTTTTACTTTTAATCTATTATATTCACCTTATCTTCAATCAAAAGTTATATTTTAATTAAAGTCGGTCCAATAGAAACCCTCATAAGTCTTTCATAATATCTCAATTCACTTTCTTTATCTACTTTCTAACCTAAAATTACACTATTCCCAGCAGTCAAATCCAACTTTTACTGACAAATAATGGCTTCTTTATCTTTTGTTGACAAGCACAACATGGTCGCATTTTTGGAAAAAGCAGAGGATGATGCACACTTCCATCAGATAATGGACTTTTTAAATGATTCCCAGATAAGGTATTCTTTAACATTAAATCCCACTATCTATGTCTCGCACATCAAAGAGTTTTGGCAGACTGCTACTGTCAGAACATTTGACAATGGAGACAAAGAGTTAAATGCAACAGTGGATGGAAAATCCATCACTCTTACTGAATCATCACTCAGGAGGCATCTCCATCTGAATGATGACAATGGTATTAGTTCTATGCCAAACACTGAAATCTTTGAAACTTTAACCAGAATGGGGTATAACATCCAATCACAATATTTAACTTTTCAAAAAGGTTGTTTTGCTCCACAATGGAGGTTTTTGATACATACCATCCTTCACTGTCTCAGTCCTAAGAAAACCTCAAGGGAACAGTTCAGTAGCAATATTGCAACTGCTCTCATCTGCTTAGCTACTGACAGAACTTTCAATTTTTCAAAACTCATCTTTGAAGGAATGGTTAAAAATGTTGATAGCAAATCAAAGTTTTTGATGTATCCCAGGTTCATTCATCAACTTCTTCCTCATAAAAATGTTTATCCAACATCCAAACTTACCCAAAAACTTTTCAGTAATATGAGGATGGCCTGAAAAGGGTATAGTGGGGAAGAAGTTCCATTATTTGATTCAATGCTACAGGTACAGGGTGAAGGATCAACAAGCCCAGTTGACTCCCAACACACACCCACAACATCAGAACAATCACCTTCACAACCAACCTCATCACCAGATAGGTCTATATCCAGAGAGGGCTCTGCTGTACCTCAGCACAGAGACCCTACCCCTCCCTATGTAGCAGATGAGGCTGAGTTTGTAAGTATAGAAAGGGCTGCTTCTACTGTCTCAGGCTTAGAAGCTGGGCATGACAGAAGTAACATAAATTAGATCCAATCTATGGCAACACCAACAGTACCAAGTTCCTTTGAACCCAGTACTATTGGTGGAATCCCAAGCCAACTGGAAATATTAGGTGGCTCAAAAGCTCACCATGTGGTGGACTACGAGTCTTTGCCCCATGATACACCTCTCCCTGAAGGTAACACATCAGGAAGTGCTGAGGGCAGTAAGACACTAAAAGAATTGACGGATTTGTGTACAAAATTGTCTGAGAAGGTCACTACTTTGGAAGCTGAGCTCACTACCCACAAGAAGGTGTTTGGGAAGGTATATACTAAACTAGTTTTGAAGGTCAAGAAGCTAGAGCAGAAGGTAAAGACACTTCAGAAAAAGAGGTCAGCCCAAATGGTGGAATCAACTGAATCATCTTCTTCAAGTTCCTCAGATGATTAAGGAGCAGATAAAGGTGAGGAATCTTCCAAACAGGGGAGGAAGATTGCTCAACTAGATGAAGATCCTTATGTTACTTTGGTTCAAGAGGAGTTTGATACTCAGGGGAGGCAAGAAGATCAAATGGATCAAGGTACTGGTGGTTTGACAGAAGTTACTGGTAGTGCTATACATGGTACTGCTAGTATTCTAGAAGAAGGTACTGGTGGTTCTCAAGGTACTGCTGGTGCAGTATATACAAGAAGACCGAAGAAATCAAGAACTGATAAGGGTAAAGGAATCATGGTAGAAGAAGAACCATCACAGAAATCAACCAAGAAGAATCAAGCTCATATTGCTCTTGATGAAGAGTTAGCTCAAAGGTTTCATGAAGAGGAGTTAGCCAGGGCAGCTGAAGAAGAAAGATTGGCAAGATTTATGGTTGAACATAAGTTTCAGACTGAAGAAGAAGAGAGAGATGCTCAGGTTCTTGCTGATAGTGAGTTAGCTGCAAAGTTACAAGAAGAAGAAAGGTCATAGTTTACAAGAGAATGCAGATGTTTCTGAGAGGTGATCTAGAAAGAAGTGAAGGAAGAGGAGAGAAAAGAACAGCAGACCAATTGGAATCAAGAGAATCCAAGAAACAAAGAACTGAAGATGAAACAGTTCAGGATGAAACTGTTGGTGAAGAACAAGAGGAGATATTGACAGAAGAACAGATCCATGGCATGATGGTGCTAGTCCCAGAATCACTCAATGTTGATCCTATTCAAGCCAAACACCCCATAATTGATTGTGAGATTTATATATATGGAGTGGTTAAAGGATGGAAAATCATCAGAGTAAGAGGGAAGTTTGAGGTCTACAAGTTCTTTGAAGACATGATCAAAGCTTTTGACAGAGATGACTTGGATAAGCTTTGGAGCTTAGTTCAAGAGAGATTCAAGACCACAGATCCTACTGATGATAAAGATAAAGAGCTATGGGTAGAGCTAAAAAGACTGTATGAGCCAGACTCAGGTGAAGCAATATGGAGAGCTGAAGCTCATCACTTAGCTACTACATGGAGACTGTTTGATAATTGTGGAGTGCACAGAGTATCTACTAAAGCAGGAGTGAAGATTTATATGTTTGTTGAGAGAGATTATCCACTTAGAGCAAATGTACTAATGATCATGCTTGTATCAAGACTTAAAGTTGAAGAAGATTCAGAGATTGCAAGAGAGTTGATAAGGAAGATATTCCAACTACATGAAGATATGAAAGCCAGAAGATTAAGGTTGACAATGTCGTGTTTGGAAGAGTCCTCACAATCCTCAAAGGTATTCATTTAATTTAGAAAACTTGATGATTCAGGGTAAATCACAAGTTTAGGGGAGGATTGTTGGGAATTAAATGTTCCTGACTTAGTACTGTTGGAAGATTACACTAACAGTACAAACTGTTAGTGTATAACTGAAGACTGCTGAAGGATAACTAACAGTACAAACTATAAAGTTAGTACTGCTAGTATATAACAGAAGGTGCTGTTGCAATGTTAAGACTTTAGAGGACGTGTAAAGGATAAGTATGGTATAGATTGTATGTATATCACAATTAGTTAGAAATATACGAGTAGATACTTATCTTGTAAAGGACTCCTTAAGTCTATAAAAGGAGGTCCTAGGTTAGATGTTTATGTACGAGTCATATAAGTTTTGTTAAGATTCAAGGTCTTTGTAACCCTAGTGATATTGAGATCACTCATATTATTTGCTAATAATATTGAATCATTTGAAGTTAATCACTGTGTTCATTATTCATATTGTGTTACTGTTACATCAAACAAAATCTTCTAAGTATTGTTAAGTAGATTCCGCATACTTAACCATATAACCTCAAAGTATCCTAAACACATTATAAAGGAGTTATATCCTCAGTGTTTGATCCTCTCACCTTGATACTATTTCATCACTAAATAAGTTACCTCATTCGCTCCATGCGATTAGATTCCCTGATTAGTAGCGCATGTGTTGAACTAGGTTGTCAATAAACCATCGCTCTTAAGATATTGTACCCTCTAGGAATTTTAGACAACACATACTTGAAACCCCTTTCTTTTATGTAACTCGCTTCATTGCAAAGCTCTAACTTTCTTTTATGTAACACGATTTCTGCACCGGGATGCCAAGAGATCTTAGCCTACCTAGCAACTATTGGTACACGACCTTACCTTGTAACCAGGAAGGACTTTTCTCAATATAGTATCGAGCTGATTCAGGCCTTTCAGATCACTAGTGTAACCATTTAAATCAAGATACCCCTTAGCACCAAGTTATCCCTTTTAGACCGCCAGTACAACAATTTCGGTCAGGATAACTTTTAGTACCATTAAACAAGTTGGAACACTTACATCTATGAGCTTCGCCTGATACTAAACATTGAACCCCACTCAACATTGGCAACTAGATCTTTTCCTTGGATATTTAGAACCATAGGTGGACGTACATACTCAACTATCCTTCTTCTTTGATGTTCTTACTTTTAAGGATCTTTCTTAAAATGCTTTTATGTCAACCTTGAAAATCGTAGTTATATTTTTCTGAAATACCTATTTTGATGGTTAAATTCTTCTGGTCAAACTTTACCAATCTTTTGTTGAGAAATGTCAATAGTAAATTTTTGCAAAAATTATTTTACCCATACCACGATTGAAAACCCGATTTTTACAAACTTATAAAATCTTTTGAAACCGTGTCATCTTACGTAACTGTAAATTCCCAACAAAGAAGATTGTAATACTTGGAAAGTTATTTTGGTCAAACCCGTGTAAACACCTACCCAAATAAAATTTTTAAACAAAATTTCATCCATTCCTATGAGGAGGAAAACGGTCAATTTTGAAACAAATCTTGAAGATCAGCCACTCCGCCATTTTTACTACGTCACATGTATGAGGTTGAAATTTTGCGTCACTAGAGTATAGACCATACATTGGAATTAGACCGTGAGGATTTAAGAGGAGACCACACGAACAAAATTGTAAAACATCACATAGTTAAGACTTAAACTGTGTTCCCGTATTAAACTTACTCCAGGAATCATTGTACCCCACCAAATCACTATGAGGAGATAACTTATGGTAGACCTCCTAGGTACCCACCCATAGACAAGGAGAAACCCTTAAAACAACCTAGTGAGACCCGAATATGTTACTAGTACCATCAACTTTTCACCGACACCGTTTTGACAGATAACTTGAACTAAATCGCGAGGACGCGATTCCTTTTAAAGGGTATGTGATGTAACAACTGACAATTTTTCAAAACTTATTTTACTAGCCGAAACATTTATTTTTGAAATCCCTCGGCTTTTAAACTTCCCTGAACCTGTTTGAGTTTGAAAAGCAGTAGATATCTTGTTAAATGTAAGTGTTATTCATTTATTAAGCCGGCATAACCTAAAATGCACGAAACAAATCGATTTACTAAATAAATTAACTCCGAGAAAGTTATACGTATTAATACTCGTTTTCATTGGAAAAATTATTTCGGACTCAATGGCGCAAGTCTCGTAATTTAAAACGACCATCTGCTATGTCAAATGGGGCCCACAAGGATTTTATTAGAATAATAGCTAAATTACACTTTTTACCCCGCGCCCAAAATTACACCGCTCGCTCCTACACATTCTTTTGTCCAGGTTTAGCCCCTCATGGGTAATTAAAGGAAGAGAATTAGGGTTTCAGTCTCACTCTTACACACATCTCACCGGGATCCACTATTTCGGCGCCGTCACCGGAATCCAGCCAAATTCCGGCCAAATTCCGGCCAAGTCATTTTCTTAGCTGACGCATAGATCAAGACACGGGGGTTGTTTCTGGAGAGTTTCGGGACAAGAGGAGTGCATTTGATCATGTTTTGAAGACCACCGCTGTCACCACCACACCATCGCCACTACCCACCGTCTTCCCCACTTCACCTCTCGCATTTGGTAAACTCACGCGCCTTTATTCTTTTAATTTGCTTTGTTTTTACCAAACCCTAATCGGATTTAAATAAACCCTAAACGAATTTGTAATAAAAACAACTAAACAAACGTTTTCTACCTAAAACTCGTGTGGATCTATTGGTTTTCATCAAAACTCACTCGACTCGTACTGAGTCACTCGACTAATCCGAGTCAACTCACGGGTTGAGTTGACTCGTGGCTATGCTTATTCGTTCCATGTTTATCTTTATTATTACGTATGTAATTTCATCCTTGTGTGAGTTTCTTTAGTGTTTGATACGTTTTGGTTTCAGGTCGGGTTAAACCCGACTAGAGTTTGGGTCTAAGTCGTAACTCGGGTGAGTCACGGGTTGGAATTGGTGTGTTTAGTTTCTTGGGCTTCAGACTATTTGGATTTGTATAATTATTTGGTCACGGGGTGGTGTTGGAGTTGCTTATTATGGTTAGTTGATTTTTCTTAATTCTTAATCAAAATATGAGTATGTTGAATGTGGTGGTATAAATGCATGATCGAGTTAAAGAAACCACAAAAGTAGTATTTGCTTGTTCGAGTGTTTTGGTTCGACAAGGAGCACCACAAGGGTGGTGTTTGCTTGGTCCGGTTAGCGTCACGACACCACAAGGTTGTCCAGGTTATTGTTGTTTGTATTGAGTAGACGGGAATACCACGTAGGGTGTGTGAGTCTTTTGGCCTCGGTTAGAAAAGACAACCCGTATAGGGTGTGTTTGTGTCGTTTGTGTGTCTTAGTTCGGTTCATCACGAGACGCCACAAGGGTGGCCATGGTTTATTTACGGATTAAAGCGACACACTACGGAAGTGTGCTCGTTGTAGCTCATGCGTGGCTAGACTAACCCGTATAGGGTGGGCCTTGTCGCTACGAGGTGTTGTTTATTGATTGTGTCATCTTACTTTCGAGTCGATAATAACTAATGGTGCGTCTGGTTTTAATAAGGGATCGAACCTACTTAAAGTAAAGGGTGTATTGTGAATCCGGTTAACAACTAAAAACAAGAGAGCGTTTATATCTTTTTATACTTTGGCATTTGTGTTTGTGTATGGGTTGCTTGGGCTCAGCAGCTCACCAAGGGTACATTGAGTTTGAATTGGTCTTGGGCCTAAGCCCACAAGAAATTTTTAGAGAGTGCGTTTGTATAGCTCTCGGGCTGAAGCCCAACAAATCTGGTTAGTATAAACTATAAAGTCTAAGTAACATTTACTTTTAAAACATTTGTGTGATATATTTTAATCATTTTGTATTCTACTGACATATTATTTTGATTAAGCTTGGTAGACATTGGGACGTTTTGGACATGGACTTTACTTGAACTTGGACATTGTAACATAACCTATGTTTGGATGCTTTGATTCCCGATCGTTATTGGATTTACGGTATTGGACAATGGAAATTATTGGACATTTTGGGACAATACAGAATAATATATTAAACCCGATAAGAATTTAATATATTATATACGGATCGGACACAAAATATTCAACAAATCCAAAGGCTAATAACAACGCGAATGATAACGATAAATAAAACTAATAAAATATTGAAATTAAAATTTGGTTTATTCAGAAGTCTCGATGACTTGGGAAAGATTATACAAACGGACGCGTCATGTCCAACTTTTATGAAAACCGTGTTAGAACTTAAACGGTTACAATTTATAAATAATATAAATATTTCTAATTACCAAGTTATTAACATTATAAGCCTTTCACCAATTAAACGATTCTTTTCCTAAACCATAACGTTTTCTCAACTATTTGGGTTACCGGGTAAACACACCGAAACAACATGATGACGTTTATTTCTTTTAATTCTTTTATTTTTCCTTTACATCTTTTATTCCTCTTATTACTCTAATTCTTATTCATCCCTTATTTCTTTCTTCTCTTATTCTCTTTCATTTGAGTTTTTCTTTTTGTTCGTGATTCTCTTATTATGTGTTTGATTGTGTTTTATAGCAACCTGTAAAATTCCCCAGTCATTTGTAAATGTTAATCAAGGAGTAATCCATCATTACAGTTTATCTAACCGTTTTTACGAGCAAAATTTGAAAATTAGTTATTATATTACAATGAATCAAAAACGTTGTTACGTGATTCAAAATACTTTAGAACGAGCTCACACACGTACCATGACAATCCAATTCACAAATAAAACCAAACGGATCCTTATTACTTATTTCCAAGCCCAACAGGCAAAACCAAGCCCACTACTATTCAAGCCCATATTTCATTTTTCTTTTATTCTAACCGAGCCAACCTTCATTCACTTGGCCTCGATATTTTGATTATTCGACACACAAGCCATGCCACATTTTATATGGTTTGATTCACCATACTTCAGGGATTCAAGAGTGACAAACCATGCTATTTGGTTTGAACGTTTGATAGTGATGTGTCGTGTGTAGTGCAAGTTTTAAAAATTTATAAAATCAATTTATCCAATTCTCTAATCAACACATACGAGCAAGTATACTCGTCCGTAGTAGTAAAGGTGGGTATGTTGAGATCGTCCCAAGGGAATTGGGGTTTAGGTTTGCAAAATAAGTTTTGACAAAAAGGATTTTCAATCCGATTTGGTGTAAATTCTAAGGTAAGCAAAAATCAATCAATCAAAAACAAATATACTTGTGTGTAATTCCATGACAATTGTATAGAGTAATCTAACAAGTTTGGTGTGACTTGTAATGATGCACAACTTAAAATGAATGATTCACAATCAATGGTTTTTATCATGAGAAATAATCTCTAAGAATTCAATCTCCTAGTTAATTCCTTTCGGCCTTTGTTAACTAGTGCGATAATTCTATTAAACTCTTTGTTGTTTGAAAAGCATTTCTTATCTTAGGAATTCCTACGAATCCTTTCGGCCTATTCTCGTGATGAAATCATTTCCAAATCCATTTTAATGAGTTAATATGGTGCTTGTCACACACCATAGTCCATACTAATTCGTGCACTAACTTTTTGGAATAAAAACATAAAGCAAATCCTTTCGGCCTTTGTTAATCTTTAAAACTGTTTTTACCAACCAATTAAGCAAGATTAGATTGTATTTCAACAAACTCATAAAACAAGATATGATTTCATTCATCACTATGAAATAAGAATACTCCAACAATTATCACATCATACACACAAGCATAACCAAAATCACTCCATAATAATCATAATCAAACACAAGTAATCAACCATACTTTCATTCATCTTAAAGTAAAAGTAGTTCATAATAACTCAAACAAGAAATACCTAGTTGTGAAATTACAAGAACTAGAATTGTGGAACTATAGCAACCACTCTCCTTCAATCGCCTATGATCACACGTAAACAACTCCACACTTGGACACAACTCTTGAGACTTGAACTCAAGATTCCCTGGACGTTCTCACAGCAACTACAAGCTTTCGGGCAATGATAATAAGTTTAGCAAGACTTGGTGTAAGCCTTACTAGGTTTTTTGGGTTGTCACACTTGTAAACTAGCCAAGGATTCTTTAAATAAGTGAAGGAACCCTTTGGCCTCAAGCAAAAACGTCCTTAATCAGTAAATAACCAAGAAATGATAAGCCACCATGATTATGGGGCTTAAATTCGTCATTAAATGCGTTTTTGTAACTTCAGTCTCCTCCAACCGATCGGTATTGAGGTCCAACCGATCGGTTGGATCTCTCGGTAAATCACTTTTCTCCCATCCGAATCGGATGCGGGCACCATCCGATCGGATGGGCCATTCTGCCATGCATACTTTTATTTTTTCTTCCTTTTCTCGTTACGTGCTTGATCCTTTGTTGTACCACTATTTCTTTCCAAAGAACTTGATCTTTTCTTGATATATAAACATAGAAATCTTGACTTTATCAAATCCTTGAATTCTTGTGTGGTTCTTTTCTCGTTTCTTTCTCGTGATTCTTCAAATGTGCATAATTTCTTCATTTCTTCATCTTTTTATCATCTTTCCCTGTACTTGGCTATATTTACTTGCATATACACTTTTTCATGATTTAGTAACAAATATACACAAATATAACCAAATATGATGCACAAATATAACGATAACGTGACTAAAAACATGTTCATTTTGAGCGTTATCAAATCCCCCACACTTGAGTTTTGCTCGCCCTCGAGCAAGTCTAGCTTTAAGAAAAACTGAACTCAATGGCTACTTCATTATGATTTTAAAAATCCAACAACTATCCCAATGGAACAATTGTCATTTTTAACTTTTAGGTGTGAAAAATTCTTGAAACATAAACAAGTTAATTCGAGCTTGATAACATGACTAAGCTCCTCTCATAGGATTTTTAAATTCACTTAACACTCAAGGGTAAATTTAATGGCATATCACTCAATTGCTCAGACATGATTCACGTTTCTTACCATAAGCTTGTACGAGTATCAAAACAACAAAATAAAACATCAAAGAGGTCTTTTATTCGGGTTTGAGGTTAAAGGTTACGGTTACCTAGCTATTGTGCAAATATTTCATACAAGAATGTGATAGCTCGCTAACAACGAATTCTTGACTAGCCAAGCAACGGATGGTCACTAGATTGTACCTTTGGTTCGCTAACGACGTTATTTGCATAACGGATGGTCACCAAAACACGCACTAGCTCGCTAGCAACGTTTTTCAACTATTCAAAAACCCGGATGGTCACTAGAACATCCATGCACTTCATATCTAGACAAAGCCATCACTAAATCGGATGCTCGAAAGCTAACAACGAATCAAGTAATTGGTAAGGGTAAGGATAAGACATGGGAATTATTTGTGATTGGTTTCTACAAAATAAAAAACGAATAAATAAGAATCAAGTCCAAATTCCGTTCCCAACACTTTATACCTCAAATGATCACTCCACCAAACTTCTTCGATTGTCATACTTCCACATCTCATACTAACTCCTTTCTTATCAATCAATCACCAAATATATATATATATATATATATATATATATATATATATATATATATATATATATATATATATATATATATATATATATATATATATATTCTCGTCTTAGCAGATTGGCTAATCGATATCTCAAACATACTTCATCTTCCTTCATCTTCATAATAATATAACACATTGGTTATCACTTTTTTTTTTTTTTTTTTTTTCAACTTCTATCTCGTCACCCCCACACTTTGGATGAGCACACGCTACAAAAAATACAAATAAGAGTAGCGACCTCCTTCTTCAATGAAACAACATATACACATACAAAGTGTGGTCAACATGTAATCATCAAAGAATAACTAGTTTCGAACTTCAATTGAACTTGATTCGGGTAAGGCTAAGGTGTAAGGTGTAAAATCTTTTTGTATTTTTATGGATTTAATCAAAAGAAAAGATAAGGCTCAGAAAGTGTAACTAAGGGTATCTAGCGTAAAATATTAACGCTAACAAATGGGTTCCAAATACTAAGGATAACTAACCAATGCGGTCAGCAAAAATATTTTTGTAAACGGAAGGCCATTTGGTGTAAATCCTAATTTGCCTCTTATCATTTGAATATATTTTATTACTTGAAAGTAATTTTAACCATAATTAATAACACGTACAAGTTCTAGAATCAACATGATCACCGGCACACTCATAACAAAATCTAGAGCATAAGAAATGCTTTATACAAAAAGGCTTAAATCCTCACAATTTAAGGTGGGTTATAACATGTGCTAGCAATAGTTATCAATAACTCTCATTCCTTGATTAAATTCCAAAAATTTTCAAATAGCCTCATTCTTACCATTGAATCAAAATATATAAATAACTAGAACATCAAGGGCGAACCTAACTCTAGTCACTCGAATCCCAAAATTCTACTAAAACTAAAAAATTTAAAAATCATACCAATTTTTCCTATTTTCTTCCCTCCCCCACACTTAAGTTTTGCATTGTCCTCAATGTAATAAAATGAACTTAAAAGTAAAGGAAATGGGAAAATTTTAGAGAATAAAATAAAATAGAATAAAATGCTACCCGGAAAAAAATTCGCATAGATTTATTTGATCTTACGTAAGCACATGAGTTCTCCTAACTCCGAATATTGATCAACACTAAGCTTTCGTGAATTCTTCCCCTGCAAAAAAACTGCAAAAACTATACGCGAAACAAACAAAGCAAAATACTAAAATAAACACAAATAGTTCAAAACAAACCATAAATAATAAAATCCTAGTAAAGATAAGTTAAAGTAGTGGAAATAGAAATTATTCAACCAACATTGTTTTTGAAACATAACCATTGCTCAACCAAATCTTCGATGATCATCAATCATTGGCATCCATGTGTTCATCGCCATAAACCCGCTCATATTCACTCTCGTCATCATCCTCATAGTTCTCTTCATCATCAAAAACTGTAAACTTGGGCCTTTTCTTTCCAATACTTGACGAGGAACCTCCTACATCGTAACTCGAACTTCCAACTGTAGGGACTCAACCATAAACTGGCACTGGATCGGGAAATGGTGTATACCCGGGATACGGGTAAGGATATTGGCCAGGATATGGGTCATACTGAATTGGGTTGGGTGGAACATTTGGTGGATTGTAGGGTGGTACCTCATAATTAGCATCACGAGCTACATGTTGAATTATCGGCATGGAATAATCATAGTTGTAATTTTGCCTCATAATCATAGAATCTCTCCACACTTCCCTACACTCTATCTCATTCAATTCACGGTTCCAATCTCCCCATCCCGAGTCAAAACTACCCGGGGCATGAACATTCTTAATTGGTGGTGGTGGTTGATACGGTTGTTGTTGATAGGGTTGTTGTGGTGCTTCATGAGGTGCGCCCATCGTTGGTTCTGTCCAAGCTCCCAACGTCTTTGTTTTCCTATCCAACGCTTTACCGAAGCTTTTATCATCCCACGTCTCACTCTCCTTCATTTCCGAACATTTTTCCAATTCCTCATACTCAAAATAACCTAAATTTCTTGCCAACATAGTCACATAGTGACCTCCACAAATCACACTATTATCTTTTATCCCTGGTGCTCTTCTTGAAAGATACTCGGCTATTATCCAAGCCGCATTCCCGTTCTTATCCTCCTCCAACAATTTCATTAGCCATAGATCCGGTTGATTGCACTTATCCCTGCTACCTGTTCTATGCAAAACTCCCCAAGCGATCAGCTTTTGTAAAATCTTCATAATAGGACTCCTTAACTTGGATGAGTTCCTTCTACTACAACCTGGAACTCCCACTCTATTCCAATAATCCGCTAGACCCTCATAATCATTATGCTTTCTTACCAACCTTGCAAAATGAACTGGAAACAAACGATGCTTAATTTCATCTTGATCGTATAGACCAAGAACTACAGCAAACTCCGGCAAAGTATAAACATGTTCCCTACCACAGAGCCTAAACCAGATACATCTATCATTCACAACATCCACAATCTTCCTTTCAAAATAAAATGTGGAGAAAAACTCCAAACACCATTCTCGGTTAACATTCTCATAAATACTAAATGCTCTTTCCCACGAAAGATCTTCAAAACTATCACCGTCTCCCTCATAAACATACGACATCCTCATCATGTTTCTTAACTCAATCTCACAATTATACTCCGCAAATAAACTCCAATCGACTAACCTTGGTTTAGCAATTTCTCTTCCTTGTAGCTTCGAAAGACGCTCCCGAAAAGCGTGCTTTTCCTCCTTGCTCTTAACCTTGCTGAACTTCAAGTTTTCATTACTTTCAGAATTGAGAGTATATTGAACCTTACTCTTGGCATTCCTTTGTACATACTTCGTTACAATCGGATTCACTCTACCACGTGATGAACTCGAGCCACCTGAAAGATAACTCTGTAGAAAACACAAACATATGATAGTATAAGAGCATAAAAACCAAGATGACATGATTTAGAAGTCACAAAACTCGTTTGGAAAAAATTTCATTTTTATTTACCGAGAGCTCCATCCGATCGGTATTACTCACCATCCGATCAGATGGTGTAATTGTCCCAGCCCAACCGATCGGTATCTACCCGCAACCGAATCGGTTGAGGCTTTCTGACTCAAATTTTTTTTCCTTTCCCGATTTCTAATCAATTCCAACAATCCAGCTCTATCATATCCTGCATTTGATCGATCATAATGGTTTCTACATATCCCACTCGTCTCCAAACACGTTCATAACATATTCGCATGATTTCTTAACCTTCCTAGAACATATGAACACTATCAAATCAAATCTCTTCCATTGATGTGCTAATCAACAATGCATCTTCCTAGAATCACTAATCAACAACTAAATAACACCTGGAAACCATCAATTGCAATCCAAATCGATTTAAAGTTTTGACCCATTTTAATCCGAAAATTCAATCAATCAATTCTCCCTCAAAACTTAATCAATCTATCTAATTCCTTTTTGCAATGAATTCCTCAATCATTTACCCATCTATTCCACAAAAAATTACATCTTAATTCGAACTATATCAAAAATACCCAAATTTTGACCTAAATAAAGAAATTCGAATTAAAACCTAATTAGTACAAATTGATGATGTTACTTACTTGTTTAGGTGCCATAGATGATTCTTCAACACTCCTGCAACACTTAATAGACTTCTAATGGTCGAATTTTTGAATCCCAAGTTTGGTGGATTGAATGTGTGTGTGTTTTTTGTGACTCCTTATCCACCGGAATATTAAGCACAAGAAAATCGGCCAAGAAAGCTTGATATCCTATTTGGACTCTAACATTCTTTACTTCTCCCATCGCTTTTGCTCGTGAATTATCAGCCATAGTAAGATTATATTGATTTGGTTGAGGATTACCAAGTCCTAATCTCTTATACAATGGATACGGCATTACATTCACACTTGCTCCTATGTCAGCCAACGCATACATCGCATCGGTTCCATTAACTTTAATAGGTAACACAAAATTTCATGGATCGCTCTCCTTTTTAGGCAACCCATTCTTAACTATCCTTTCTCTTGCAATCTCATCAAAATTCTTATCCTCTAACCTAGCCCTTGCCATCATAACTGCATCCAACTTCTTACGATAAGTCATGTAATTATTCAACACTTCTATTACCGGCTTCTCCTCCATAAGCTCCTTAAACTTTGTTTCCAAATTTTCCAGAATTGCTTCTTTTTGCTTTTGGGTTAATGGTTGAACTATTTGTGATGTTTTTGGTGGTGAACTAGATGAAGAACTCTCATTCTTAGGGGTGGAGGGTTGGGTAAGTTTGTTCAGTGGTGTTTTCTTTCTATTCGCTTTGCCCATTTTAACAATCTCTCCCTTTCCTACCTTTTCTTCTACCATATCATCAACATCTATCCTCATCTCTCCCAATGCAAAATCAATCCTACATTTAGTCTTAACCATAAAATCTCAACCAAACACAACTTCTGGTTCATCCGCATTTCCATATTCCAAAACAACAAAATCAACTTTGAACACATGACCATGAATATTAACATTCACATCTCTCACTATCTTTCTTCCATAATCCTCATAGTTAAGCCTAACAAAACCAAGCTTACCAAGCATATCTTCCGTAATATAGTTGTCTCCATATTCCATGTTAAGCTGAGCATCCCAAGCTTTAATACCTTCCACTCCACAAGGTGTAGAGTACCTCATGAACGGTGCATCAAACTCCTTAGGTGGTGCTTGTGTAAACACAACAACTCTTTTCTCCTTAGGTGAACTAACATGACTTTCTCCAACTTCTTCTTGTTTTTCCAAATCAACCTTAGCTTCTTCCAAAATATTTCCCAAACTTTCCAATGAATCACCCGAATCTTTCAGCATCTCTTCCAAATTTCTCAAGTATTCCGAAACTCCGCTTAAACTCTCCATTCTATTTAAACACTAACTATAACATAACCACACAAAAAAAATCCAAACTATTAGCGTGAGGGTTAGTTATAATCGAGATAACTTATAAATAAAATCAAAGCAAACAAACAAACAACTTCTAACTATTAAAACTCCAAAACAACTAAAATTAAAAATTTCACAAAATTTTACCGAGGCATCCATCCGTTCGGTATTAGAACCCATCCGATCGGATAGTTGAATCGTTAAAACTCAGATTTGCCCAACCGAATCGGATGCGGGCAGCATCCGATCGGTTAGATCGAATTTCTCTATTTTTTTTTATATTTATTTTAAAAACTAAATTAAGACTCTTTTTTTTTTTTTTTTTTTTTTTTTTATTTATAAAATCTAATAATTAAAAATAAACTAATTCATTAAAAATAAAAAACACATACTTAACAACTTAATGATCTTTAAACTAATTAATTACTTTATTAACTTGATTAACCGTTAAACTCATTAACTATCACAATTAAGAAAAAACTCTAAAACTACCAATTATTAAACTAAAATTAACTATCTTAACTAAAATTAATTAAAAACATTAAAGGCATGTAAAAAAAAACTATTCTTATTACCCTATTTAATTAACTTAATTAATTCTAACACTTAAATACATTAAACATAAATACATTAAATAAACATAATAACTGAAAAATAACACTCGATCCTAAAAACTAAAAATTTTACCGAGGCCACCAACCGATCGGATGGAAATCCATCCGATTCGGTTGGCTCCGAACCAAACTTTTTTTTTTTTTTTTTTTTTTTACTTTTTTTTACTACAAAACTTATAAACTAGCAAACCAAACTACCAAGTAATTTAGACAATTCCCCGGCAGCGGCGCCAAAAAAATGATGTGTCGTGTGTAGTGCAAGTTTTAAAAATTTATAAAATCAATTTATCCAATTCTCTAATCAACACATATGAGCAAGTATACTCGCCCGTAGTAGTAAAGGTAGGTAAGTTGAGATCGTCCCAGGGGAATTGGGGTTTAGGTTTGCAAAATAAGTTTTGACAAAACGGATTGTCAATCCGATTTGGTGTAAATTCTAAGGTAAGCAAAAATCAATCAATCAAAAACAAATATACTTGTGTGTAATTCCATGACAATTGTATAGAGTAATCTAACAAGTTTGGTGTGACTTGTAATGATGCACAACTTAAAATGAATGATTCACAATCAATGGTTTTTATCATGAGAAATCATCTCTTAGAATTCAATCTCCTAGTTAATTCCTTTCGGCCTTTGTTAACTAGTGCGATAATTCTATTAAACTCTTTGTTGTTTGAAAAGCATTTCTTATCTTAGGAATTCCTACGAATCCTTTCGGCCTATTCTCGTGATGAAATCATTTCCAAATCCATTTTAATGAGTTAATAAGGTGCTTGTCACACACCATAGTCCATACTAATTCGTGCACTAACTTTTTGGAATAAAAACATAAAGAAAATTCTTTCGGCCTTTGTTAATCTTTAAAACTGTTTTTACCAACCAATTAAGCAAGATTAGATTGTATTTCAACAAACTCATAAAACAAGATATGATTTCATGCATCACTATGAAATAAGAATACTCCAACAATTATCACATCATACACACAAGCATAACCAAAATCACTCCATAATAATCATAATCAAACACAAGTAATCAACCATACTTTCATTCATCTTAAAGTAAAAGTAGTTCATAATAACTCAAACAAGAAATACCTAGTTGTGAAATTACAAGAACTATAATTGTGGAACTATAGCAACCACTCTCCTCCAATCGCCTATGATCACACGTAAACAACTCCACACTTGGACACAACTCTTGAGACTTGAACTCAAGATTCCCTGGACGTTCTCACAGCAACTACAAGCTTTCGGGCAATGATAATAAGTTTAGCAAGACTTGGTGTAAGCCTTACTAGGTTTTTTGGGTTGTCACACTTGTAAACTAGCCAAGGATTCTTTAAATAAGTGAAGGAACCCTTTAGCCTCAAGCAAAAACGTCCTTAATCAGTAAATAACCAAGAAATGATAAGCCACCATAACTATGGGGCTTAAATTCGTCATTAAATGCGTTTTTGTAACTTCAGTCTCCTCCAACCGATCGGTATTGAGGTCCAACCGATCGGTTGGATCTCTCGATAAATCACTTTTCTCCCATCCGAATCGGATGCGGGCACCATCCGATCGGATGGGCCATTCTGCCATGCATACTTTTATTTTTTCTTCCTTTTCTCGTTACGTGCTTGATCCTTTGTTGTACCACTATTTCTTTCCAAAGAACTTGATCTTTTCTTGATATATAAACATAGAAATCTTGACTTTATCAAATCCTTGAATTCTTGTGTGGTTCTTTTCTCGTTTCTTTCTCGTGATTCTTCAAATGTGCATAATTTCTTCATTTCTTCATCTTTTTATCATCTTTCCCTGTACTTGGCTATATTTACTTGCATATACACTTTTTCATGATTTAGTAACAAATATACACAAATATAACCAAATATGATGCACAAATCTAACGATAACGTGACTAAAAACATGTTCATTTTGAGCGTTATCAGATAGGCAAACGAATCACAAAGCTAAGCTCCATTCAACAACTTTACAAACACATCTAAGTGTTAACCAACACACCAAAACAGGTATTCACCTAAGCCTTGCTTTGTTACCTAGTCAAAAATGATTCCATAAGCTTCACCACATGTTTTCTAGATTATTTGGTCACGTCTACAAGTCATGTGGACTTATAACATGTCGAAATATATATGGATTGAGCCACTTGACTCTAAACCGAAGCTCACACACTAGCACCTTTCTTAAATTAATTAATGACACTCAAGTGCCTAGCAATTTTGATTCCCCAATCCTCTATCCTAATCCCCTCGGCATCACTTCATCCCAACTTGTGTGTTTAAAATAAACTATAACTAGTTCATGCATATAGCATATATGTATACACACTCATACATTCACAAACAAATATCACCAAAATATTCTAAGTATTTTCCCCCTACCGAGTCCATTCGAGTAGCAAGAGCCAAGTTTCTAGGTGTTCATTCCATTTTCCAACTTGCAAACTATTGATCTCGATTCTTTCGTGGGTGTTTAGACGAGCTACGTGCAAAACTTTCGATCCTTGATTCTATTTCAACGTCCTCACCACCCTTAGTTGGTGTAGTAAGTCGTTCGACTACTCTTCTATACATACACATATTTTTCATAGTTTATGCACATTTATATTCCATACATATCATTTACTAGCTTTCGTTATATATTTTTGTACTCTCGTTATCTATTTTATCTAAAAATTTGACCTCCTAAATCTTTGGATGGCTATAAATGAAGTACCATAATCATTGATACCTAATATAAACAGTTAATAAGATATCGAGACCCATTTTGTAACCATGTTAAATATAGAACCTTAAAAAGTCATATAATCATATTGGACCACTTGGTCATATCGACTAGAACACAAGCCATAAAACCAATTCTAAATGTGTAACCTATCGAGCTAACAACTCAACCCATTTCTTCATAATCTAAACTAATAAGCTGTGTTAATAAGCTCCCTTGATAAGCACATGAACTACCTTTTCGAACCTATAAGTTACACGCCCTCGAAACAGTTTATAAAATTTAAAAGTTATCGAGTGGGCCTTAAAGCCCACTAAGCTCAAATAAGCACTTCACGATAAGCAGTTTTAAAGGCAGACTTGATAAGTTAAAAGTGACATATTTTAAGCCCATAATCAATCCCAATCGAATTTAAACCCATTGGACCATTAAAAATGTTAACGGGCCTGTTTTAAATTCCTTAAGGCCCAATAACGCAAAAATAAACTCTTTTCATTTATTAAGCTGTTTTATAAACTTAAATAAGCTGTTTGAGACTTATGTAATAATCAGAAATACTAAATTCTAAGATTTGTGATTTTTGGACTATAAATGCAAATATTATGCCAAACGGGTTAAAAGTGTAACTTTCATATAAATTAGTGTCAAAACTGTCGTTTTAGTAAATTAAGGATAGGAAATAAATATTCAGTAACCAGGAGTGTTAAAATGTCATATTTGAATCATCTAGACCAAAAATGTAAATATAATATAACCTTGGACTAAAAATGTAAAAGTTTAACCGTTAGGGTTAAAAGTGTAAATTTCATATAACCTGAAGGATCATTCAGTAACTTTAATTCTATATATATTCACACTATTTTTTTATACATTTTTATCCTAAAAAGGCATTTATACATTTCGTAAGAATTGTTTAAAAGACAATACGTGTATATATATATATATATATATATATATATATATATATATATATATATATATATATATATATATATATATATAACGAAACTTTTCACTATAACATAACTTATAATCCACTAACTTTTGAAGAGACGATATCTACGGATTCAATTAACATAAAAACAAGATAATATTATATATAATATTATTTTTGAACTTTAAGCATTTTAAGCATATCATCCATCCTCGCCACAAACCATTTCGTTATCCGATACTATTTCCACAATCATTATTCGTGTTAAACTAAGCTTAAACTATCAAAATCTCAGACTTCCCTATTATTCAGGTCGTGTGTTGGAGCCGTTCCCATATTACATTTGACGTCACATTATCTTTGTCAACTACAGCCGAGGTGAACTCATAGTCTCACTTTTATCTTTTATATTTTCAACTCGTGGGGAGATACATGCTACAAAACAGAACACAAGTATTTTCTGTATGCTATACCTGATTGATATTGCCTAAGTTACCACTATTGCCAAAAGCCCCTCACATCATGAACCATTAATCACTTGCGAGTGAACGCGAATATAGTGAATAGATCTATTGGAGGCTAACCGCCTATTTGAACTAGCCGGAAGGATAGCCTTAGTTGCTAGCCGGACTAGTCAAATGCACTTTATTTGAAAGAAATAGGAAGATGGCAATCTCCTACACGAGGGCCTCATACCATTTCGATGGTGTATTTTACTTATATCATTTCTATAATACTCTTTAAGGTTTGCGTGTCATGAAACTTAGGGCAATATACCGAACTGCAATATTACTGTTTCTACTATGATTGTGTTTCTATGCAATTATACAAATTGAGACTTGTGTTCAAACTGATTATTATATACAAACACTATGAATTCACTCAACAATTTCGTTGATTTTTAGCATGTTTATCTCAGGTAACTAATAGAGCACTTGAGGCACGGAGTGGGCAATAAACTGATGGTTTTTGGTGTCAAATAAACACTATCATTCATTTTAAACTATTATATCATTGATATACTAAACTATGGAATCCATTTTGTTTGAATTATTAAGTGAATGATAATAACTTTCAAAATGCCTTTTTTGAGTCATTTTCTATGATTATGACTGTGATCTTTTAAGTAATACCACAATTAGTCTTCCGCTATTAAGTTAAAATTTAGGGGGTGTTACATGTTTCGCCGACTTCCTTCGTCATATCCTCGAAACTGTATTTTCCTAACGTCCACACGAGATATAAATGTTTACTTCTTATTCCGCCATTGAAATCTAAATCTTTTTACATTAACACGAGCATTCAAAGAACGCTACCTTATAAATTGCTTAAGGATTATTTCTGAAACATGTTACTTATTGGGTTGTGCCGATCTCGTACCGTTGTGCTCTACTACTTTTGATATCGTTGTGCCTTACTAATTGATGCTAGTTGCGATATCTTGCATTGCTGCATACTGAGGTGAGTCCATAGCCCCACTTTTTACTTGCTTAAACTGTTTTATAAGCTAGGGTGAGATACATGCTACTGTTTTTACGATGATCACAATCGTTTAAAAACTGTTCTTTGAACTGGAAACTTTGCTGAACATCTGATATTCACTAAGTACCGTCCTTGCCAAAAGCAAGTCCCTCGAGCATGCACCATTAATCACTTGCGAGTAAGCGCGAATATAGTTTATAGGCCTATAGGATTTGACCATCCCGTCATGTTGACTAAGGTCGGTCCGCATGTGATGTACCATATTTGAGTTACCTTGGTATTTTGCAAGATACCTAGCTCTGGGGGCAATTATTATATTAAGAAATCCGCGGTTACTGTCGACTTACGCCAGGGTTACTGGTGCCAGTTAACGTTTTGTGTGTCATGAGCTTAGTGCAGTGGTAACATCTGAACTTATGGGTGCATAACAACGTAACTCGCTTTCTTTTAAACTTGTAACATTGTGATCAACTGCTTTACTGTAAACCTATGAATTCACTCAACCTTTTTGTTGACTTTTAGCATGTTTTATCTCAGGAGTTAGATCTTTTCCGCTGCATATCTTACTTTTGGAGAAGCTTGGCGAAGGGCATGGCATGGTCATAGAAGACTCTGAAAACTATTTGGGACCGCTTTAAATCCTTTTATGGGCCTATATTTTCCGCACTATTTTTAAATAATGTAAATTGAATGTTTTCAATTATGAATTTTCTTCTAAAACGGTTTTAGTAAAACCGTTCTTTGAACCTTGTGTTGTGATAACAGTCGAATAGCACCCCACGGCATGTATGCTTCCGCTGATCCAATTTCGGGGTGTTACATTGACCAAGGCCGGAAACATGTGATGTACTATATTCGAGATTTACTACGTATCTGGCAAAGTACCTAATTGGGGGCAAATTGTTATATTATAAATTCCGCGGTTACTGTCGACTTACGCCAATGTTATTGGTGCCGGTTAACGTTTTGCGTGTCATGAGCTTAGCAACTGTTTGACGCTTACCTGATATCTGTATTTGTTACTTATATATTCCAGATTTGAAAATCTTGTGTTCAACTACTTTACATTTAAACCTATGGATTAAACTCAACCTTTATGTTGACTTTTTAGCATGTTTTATCTAAGGTAATTGATGTATACTATACTGGCACTGGGAGTGGCAAGAGACTATCGATGGCTATCTATCTACTTTTTACTACCTTTTATCATTCGAAAAACCCTTTTAAAATTGTATCTTTTATTCCGCTGCATATGATGTTTGAGAATCTTTTGAACTTCAATGTTTATTTATATTTCGAATGATATGTTTTTATTAAAACGACTTGTTATGAGGTTGTTTTCTATGATTGTGAATGTCTTACCTGTAAGTAATACCCCAAACTATGTTCCACTGCCATATTCCGAGTTGGGGGTGTTACAGATTGGTATCAGAGCCACTGTTTATAGAGAACGAGGTCATATTTTTCTCGACTATAAACATTTTCGTGTCAAAACGTTTTCATAATTGATAGCCATCAGCCCTCCGTGCCACTTCGCTCTTTTATCACTTTATTAATACTTTCATGTATGCATGCTCTTACACTATTATATACTTGGATTTTCCGCTGTTACCTTACTCCATATAAAACTTTTTTTAATGTATATATATATAAATTTGGTTGGGATCTTTATATTTTCCAATACTCCTTGTAGAGTATCATGTCTACACCCTACCGACCCGATCAGTTACCAGTTGCACCCCTTAATCCCGCACTTGCACCACCCAGTCCAGAGGATGATATGGATCCTATCGATGCACCTTACTTTGAGGATGATGATGAGATGGGGGAAGATGATGAGATGATGATGATGATGATGATGATGATGATGACGATGAGGAGCCCATGGAGGAGGAGCAGGAGGCTCACCCTATGCCACCTTCGCCCGTAGTGTCGGACATTACTTATGAGTCTGATACAACAGATACGTTGGGTCATGCACTTGTTACCCAGGAGATATCTGGTCCATCACCTACGTTTGAGATTGGTGAGTTGATGTGCCCGTTTCGAGTGCAAGTTTTAAATTTATAACACGATCTACCAATAATTCAAACGAAACACATACGAGCAAGTATACTCGTCCGTGTGTAGTAAGAGGTGAAATGGTAAGCCGAGGTCGTTCACAGGGATTTGTTTGGTTTTTGGGATGTGAGTTTTGAATATAATATCAATCTTGTTCAACGATTCTAATAGCAAGCAAATAATGATGATTTAAATTCAATATATATAAAAACTACACTTGCCTAGACTAGTTTTGCACAATTATCTTGATATGATTATGACAATGATTCCATTTGATTATGATCAATGAATTAGGTGGTGTTCTAATTCGACTAATGGGTATACTAATCCTATTGCTTCCAACACTTTCAATCCTCATCAAGATTTTAAGATAACAAAAACAATATTTAAGATTTGATCAACCAAGACTAACACAAATCAATCACTTGATTCGCTTTCGTTTCATAAGAAATTGACAACCACACTATTTTAGTTTTCCAAGTTTAACCAAGTTACTTATGAAATGGTCAATACATAAGGTAACACCCTCATAGACAAAGGTTTACAACTAATTGACTAACAATGTCTTTTTCAACCCATTACACTATTAGTAATTAACCAAACTTGATAACTTTTTGGTGGAGAAAACTCCTAATAGTACAATACGATCTTAGTATTAGCTTTTCGTTTAACTAGAACCATGGATTCATAATCAACCAAGAATCATGTCACAAACATCATCTAGGCAAGTGCACAAGGCACTTAGCCACTCATGGCAAACAAAGAAATAACCACAAGAATTTTATCACTAGAAAACATGATTAAAAAGTCTTACAAAAGTTGTAATGATGATTACAAGATTTAGGAACTCTTGTGAGATGATCAACAAAGATTCCTTGAATGATTAAATTGATGATTGGTGAATGTAAGCTTCTTCTTTTCCTGCGTTTTTCTTCCCTTGTCGCCCCTTGAGAGTGTGAAGATGAGTTGTAGTAGTTGTTGATTATTGATTAGTTATCTTTAGATAATTGTTGGTTTCTTTCTCTTGGCCAAGCCTCTCTATTAATAAGATGACACCCCTTGGTCACCAAGCAAAATACTTGAGCCCAAAGTGTCATAAAAATTCTGCACTTGGAGTAATTAAGGAGTAATGACATCCCACATGAAGAGTTAGTTTGATGAACTCAAATAAGTACATTTTATTACTATCATTTATCCTATTAATTTGACTTGCTTTACTATATTATGTATGAGGATTGATACTTAATCGTTTACTTTTGTAATTCTCAGGTAAAAACAAGCATTTGGTGAAACTTAGCGATTTTGGACTAATTATGGAGCAAAACATGCATAAAGTTAAGAGTCTACTGAAATGAAGAAGATCAAGACTAATCTGCTCCAGATGCGCCGCATCTCACTCATGACATGCACCGCATCTCTATGAAGATATCACCAGATACGATCCAAGATACAAGAGGACATGCACCGCATCTAATCATGAAGTTACGCCGCATCTTCTGGCGGTGTACGAATATTCCTGAATATTATAATCTTGGACCCCACGCGAAGTTAAGTCAATGCGCCGCATCTACTTACTAGATGCGCCGCATCTTCCCTCAGACAGAAACTATAAATACCCCAAGACCAGACGAATTCTGAGCTTTTGTCAGACATATATCAGAACCGAAGAGCAGAACCCTAGGACGAATTCAGTCAAGGAGGCAGCACAAGACACACCAAACGAAGATACAAGAGCTGTAAGAAGGTGCTGCATGTGTTTAATTCATTAAGTAGTTTTGTTTTATTGTGTTAGCAAACTTTAATTCATCAGGATTGGTGGCTTGTGTAATGTGACAACGAAAGATTGCACTCCCTTTAATACTTGCTTTCCCATCAATTAAAGTTTATATGTTGATGTCTTTGGTTACTACTTATTAGTGCATTGATAACCTCTGTGTTTATTAGTGGCTTGCGGACATTTGACTGCGGAAAATAATGTGGCTCCCACGGTTATTACTAAATTGATCACTTAGGAATAACTTTTAGACATAAGTAATCATTAAGGGTTTACTCGCCGATAAGATTAGGACCAACGAGAAAGGGTTAACTACATACACTTCATATAAAGCTATCAATAAAACAAGTGACAATCTACTTAATTATAAGGACAGCCCTCTTATTGTCTCAAGTATTTATTTGTGTACGTGTGTGCTACTTGCTGATTCGTGCCTATTGGTTTATTTTATTATTTAATTGCAAACAAATCGTGCCAGTCTCTCAGGCTGAAACCCCCTTGCGTTAGGATATTAAAATACTGATTAGAATAACGAGATAATACGTTCCACTCTTAGTGATCGACACTCTACTTACCATTATATTCATACTGACCGGGTACACTGCTCGTTAAGTGTGTGTGTTATTGATAAGTCGGCTAAATATAAATTTAAAACTTGAGTAGGCATTAAAACTGCTAAACCGCAACGACACATCACGCGCATCAAGTTTTTGGCGCCGTTGCCGGGGAGTGAATTGTTATTATCTGTTAATTTGATTAGTATTTTAATTAGGTTTTTCTTTTTATTAGATTAATTGCATCATTGTATTATTTTGCATATTTGTTGTATTGTGTGTTAATTGTTTTCTTTTATTTTTGTGTGTTTATTTTTGTTTGTGTGTTTTTATTTGTTTTTATTTTTCGTATTTTTTCTGTTCTGCTATCGTTGTACTGTGCTAAATCAAACGATACGGCGCATCTGATCTCTCAGATACGGCGTATTGCGTTTAATTTTTATAAAATACAACGCGTTTAATTAATTCGATACGACGCATCTTTTCCCCAAGATACGGCGTATCTGTTTTTAATAAGAATTTGTTTTTTCTAAGCGATAAAGTAATACGACGCATCTGTTTTAGCAGATACGGCGTATTTGGTTTTGATAAAAAAAAATTTTTTCTAAACGTTAACGCCATACGACGCATTTGCTTTAGCAGATACGGCGTATCTATTATTTTAATTAAAAACAGTTTGCGAATTATTAAACAGATACGACGTATCGATCTCTGTCGATACGGCGCATCTTCTGAATCAAAAATCTTGTATTTTTAAACGTAACGAAAATACGGCGCATTAACTTTCGTTAATACGACGCATTTAATTTTAAATAAATATCGATTTTTGATTAACTAATTCGATACGGCGCATTCATAAATTCAAAGCGGCGTATCTATTTTCTGGATAAAGTCTGATTAAATTTTATCGATTATAAGATACGGCGTATCCAACACTTTGGATACGGCACATCGTCTGCAGATATCAGCTATTTGTATTCATATATCCGTTTCTAAATTCATTAATTTTTCTTCTTAGCGAACAGATCCTACTGATGTTTTTGTGATTATTTCAGAAGGAAAATGGAAGGATTCGGAGAACTAATTGACTTCGACTTCGAAGCCAATTTTATGAACGATGTATTAGTGCATGAAAAATCACCCGAACATTACAATGGGGACTACATTGAACTTAATGACCTTAATGGACCATTAGAATCCAATGACCTATTCATGGATGATGCGGAATCTGAGTTAGAAGAAGGAGAAATTCTTGATAGTCCAAAAATTAACGTTATTAATACTAGGAATTACGATGAATTTGAGGGGTATGATGGTTCTTGGGACTATGGTAGAAAGATCCACGCCGATTGTGCTTACAATTTGCAATTCACATGCATGATTGGGTACAAGTGTATTGACGCCAATTTCTTTCCTACTTTACCAATCAATGTCATGTCAAGAAAGTTTTACAATTCCATTATGAGAAATAAAGTGGAGTATAAGGGAAAGAATGTAGTTGGTGCCTTCATTAATGTCCCGATATTCGTTGGGCGCTTTACTATTGTAACTGAGTTCGCCGTTGTTGATGACATGAATGCCTATTGTGACAGCAATATGGGTGACGTGATTGTTGGAAAACCATTTTGTAGGGAGATCACTATTAATGCAAAACGATTTGAAGGAACGATCACCTTCCAATGTGGAAACGACATTATCACTTATATGATGCCCCGAACTCATCCTAGATTTAAACATGCCACTAGTAGGATCTGCTACAAATTTTCTCCATTCCTTTTTATTAGTGATGATGACATGAAGAGAGGGATTGAGTACCCATATCAAATAATGGATGGATTCTACAATGGAGTTTTGAATTTGGGACATGAATATATACGTGACGATTTAGTTGCTAAATGGATCCTACGTGGCCATGTAGGAATCAATGATCGATATTAAAGAGCTGAACGTGAGTCTAACTTGAAGACTCTGGAATAAAGACAAGTGCTGGCCGGGAGACAACCCGAAGAATTTCTATTATTCTGTTTTCTGTGTCGAGTCAGTCAGGCCCGCATGAGGATACGGCGCATCTCAATTCTGAGATGCGACGCATCTCCTGCAATGGTCATATCTTATTTTAATTTTTCTGCATTTTTATTTTCGACTTTAAAACTATTTATCAGTTTATTTAATGCGGCGCATCCCTGGTTAAGGATGCGGCGCATCTTTATTCTGATCCGTATTAATTCCAGGCTCGATACGGCGTATCTTCTTCCATAAGATACGGCGCATCGACTGACCTGATGATTTTCAGTTTTAATTTTTATATTTTATTTTTATCTAACTACTAATGTATTATGCAAGTTTGAACCTTTCTTATCTTAGGTGTGTTTTAAAGTATTGATGGTATTATAGTTTCCTGGATTTCATGTGGATACATCAAGTATGAAGCTTTAACATTCTAATCCACAAGAAAGATGATTTTTGCTCAAATACAAATGGAGGATCATACCGAGCAAATCTCAGGGGAGTTTTTCTGTTCTAATTCTTTTATTTTCCAGTTTTTAACCTTTTATACAAACAACGAGGACGTTGTTTAACTTAAGTGGGGGGATTGGAGAATTAGAACACTTAACATTTACTTGTCCTAAACTTTTTCAAAAATTATGCTTAAAATGTGCTTAATATATCAAACTTAAAAATTTTTAGCATGTTTTTGTTTAAGATCTAAGTTGCATAGCTGCACACATGACGTTATTTTCAAAAATTGTGATTTTCCAAAATTCACAAATCTATGAGTGTGCCGGTGACTTGTAAACTTTAGAACTTGGCTTGTATACTATTCGAGACCACCATAATGAGTATTATTTATATAATTGGAATGACTTGTCTAAATTGATAAAATTCTAGGATTACACCCAAATAGCCTTTATATGTTATGTGTTATTAGCTAACTACACTGGTTAGTTAACCCCCGTATAAACCCTTTTGTTACTCTCATTTTTAGAGTAAGATACCCCAAGAAAAACACTCAGAGCCATTCCTTTCGTTTCTTACACCTATGTTTAAAATGTTTCGTTACACCCTTACACCTTAGCCTACCCTGTAGATTAGAATCCGTGGTTGGTTAATTGCTATAGGCAAAGTGTGTTTCCTTACATTACCTGTGTTCGCGTGCGTAATTCATTATCTTTGGTTAGGTCGGGAAATTGCACAATGCAATTGGAGTGAAAGTAAATATTGTATATCTTTGAGTTTGTTTTTCGTGTGTTTACTACTTTCACTATTACCGTTATTTCTGAAGTATGAGAAATATGGAAAAATTATCCAGAATTATCATTATAGTGATGTGGTGAAATTTTACACATCTATGTCTATGTTTACAAAAAAAAAAAAAAAAAAAAAAAAAAAAAAAAAAAAAAAAAAAAAAAAATCGAAAAAAAATAAAGAAAAGAAAAAGAAAGAAAGAAAAGTTGGAAGTTTGTTTCAACCAACTTATGTAAAGTTATGTAAGTGGTTCATATGGCCACTATTTGTTGTACTATATTTATGGATTGAATGGGAATTGGCAGTTATGGGAACGCCAATTAAGGTTTATTCTTTGATTAAGATCTTGTTGAGTATAATTCGTGTCTACCTAAAGCGTGTGTTTCAAGTGTTAAAGCGTGAGTTATTCGATGATATGAGTCTTATTCATGGGATGGTTGGGATAGTGATTAACCACACTTAGGATTTTAATTTATTTGTTTTGTTTATTTTTCATTTTACACCAATTTATATCCCAAATGTTATCCATGCCCTTTATTATTCTTTATCCAACCAAACCTTTGATTTATTGAGATTAGGGATTTGAGCAATCTTAAGTATCGTAGTTGTGGATTCGGCTATGTATTTATGATTTTGTCGCCCTTTTTGATATATTATTATTGGTAAAGTTTGGACCTATCTTTAGCCTATTCGAGTTAAGGATTTGAGCAATTGCAAGTATCGTGTTCGTGGATTCGATCATGTATTTGTGATTTTGTCGCCTTTTCTGGAATTTGAGATCGATAGTGAATAAGAATAATTAACCCTTAAGCCTACAAACCCTTTTTACCGCTTTAGACTTGTTATTCCTTGGCTTTAGTGGAGGAGATGTGTATACTTGCCAAGCTTATGATAGAATATTCGTCGCGACTGGACAGTTAAACGATTAGATTTGCTTTTATCAAATTATTTATTTATACTTCTAATTCGTTAAAGTGTTTAGTTGTGTGATTATGAAATAAACGAATACATGCTTAAATATAAAAATAAATCCTAACATCTTTTAGGATACATTTTCATAAGAGAAATTCTAAGGTTTACTTGGGGACAAGTAAAGTTCAAGTGGGGGGATATTTGATGAACTCAAGTAAGTACATTTTATTACTATCATTTATCCTATTAATTTGACTTGTTTTACTATATTATGTATGAGGATTGATACTTAATCATTTACTTTTGTAATTCTCAGGTAAAAACAAGCATTTGGTGAAACTTAGCGATTTTGGACTAATTATGGAGCAAAACATGCATAAAGTTAAGAGTCTACTGAAATGAAGAAGATCAAGACTAATCTGCTCCAGATGCGCCGAATCTCACTCATGACATGCGCCGCATCTCTATGAAGATATCACCAGATACGATCCAAGATACAAGAGGACATGCGCCGCATCTAATCATGGAGTTACGCCGCATCTTCTGGCGGTGTACGAATATTCCTGAATATTATAATCTTGGACCCCACGCGAAGTTAAGTCAATGCGCCGCATCTACTTACTAGATGCGCCGCATCTTCCCTCAGACAGAAACTATAAATACCCCAAGACCAGACGAATTCCGAGCTTTTGTCAGACATATATCAGAACCGAAGAGCAGAACCCTAGGACGAATTCAGTCAAGGAGGCAGCACAAGACACACCAAACGAAGATACAAGAGCTGTAAGAAGGTGCTGCATGTGTTTAATTCATTAAGTAGTTTTGTTTTATTGTGTTAGCAAACTTTAATTCATCAGGATTGGTGGCTTGTGTAATGTGACAACGAAAGATTGCACTCCCTTTAATACTTGCTTTCCCATCAATTAAAGTTTATATGTTGATGTCTTTGGTTACTACTTATTAGTGCATTGATAACCTCTGTGTTTATTAGTGGCTTGCGGGCATTTGACTGCGGAAAATAATGTGGCTCCCACGGTTATTACTAAATTGATCACTTAGGAATAACTTTTAGACATAAGTAATCATTAAGGGTTTACTCGCCGATAAGATTAGGACCAACGAGAAAGGGTTAACTACATACACTTCATATAAAGCTATCAATAAAACAAGTGACAATCTACTTAATTATAAGGACAACCCTCTTATTGTCTCGAGTATTTATCTGCGTACGTGTGTGCTACTTGCTGATTCGTGCCTATTGGTTTATTTTATTATTTAATTGCAAACAAATCGTGCCAGTCTCTCAGGCTGAAACCCCCTTGCGTTAGGATATTAAAATACTGATTAGAATAACGAGATAATACATTCCACTCTTAGTGATCGACACTCTACTTACCATTATATTCATACTGACCGGGTACACTGCTCGTTAAGTGTGTGTGTTATTGATAAGTCGGCTAAATATAAATTTAAAACTTGAGTAGGCATTAAAACTGCTAAACCGCAACGACACATAACGCGCATCATAGTTCAATAAAGATAGCCATTAAATGTGCCAGCAATTGTATCAACCCAAGGTTGAAGGTCTCAACCTAAGGTTCAGATTCCAGCCCAAGGTTTGGAGTAAGGTTGGCATGACTTTGTTGAACCTTGGGTTGAACTTAAACCTTCAATGTATTTCTTGAACCTTTGGTTGAAGAAGCAAGCCCATAATTCTTTATATATAACTTTTCATTCATTTCATCAATTCTTGATCTTTTCTTGAACTTGGAAATCATTTCAATCTTGATTCTTTATCTTTAACGATCCTTCCAAAGCCTTGATTGAGAGAAGAATCTTACGTTTGTGCAAAAGCTCTTGATTTAACACTTTTCTTCATCTTTTTAGCCATTTACTTGAACTTGATTGTACCTGAACCTAAATACATCTTTTGTACCTTTTTAAGCATAATATGTTCACAAATACAACCAAATACAATGCATAAACATAGAAATAACGCAACTAAAACATGTGCAAAATGAGCGTTATCAAATCCCCCACACTTACATTTTGCTTGCCCCCAAGCAAATCTTGCTTTTAGAAATAAATCTACATGATATAAATTATAATGATTCTAAAAATGAGATGCAAATCCATCAAGTACAAGTACAAGATAAGATCCATCTTTTTAAGCTTATAGGTGAAATGTCGAGATGTTTGACAATACCTTAATGATTCTCTTGCTTGATAACATGTTAAAACACCTCACGAAAAAGAAATGATGTTTAATTCACTCAACACTCATTTGTTCAGTAGGTGAGTATATAAGAAAATAACACTCATTGCTCAGTCATGATCTAAATATTACCATAAGCTTGTACAAGAAACAAAACTCCACCGACGTGGCGTAAGCACCAAGTATAATGATATGTGTCTAAATACACATATATTTTGTATTATTTAAACCCACAAAACGACCAAAAACACGCAAATGACTCACAAAATGGTACAAATATCATGAAAATGTGTTTTTATGTGATTCAGGTACAAAAGATTGAAAAACAAGTGAAAAATGATCAATTTCACAACAATTGTCATTTTCAGTCCCTGGAGTTTCACAAATTGTCAAAACTAGTCCCTGAAAGCTTAAAATGAATTAAAAGTCAACTTTAGTCCTTGGATAGTCAAAAATGTTCACAAATGATCCTTGGATGAAAGTTTACATAAATTGGCAACTTTTACCCCTCAAGTTACAAAATTGGCAAAATTAGTCCCTGGGTTTTATAAAATGGAAATTTATCAAATTAAACCCTTGAACTATTCATGAATGACAATTTGGAACAATTTTGATAACTTTTGAAATATTACAATTTCACCCCTAAACTTTGGAAAATTACATAAATGGTCCCCGGGTGTTTTAAATTGTAATAAAAACAATAAAGGTCCTTTGGTTTATCTAACTTGGCAGGTTTAGTCCTTGAATGAAGTTTGAAAAGTTGGCAATTCAGGTCCCTCAATTTTCAGCATATTACAAATATGGTCCTTGTGATTTAAGCTACTAAACCAACCGGACCCAAAATAATACCAAACCAACCCATCCTATTTACCCAAAACCAAAATCCAAATCCTATTAACTAAACCCAGCTGATCCTAACCCAACAAACAAACCCACCCATTATCTTGGCCCAACATCTAACAAGCCCACTTCACGTTTAAACTAAGACGGGGTCAAACCAAAGTTTGACCCGTCTTCTTCTTCCTTATCTCCCCGCCAAAACCAGACAGTCACCCCTAGTTTTACCCACTGATTTCACCAAACCACCTTATCCTGACAACCCCCCTCCTCCAATGCTTATCCCTTACACCCCATGTGCTCAGATGAGTTAAAAACCCACTTGTTCCATTTTCCCGCCAAAATTACACTGGATGGCTGAGATCAATTCAAGACAATTAAATGGTGGGGATATGCTCGGATTTGATCAAGGATTCATTTGGGATTGCTATAAAAGGAAGAGATGCATCACAGGAATAATTGTCAAGTAGTTTATGACCATAGTAGTGTAGAAAATTAGTGTAATGTTATTTCAGTCTTATTTAATGTTATCAGTAGTAATTCTAGTTTATTTTAAGTAATTTATTACTTTTGTATTGTAACAATATTAAGTAGTAATAAAATATCAAGTTTCCAAATTTCTTGTTCAATTCGTATTAAGCTATTAGTTAATCTAGTAGCTTATTTTATGTTTATATAAGCTCATTTAAGCTTCTCATAGCTTTTTGTGAGTTTATCATTAGATTAAATCAGTTCTATTTAAGATTTGAGAAAAAGTCAATGAAAGTCAACTGGGAGGTGTAATAAGCTGTTTCTTGGGGTTATAAGCTAAACTGGATGGCTTTTCTGGTTCTTAACTTGTTGACAACAAGCTAGGAAGGGTTTTTGATCCTTTGTTCATGTTTCTTTGCTTCATCAGTTGTAAGCTTTTTTCTCATTTTTTGTTTATTTTTGCATTTTACTGTTACACTGCTTATTTAGTGCTTATTATTATTGTTATCTGCTTTTTATTAGTTTTTAAGTGTATTTGATCTATCTTATCAGTAGTTATTAGCTTTTTCTTTATATTACTTAAAAATCATATAAAAAGTCAAAAACAGCCAATAAGGCATTAGCTTATTAATCTGCTTAATTTTTAGTATAAAGTCACTTTTTATAGTTTGTTTAACTTATTAGTAACATTAGAATCAGAATTATAGTGAAAAACAGCCTGCTTCTTTGGAAAATACCCAAACAGTCCCTGGAAAGGAGTGTTTGGTTTAGGGCAGTTTCAAGGGCAAAACCCATTGTTACTGTTCATTGACCATTGGATTAAGTTTGTTCCAGCTTAATTCAGCCCTTATAAGCTATTTTTAAGTTTTTATAAGTTAGATAGATAGATATAGTAGTTGTACATGTGCTATGTTCATTTTAGACCTCAAAACTATCAAATAAGCCACAAGCTGCATTAAGCTCTTTTGGCACTCAAACTTGGCTTCTCTGAGTCCCTTATAACCCATCTAGTGAGTACCCAAAAGCTTAGAACCTCTGCATAAGGCTACACTAAAAATTCAGCCACTTCAGTAAACTTACTGCATTTTTGCGTATTTGGTGGTTCTGGGCTGATTTTCGGCGATTTTTCATTTCTTCGTCGTAAGGAGTTAGAACCTGAAATTTTTGGTGCATATAGCTCCCCAGCTTGTGTACATCTAGGATTTTTTGTTTGAATTTTAGACCTCATTAAAGCCACTAAACCAGGCCTCGAAAAAGGGCAGTTTTACCCTGCTCCACAAGTACAACAGCAGACCAGTTTTTGGATCGAGCTTGTTGAGAGCTTTTCTACCTTAAGCCATAGCTTTTTCTTGTATTCTTAGCTTCTTTAATAGTAACTCAGTCCCTTTTATCTTTTTCTTTTAGCTTATAATTTATTTTATAGCTTATAGCTTAATTAGAAGTTTCTAAGTTTTTAAAAAACCTAAAAAACCAACTGTTATCATAAGCTCATAGTTTCTGGCTCATGTAGCTTGTTACAAAAATATTTCTTTCATTAAAGTTACTTATAATTAGCTTATATTTAAGTCTGAAAAAGAAAAATCGAAAAAAAAATAAAATACCAAAAAGTGTGGGGTGTGGGATTCGAACACTGGACCTCTCGCTAGTATAACATGCGCAACTCACACACACCCCCTTCCCAAATGCTCTGGAGCACCAGTTCTGCTTTAGCATCCTTTTTAATTCCTTTTAACCACACTTTTTTCGGTTTAGCTTATTTCCTTTTTTTAGCTTATTGTAGCTTATTCCGATAAGCTGATACTTTCATTTTAATTTTCCTAAGTCTGTAAACATATTAAGTATTTACATAAAAAATTTCAGATTTTTTTGATCAGTTTTAGTATTTATTTCGTATTTTTATTTGTATAATAGTAATTAAATCATAATAAAAAATATAAAAGTCAAAAAAATATAATTCTTTTTTCTAAAATTTTCTTTTGTCATATAGAACCTGTAAAAAATAGTTTTGCACCCGTAGTGTTTATATTTCATTAAATTCACGTTTTTACTTGCGCACGTACGTTATTTTTATTAATAACGCTCGTTTTTAGTTTTCTTTGTAGTTTTTGTATACGTAAGTTTTAGATAATCATTTTTATTACGTTTTTAGTCATTTTTAATTATCTTTCACTTATTTTAGATTAGAAACCCTATATCCCATTATTTTCACCTTTCTAACACGTTTCAGCGAAACGAGATCGCGAGTTCCATTCAGCCTTCGTCAGGGATAACGAACCTAGGTTACACTTGCTCGCCTTGTGTTTCCTTTGAGATAAAAATATAAGGTTGTTTCCGCGAGGATCAATTTTTGGCGCCGCTGCCGGGGAAGGCTGTAGCGAATTTTAAATCTCGGTTGTCGTTACGTGTTATATAGCATAATATTAGGTAATTGTGTTTTGAGATTTGATGTTGCTTGAAAATCCATTTTGACTGCCAATACGCTTAGTTTTGATAATCATAGGTTTAAACTTGTGTGACTACTTGTTTAAGCTAAAAAAGGTTTTATTTGACACATAAATACCTCTGGATTGGATATAATAGGTATATACAGTCTTATGGAGTGGAAAGCTCAATTTTATTTCATTTAAGGGTTGTTTGGATTTGATGGTTTATCTGTGTTAAAAGGTGTTTGAGTGGTTGTTCTTGTTTGATGTACTACACATATGGCCTTAATAACTCAGTGATAACTTCAATTAAGTGGTGTAGCATGTGGGAAGTCAAATTGACACTTGATCCTTTTCATATGAGCACTGTGAGATTGTCATGACCTAGAACTCTGCATAAGTGTTTAATTTTTTGTGTAAACTTGTAAATTTTTGTGTGCTCTTATTACTAGGTTTTAGATGCTTTAATTCTCATACCCATGTCTCACCCTAGTGTGGGGGAGATGTCCATAATATGTGTAATAATATTATTTTTCCTTTATTTTCAAGTGTGGAGCTTATACCAAGCTTTTACAAGCTTTCACTCAATCCAAGTTAAGCCCCAAAAGGCTTAACTGTCTAAACCATAAGCTCATACTTTGTGCACTATCCCAGTGTATAAACTTGTCTATATGCACATCTTTCTTTTACCTTTGTTTCTTTTACATGTTGTATATATATATATATCTAAAAAAAAAAAAAAAAAAAAAAAAAAAAAAAAAAAAAAAAAAAAAAAAAAAAAAAAATGTGTGTATATATAATGGCTATTATTATTGCCTTTTCACGTTCTAAGTGTTGGTTTAACAACCGGGACTTTGAATATTGAGGGCAATATTCAGTTCTAAGTGTGGGGGGGAATTCTCGCGAATTTGATCAAATGTACCATCTAGTACCCCCATTTTAGCCAATATTTTAAATTTTTTTTTTCTCACTTAGAACACAACAAATGGTAATCAGTCCACCATGTCTAACCCATATAAGGATTGGCTAATCCGAGAGCAAACGGCTCTTGGTAAAGATATATCAAATCCGTTTATGGCTTGCAATTTGCCCAAAATTGTATGGTTTTCGACTCACCATATCTTTAAAAGTTAAGAGTTGGCTAGCCCGCAAGATTATGGCTTGTGGTAAAGGCAGTGGAAAAACCATAATTGGTAATCAGCTCACCAAAGATAATATTAATAATTTATCTAAGAGTTGGCTAGTCCAGAAGCAAACGGCTTTTGGTAAAGACAAATCAAATCCGTTTACAGCTTATGGTTTGCTCAAAATCATTTGGTTATCATTGTACCAAAGTTCTTACTTGAACTGAAACAATTGGCTACTCCAGAAGTAATGGCTTTTGGTAAAGAGATGAAATCCATTAAATCTTCATAAAATATTGCTAGGGACTAGCAATAGTTTAGTGTGGGGGATTTGATATGTGTCTAAATACACATATATTTTGTATTATTTAAACCCACAAAACGACCAAAAACACGCAAATGACTCACAAAATGGTACAAATATCATGAAAATGTGTTTTTATGTGATTCAGGTACAAAAGATTGAAAAACAAGTGAAAAATGATCAATTTCACAACAATTGTCATTTTCAGTCCCTGGAGTTTCACAAATTGTCAAAACTAGTCCCTGAAAGCTTAAAATGAATTAAAAGTCAACTTTAGTCCTTGGATAGTCAAAAATGTTCACAAATGATCCTTGGATGAAAGTTTACACAAATTGGCAACTTTTACCCCTCAAGTTACAAAATTGGCAAAATTAGTCCCTGGGTTTTATAAAATGGAAATTTATCAAATTAAACCCTTGAACTATTCATGAATGACAATTTGGAACAATTTTGATAACTTTTGAAATATTACAATTTCACCCCTAAACTTTGGAAAATTACATAAATGGTCCCCGGGTGTTTTAAATTGTAATAAAAACAATAAAGGTCCTTTGGTTTATCTAACTTGGCAGGTTTAGTCCTTGAATGAAGTTTGAAAAGTTGGCAATTCAGGTCCCTCAATTTTCAGCATATTACAAATATGGTCCTTGTGATTTAAGCTACTAAACCAACCGGACCCAAAATAATACCAAACCAACCCATCCTATTTACCCAAAACCAAAATCCAAATCCTATTAACTAAACCCAGCTGATCCTAACCCAACAAACAAACCCACCCATTATCTTGGCCCAACATCTAACAAGCCCACTTCACGTTTAAACTAAGACGGGGTCAAACCAAAGTTTGACCCGTCTTCTTCTTCCTTATCTCCCCGCCAAAACCAGACAGTCACCCCTAGTTTTACCCACTGATTTCACCAAACCACCTTATCCTGACAACCCCCCTCCTCCAATGCTTATCCCTTACACCCCATGTGCTCAGATGAGTTAAAAACCCACTTGTTCCATTTTCCCGCCAAAATTACACTGGATGGCTGAGATCAATTCAAGACAATTAAATGGTGGGGATATGCTCAGATTTGATCAAGGATTCATTTGGGATTGCTATAAAAGGAAGAGATGCATCACAGGAATAATTGTCAAGTAGTTTATGACCATAGTAGTGTAGAAAATTAGTGTAATGTTATTTCAGTCTTATTTAATGTTATCAGTAGTAATTCTAGTTTATTTTAAGTAATTTATTACTTTTGTATTGTAACAATATTAAGTAGTAATAAAATATCAAGTTTCCAAATTTCTTGTTCAATTCGTATTAAGCTATTAGTTAATCTAGTAGCTTATTTTATGTTTATATAAGCTCATTTAAGCTTCTCATAGCTTTTTGTGAGTTTATCATTAGATTAAATCAGTTCTATTTAAGATTTGAGAAAAAGTCAATGAAAGTCAACTGGGAGGTGTAATAAGCTGTTTCTTGGGGTTATAAGCTAAACTGGATGGCTTTTCTGGTTCTTAACTTGTTGACAACAAGCTAGGAAGGGTTTTTGATCCTTTGTTCATGTTTCTTTGCTTCATCAGTTGTAAGCTTTTTTCTCATTTTTTGTTTATTTTTGCATTTTACTGTTACACTGCTTATTTAGTGCTTATTATTATTGTTATCTGCTTTTTATTAGTTTTTAAGTGTATTTGATCTATCTTATCAGTAGTTATTAGCTTTTTCTTTATATTACTTAAAAATCATATAAAAAGTCAAAAACAGCCAATAAGGCATTAGCTTATTAATCTGCTTAATTTTAGTATAAAGTCACTTTTTATAGTTTGTTTAACTTATTAGTAACATTAGAATCAGAATTATAGTGAAAAACAGCCTGCTTCTTTGGAAAATACCCAAACAGTCCCTGGAAAGGAGTGTTTGGTTTAGGGCAGTTTCAAGGGCAAAACCCATTGTTACTGTTCATTGACCATTGGATTAAGTTTGTTCCAGCTTAATTCAGCCCTTATAAGCTATTTTTAAGTTTTTATAAGTTAGATAGATAGATATAGTAGTTGTACATGTGCTATGTTCATTTTAGACCTCAAAACTATCAAATAAGCCACAAGCTGCATTAAGCTCTTTTGGCACTCAAACTTGGCTTCTCTGAGTCCCTTATAACCCATCTAGTGAGTACCCAAAAGCTTAGAACCTCTGCATAAGGCTACACTAAAAATTCAGCCACTTCAGTAAACTTACTGCATTTTTGCGTATTTGGTGGTTCTGGGCTGATTTTCGGCGATTTTTCATTTCTTCGTCGTAAGGAGTTAGAACCTGAAATTTTTGGTGCATATAGCTCCCCAGCTTGTGTACATCTAGGATTTTTTTGTTTGAATTTTAGACCTCATTAAAGCCACTAAACCAGGCCTCGAACAAGGGCAGTTTTACCCTGCTCCACAAGTACAACAGCAGACCAGTTTTTGGATCGAGCTTGTTGAGAGCTTTTCTACCTTAAGCCATAGCTTTTTCTTGTATTCTTAGCTTCTTTAATAGTAACTCAGTCCCTTTTATCTTTTTCTTTTAGCTTATAATTTATTTTATAGCTTATAGCTTAATTAGAAGTTTCTAAGTTTTTAAAAAACCTAAAAAACCAACTGTTATCATAAGCTCATAGTTTCTGGCTCATGTAGCTTGTTACAAAAATATTTCTTTCATTAAAGTTACTTATAATTAGCTTATATTTAAGTCTGAAAAAGAAAAATCGAAAAAAAAAATAAAATACCAAAAAGTGTGGGGTGTGGGATTCGAACACTGGACCTCTCGCTAGTATAACATGCGCAACTCACACACACCCCCTTCCCAAATGCTCTGGAGCACCAGTTCTGCTTTAGCATCCTTTTTAATTCCTTTTAACCACACTTTTTTCGGTTTAGCTTATTTCCTTTTTTTAGCTTATTGTAGCTTATTCCGATAAGCTGATACTTTCATTTTAATTTTCCTAAGTCTGTAAACATATTAAGTATTTACATAAAAAATTTCAGATTTTTTTGATTAGTTTTAGTATTTATTTCGTATTTTTATTTGTATAATAGTAATTAAATCATAATAAAAAATATAAAAGTCAAAAAAATATAATTCTTTTTTCTAAAATTTTCTTTTGTCATATAGAACCTGTAAAAAATAGTTTTGCACCCGTAGTGTTTATATTTCATTAAATTCACGTTTTTACTTGCGCACGTACGTTATTTTTATTAATAACGCTCGTTTTTAGTTTTCTTTGTAGTTTTTGTATACGTAAGTTTTAGATAATCATTTTTATTACGTTTTTAGTCATTTTTAATTATCTTTCACTTATTTTAGATTAGAAACCCTATATCCCATTATTTTCACCTTTCTAACACGTTTCAGCGAAACGAGATCGCGAGTTCCATTCAGCCTTCGTCAGGGATAACGAACCTAGGTTACACTTGCTCGCCTTGTGTTTCCTTTGAGATAAAAATATAAGGTTGATTCCGCAAGGACCATATAATCATCTAAGAGGACTTTTATTTGGGTTTAAGGCTTCAGGGGTTATATAAGACTTATGTGCAACTATCTCATGCAAAATATAATAGCTTGCTAACAACGAATTCTTGCATCACCGAATAACGGATGGTCACTAAGTATAAGCTTAGATCGCTAACAACGTTACCTAATTCTTCAAGAAATCGGATGGTCACTACATGTCAATACACTTGATAATTTCCCAAAGTTAAAAGGTAAGGATAAGACATGGGATATATTTATGAAATTTGTTTAAAATAAAGACATTACAAATAGTCAAAGTTTACAACCAATTGCTACTAGCTACGCTAACCACTTTCCTTTGAACTCGAGATTTCATCCTTGATCGATATCTTATTTTTATTTATTTATTTATTTATTTATTTTTATTTATTTATTTTTTTTACCATCGATCATAATACCAATAGATCTTCCATAAGATTATTATGGAGTTCGCCACTTTCTCAATTTCAAAGATTCCCACTTAACAACCATCTTTCCTTGTAGCTAGTAACCAACCAAGACTTGACTATGGGTAAGGTTAAGGCTAAAGGTGTAAAATATTTTTATATTTTTCTGGTGCAACAAAATGAAAAGGATGGCTCAAAGGGTGTACTAATGGTATCTAGCACTAAAATTGAGTGCTAACAAATGGGTTCATATAAGGGGTTAACTAACCGATGTGGCTAGCTAATATATCATTAGATGTAAAATGGAAGGCCATTTGGTTTAATTCCTAAGGTTGCCTCTTATCACATGAATACACTTATATTACACAAGGTAATCTTTTGCATGTACAAGTTCTAGAATAAATAAGATCACCGGCACACTCATAGCAAAAAGATCAAGCATAAAAGATGTATGCTTATATGAAATAGGCTTAAATCCTCACAATTTAGTGGAATGGGCTATAGTTGTGCTAGCAATGTTATCAATCCTAAAAATGGATCGCAATGACAATCAGGACACATCTCGAATTTTCAAAAATTACATGTTTTATCAGTGGATTGATCTAGTTATTCTAATATAGATTATCCTAAATGTGCGAAAACAACTAGACTATAAGGGCAAACAAATTAAAAACTAGGCTAAAAAATATAGAAAAATTTAAAAATCCAGTTTCATTTTCCTATTTCCTCCCCCACACTTAAGTTTGACATTGTCCTCAATGGAAAGAACGATGAACCATAAAAATAGGGAAATGGAACATAAAAGAAATGATACTGTCTGAACCTCGGAATCTATATCAGGCTCTAAATCAGATATTGAGATTGAATGATTCCACATCTTCAAGATCAAGCATGCTAACCTGCACAAATCATCAAAAACAAAAACAAAAACACACAAAATGCAAAATATTTTTGGATTTTTATTATTTATTATTTTTGCGACGCCCCCACACTTATGGTAAAACCATTGGGGCATAAAAATAAACAAACACACGGGTTGCCTCCTGAGAAGCGCTAAATTTATTAATGAGTCATCAGCCCGACTCATCTTTTCTTACTTTCGTGGTTTATGTTTGGGAATCTTTCCCGACTTCTTTGGAATATACACCACATTTCCTTTTACTATTCCTTTTCCGGTTTTATCAATATCATGTAACTTTACGGTATTGCAAGTTCTAGGGAGAACGTCCCAGATGTAACCAGTTTTCGCAGCCCATGGTATTACTTTTTTATAATCAGCTGGAAAAGGTGCCATAAACGGAATAGCAGTGTATTTATTTTCATCGAGCATTTCAAGTGGAATTTCTTCACTTGACAATTCATTCAATTGCTCCTCATCATGGTAGAGTTTAATTCGATGTCCATTAACAATGAAAGTTCCACCGTGTTTGTCATATAATTCGACATATCCGGATGGAAAAAACATGTTTTACCACGAATGGACCAAACCATTTGGTTCTTAGCTTAGGAGCTTTGAATTTTTACTTAGAATTGAACAAAAGAACTTTGTCTCCGGCTTTGAATTCTTTCCGGATTCTTAGTTTCCTATCGTGATAAGCTTTTGTTCGCGCTTTGTATAACTTGGAATTCTCATACGCTTGGAGTCTTAATTCATCGAGTTCATGCAATTGCAAGAATCATTTTTCTCTCGCGATTTTGAGATCGGGGTTACATTGCCTCAACGCCCAGTAAGCTCGGTGTTCAATTTCAAACGACAAATGACAAGTTTTTCCATATATGAGTTCATCAATGGAGTTGTACCAATTGGAGTTTTATATGCCGTTCTAAACGCCCATAGAGCATCATCGAGTTTTGTGGAGACTTATTTTAGACCGACTTACATCTACTAAAATAAGTTACGTGATCGTTTATGGACTCTAGGTTGTTACACCTTTGATCTAGGATTTTGTCTATGACAAGTATGATGATAATATTGACGGAATATTCTATGAAAGAAACAATACTATCACAACAAGGTTTTGCCAAACTTTCTCGTTTGTTATTAAACTCAGCCCCAATGCTATGTGATCAAATATAGCATGATTACTCTAAAACAATAACTGGGATCAAGGAAAACCTTGATTACCTTGAGGCTTAACAAAACTAAACAACATTAGACCCCATGTCTAATGTTCCCACACACACTCTTTTAGGTGCTTTACATTTTTAACACAAGTTTGTGTTATTGTAATTTGTAAGTATGAAGCACCTTGGTGATTAACATCTAACCACTAATCACACATTTATCTAAGGGTATGATCTTCCTTTTATAGCACAAGGAAGATCATTACAAAGTTGATATGTCTTGTCTACTACTTGCTTGTGTATATCAGTCAATAAGATACAACATGTATCTTTTACAATTTGTTGACTGAAAACATATCTAGATATTATCTACTTGATATACTTGACTCAAATACAAAATATCTTCTTCATCCTTATCCATCCAGCAGTAGTATGACTCACTGATCATCAGTAGCTTCATTTGTACTAGCAGTACTAACTGTTGCACTAGCAGTACTAACTGTTGGTGTATTTTGCTTATCATTTCAGTAATCCTTATGTTTCATTCTTCTTGTTTTGTATCATCAAATTTATGAAATATATAAAACCCAACAATCTTCCCCTATTTGATGATTACAAAACAAACACATTCTTGTACGAATTTCCCTAGACGAAGTAGAGAAATTGAGATAATTAAATCTCACCATGAATGAAACCATACTGTCTTCCCCTTAATCTATGCTATCCACCACATCTCTTCCCCTTTTTGTTATCAACAAATAGAGAATATTACAAATATGATCTTTACAACTACAAACTAATATTACAAATCCAATCTATCCTTCTAATATCTCAAATTACCCTCCATTAAGCTTTCCGCACTAAAAATGAACTTGAGACAGTAAAAATCTAAACCATCAGTAGCAATACTAATCAACAGTAATAAAAATCAATAACTTTCCCTTGTGGTGTTGCACAAATACAATAAATGGTTAAACACTTGAACATTTAAGCTTCCCCTGAAACCCATATGTTTAACCATTCGAATCTCCAATTCTGTAGGCTTTTATGATTGATGAAGAAAAACCAACCATTACTAACTTGATGATGAAACAGAATAAACCATCCTTGTGTCTTATATCTTGTACTAAATCGGACTTCGAACGTATACCCAACTTTCTTGTATAGGGAGACCGCAATCTCATGACAATAAACTCATCTTCTATGAGACACTGAGTACTACAACGTATCTCCTTTAAGTGTTTGTCATTTCGTAGTCACTTGAACGAACGAACAAGTTATCTTTAAAGTGTAGTCAACCACTTTAAGATATGATAAGAACACAATTTTGAAAAATTCAACTTTAACTTCAAATAAGCAACAAATAATCTTTTTCACCAATAATAACTTGATAAACAAGCCTTTAATCTTTTAAGAACCAACTCTCTTCTGTGTATGTATTCTTCCCCTTTATGTGTGTAAACTTTGAAAGAAAAACCAAAAATTCGACTATACCTTTTCTGTAGCAGTTTTCAATGATGCATATTTTGCAATCTAAGGCTCAGATTGAAGATCCCTCCAGTGAGAATCTACCTTGATATACCAAGAATCTCCAGTAAAAATTTTAGCCCGATCTAACGGTTAACGAAGGAGTTATTGCCTTTTGAAAACAGCCCTGCAGTGAGTTACGAAAATACGAACCAGATCCGAATTTTTCTTCTTTCTCTAGCTAAAACCTTTTCTTTTCCTAGATCCAGAGCCCCCCCGCTCTGATACCATTTGTGGAGACTTATTTTAGACCGACTTACATCTACTAAAATAATTTACGTGATCGTTTATGGACTCTAGGTTGTTACACCTTTGATCTAGGATTTTGTCTATGACAAGTATGATGATAATATTGACGGAATATTCTATAAAAGAAACAATACTATCACAACAAGGTTTTTCCAAACTTTCTTGTTTATTATTAAACTCAGCCCCAATGCTATGTGATCAAATATAGCACGGTTACTCTAAAACAATAACAGGGATCAAGGAAAACCTTGATTACCTTGAGGCTTAACAAAAATAAACAACATTAGACCCCATGTCTAATGTTCCCACACACACTCTTTTAGGTGCTTTACATTTTTAACACAACTTTGTGTTATTGTAATTTGTAAGTATGAAGCACCTTGGTGATTAACATGTAACCACTAATCACACATTTATCTAAGGGTATAATCTTCCTTTTATAGCACAAGGAAGATCATTACAAAGTTGATATGTCTTGTCTACTTCTTGCTTGTGTATATCAGTCAATAAGATACAACATGTATCTTTTACAATTTTTTGACTGAAAACATATCTAGATATTATCTACTTGATATACTTGACTAAAATACAAAATATCTTCTTCATCCTTATCCATCCAGCAGTAGTATGACTCACTGACCAGCATTAGCTTCATTTGTACTAGCAGTACTAACTGTTGCACTAGCATTACTAAATGTTGCACTAGCAGTACTAACTGTTGGTGTATTTTGCTTATCATTTCAGTAATCCTTATGTTTCATTCTTCTTGTTTTGTATCATCAAATCTATGAAATATATAAAACCCAACAAGTTTCCTTGACCAAACAGAAGGATTATCCTTAACCGTTTTTTCAAGTATTCTTTTTAAAGATCTATTGGTGTTTTCAACTTGACCACTGGTTTGAGGATGGTATGCTATTGCGAAACGATGGTGGACTCCATATCGTCTCATAGCTTTTTCCATTTGATGGTTACAGAAGTGAGTTCCTCTGTCACTTATTAAAGCTTTCGGAATTCTGAATCGAGAGAAAAGCTTTTTTAAAAAATTCACAACTACTCGTGCATCATTTGTGGGTAAAGCCTCTGCTTCTGCCCATTTAGATACATAGTCGATTGCAACGAGGATATATTCGAATTTATGAGATTTAGGAAAAGGACCCATGAAATCAATTCCCCAAATATCAAATATTTCAGAAACTTGTATGCTTTTTTGTGGCATTTCGTCTCTACGAGAAAGACTACCAGACTTCTGGCAAGCATCACAATTCTGCACAAGCGTATGAGCTTCTTTAAAAATTGTCGGCCAATAAAATCCCGCATCATAAACTTTTTTAGCGGTTGTAGATGGACCATAATGTCCTCCAGTTGGGCCGTGATGACATTCATCAAGAATTTTTCGGGTCTCTGAACCATACACGCATCTTCTAATTATCCCATCGGGACACATTTTAAATAGATATGGTTCATCCCAAAAATAGTGTTTCAGGTTTGCGAAGAATTTACTACGCTCAGCGTATGATAGACCTTTTTGTAATATTCCTCCGGCTAAATAATTTGCATAATCTGCAAACCATGGGACTTCTTCTTCATCAATTCCCATAAGGGTTTCATCGGGAAAATTATCATCAATCTCGTCTTCACCGAGTTCCTCTAAATTAGGATTTTCTAATCTAGATAAATGATCTGCTGCCACATTTTCTGCACCTTTCTTATTCTGGATTTCTATGTCAAATTCTTGAAGCAATAAAATCCATCGAATAAGACGTGGTTTGGCATCTTGTTTAGCAAACAGATATTTGAGAGCTGAATGATCGGTAAATACAATTGGTTTTGACAAAACAAGATAAGAATGAAATTTGTCAAATGCAAAAACTACAGCCAATAGTTCTTTTTCAGTTACTGTGTAGTTTTGTTGGGCACTATTCAAGGTTTTGCTAGCAAAGTAAATAGGACGAAAATGTTTTCCTTCACGTTGTCCTAATACTGCCCCAACAGCATAATCGCTTGCATCGCACATAAGTTCAAATGGCAGCGACCAATCTGGTGAAACCATAATCGGTGCATTTGTTAACTTATTTTTTAGTGTTTCGAATGCCTTGATGCACTCTTCATTGAAATCAAAAACTGAATCTTTTTCGAGAAGCTTCGTCATAGGACGAGAAATTGAAAAATCTTTGATGAATCTACGGTAAAATCCCGCATGACCCAAGAAACTCCTAACGCCTTTGACGTTAGTCGGGGGTGGTAATTTAGCAATAGCATCAATTTTTGCTTTGTCAACTTCAATTCCCTTGCTTGAAATCTTGTGACCAAGCACAATGCCTTCTGTCACCATAAAGTGGCATTTTTCCCAATTAAGCACTAGATGAGAAGTTTTGCATCTTTCAAGCATTTTGTCAAGATTGGAAAGGCATGACTCGAATGAGTCTCCAAATACCGAGAAATCATCCATGAAAACTTCCATGGAGGTTTCAAGCATATCTTGAAAAATAGCAATCATGCATCTTTGAAATGTTGCTGGTGCGTTACAAAGACCAAAAGGCATACGCCTATACGCATATGTTCCAAAAGGACATGTGAATGTGGTCTTTTCTTGATCAGCTGGATCAATTGGAATTTGGAAATAACCGGAAAATCCATCGAGAAAACAAAAGAATTTGTTCCCCGCAAGTCTTTCCAACATTTGATCCATGAAAGGTAAAGGAAAATGATCTTTTCTGGTGGCGTCATTTAATTTACGATAATCAATGCACACTCGCCAACCAGTTATTGTTCTAGTAGGAACAAGTTCATTACGTTCATTAGTCACAACAGTGGTTCCTCCTTTCTTAGGAACACAGTGAACAGGACTCACCCACGAACTATCCTCAATGGGATAAATAATTCCAGCGTCAAGAAGTTTGATTATTTCTTTCTTAACAACTTCTTTCATATTTGGGGTGAGACTTCGTTGTCTTTGAACAATGGGTTTGGAATCGTTTTCAAAATTTATTTTGTGTTTGCAAAAGTTTGGACTTATTCCACGAATGTCAGAAGTTTTCCAGGCAAAAGCTTCTTTGTGATTTTTGAGCACAGAAACAAGGCGTTCTTTTTCATTGGGTTTGAGTGCTGAAGATATGACAACTGGAAGAAGAGATTTTTCCTCCAAAAACGCATATTCCAGATGATCAGGAAGAGGTTTCAAGATGAGATCCACCGGCGGATCTTCAATTAAAGTTTTGATTCTCATATCATCATTGAATTCCAACTCCTCAAAGTTGGTATTTTCTTCCTCAGAAATTTCTTCAGAGTCCATCTGCATAAATTCAGCGAATTCTCTGTCGAGATCTTCATCACTGATTTGTCCAGATGTTTTATGAGTTGTAATTCTTTCGTCAAGCAACTCATCAAATGTTTCCTCTGTTATTTCATTGATAACATCAATGCCATAACAAGTGTCATCATTTGCATGAGAATATTTCATGGCTTGAATAATCGAAAAAGAAATTCTTTCGTCCTCAACTCCAAGGTTGAGTTCTTTATTTTTCACTCTAATGATAGCATCTGCTGTGTTTAGGAAAGGTCTTCCTAGAATCAATGGAACTTTGCTATCTTCCTCCATCTCGAGGATCACAAAATCAACAGGAAAAACGAATTGTCCAACTTGAACAAGCATGTTTTCAGCTACTCCAACAGGATATTGGATAGTATGATTTGCTAAACGTATACTCATTCTTGTTGGTTTCAATGTATCGATCGAAAGCTTCGCATACAATGAGTATGGCATAAGATTGATACTCGCACCGAGATCGGCTAAAGCATCACAAGTGATTGAATTTCCTAGAGTACACGGGATAAGAAAACTTCCAGGATCACCGAGTTTTTTTGGCAGTTTATTTTCAATAATGGCTGAGCAATCTTCATTCAAGAAGGTAGCAGAAATGTTTTCCATTTTACTTTTGTTGCTCACAAGTTCTTTCAAAAACTTCCCATAGTTGGGCATTCCAGCCAGGACATCCACAAGAGGAACGTTGATCCTAACTTCTTTGATTAAGTCAATGAACTTGCCATATTGTTCTTCCATCTTTTCTTTCCTCAAACGTTGAGGATATGGAATTCTTGGTTTATATGGTTTGAGTGGTAGAGTAGGTTTAACAACTGGTGTAGGAATTTGTTCATTATCTTTTGGTTCTTCTTCTACTTCGTCCTCACTATCATCATGAACAATAGTGGTTGTTTGGGTTGGGTTTGGTGGTGGATCATAAGATAGACCACTACGAGTATATACAGCATTCACATGCTCATTCCTCGTTTGAGGTGGACGATAAGATCCAGATGATGATGGTTTGGGGTTGGTTTGAGTATTGCTTGGCAAGGTACCCGATGGTCTTGCAGCAAGTTGATCGGAAAGACGACCAAATTTGGTTTCAAGATCTTGGATAGAAGCTTGATGATTCTTTTGTCCTTGTTCGACTTTGCTTTTGAGCATAAAGAATTGATTTTTCATGAATTCGTTCGTTTGTTTTTTAGCATGCACGAACTCACGCATGGTTTTTTCGAATTCAAATTCTTCATTTTTTGTTTCACGTGATTGTTATGATGAACGGTTATCATCACGAGAAGATGTTTGACGATTTTCTTCAAGAGTTTGGGAATTTTGGGTATCATCCCTTGGTGGACGATCTTGCCAACCTCGAGAATTTCTACCGTAGAAGTTTCCACGATATCCTCCTCCTCGATATCCTCCATAGACATAATTGGCTTCGGCTTCGGGACCTCCCATGGGTTTATCATCACACTCGGATGATGAGTGATTTCCACCACAATGGGTACATCCCTCACGCATTTCTTTGATTTCTTTTTGGATACTTTGGAATTTAGAATCGATTTTGGAGGTGAGATCTTTCATCATATCCATGATTTTGGAATTTTCATTCGTCCCTTCGGCGAATGCAACGGATTTTCGTTGAGGTTTGGTTTTGGAATCCTTAGACCAATCGAGCTTAAGAAGTACACGGTCTTCTAATAAATTGTAAGCTTCGTTAGGGGTCTTATAAAGGAAAATTCCTCCAACATCAAGTATGCCTTGAGTTGTGTCATCGAGACCATGATAAAAGATTTGAATGATATTAACACGAGACAATCCATGCCCATGACAACTTCGGAGAATGTTTTTCATTCGAAGCCAAGCTTCGACAAGATTTTCTCCTTCTTTTTGAGTAAAGCTACGAATTTCACCTAAGTGACGATCAAACATGGCCGGTGGAAAGAAACATCCAACAAATGCTTCTCTCATTTGGTCCCAAGTTGTGATCACTCCGGGGCTTAATTCATTATACCAAATTTTCGCTTCTCCGGTGAGAGACGATGGAAAGAGTTTGAGTCGGATTGCATTTGCATTGGTATTTCCATAACGAAACATGTCACAAATTTCAAGAAAATCGGTGATATGTTTGTGTGGATCGGATTTAACTCGACCATCAAATTGGCTGTCTTTAATCATCGAAAGATGATGACCTTTTATAGTAAAGTTTTCTCCAAGATTAACGGGAACAATGGCGGCTGTGGGTGTTGGAGCTACAACCCTATTGGTATCCCACATAGGTTCATAGTCGGCCATTGGAAATGGTAACTCAAGAAAAAGATTAACGATTGGATGAACTTCCGAAAGTTTTTCAAATGGTGGGTTAACGGTTTTTGGTATTCTTTGATCGGGTGGAATGAATGGAGTTCTCTTTTTGCGAAATAATCTTTCGGGATTAGACAATGGTGAACTTAATTCTTCGTTTGAAGAACGAGTGGTCATGCATGAGAAAAACGAGCCTATCGAAAAGGATTTAAAACGAAAAATTAAAAGAATTTATTTATTTATTTATGAACAGTAGCAAGTGAACCGGCGGTTGGGAGGAATGAACCGGCGGTTTGGAGATGAAAAAGTTTTACCGAAGGTTTGAACCGGACGGTCGAGAGAATGAACCGACGGTTCAGATGTTTTTGATTTTTACCGAGAGTTTGAACCGGAAGGTTGGAGGAATGGACCGGCGGTTTGGTCCGATTTAAGTTTTTCCGAGAGTAGGACCGCCGCGGTTTGGGAGTGAACCAGCGGTTTGCAGAGAATTTAAAAGAATTATTATTATTATTTTTTTAAGAGCTTAACGAATACGAATTAAACAAGAAAATTATAAACTAAAACTTTACAAAGAACGCTATCAAATCCCCGGCAGCGGCGCCAAAAACTTGATGTGCCCGTTTCGAGTGCAAGTTTTAAATTTATAACACGATCTACCAATAATTCAAACGAAACACATACGAGCAAGTATACTCGTCCGTGTGTAGTAAGAGGTGAAATGGTAAGCCGAGGTCGTTCACAGGGATTTGTTTGGTTTTTGGGATGTGAGTTTTGAATATAATATCAATCTTGTTCAACGATTCTAATAGCAAGCAAATAATGATGATTTAAATTCAATATATATAAAAACTACACTTGCCTAGACTAGTTTTGCACAATTATCTTGATATGATTATGACAATGATTCCATTTGATTATGATCAATGAATTAGGTGGTGTTCTAATTCGACTAGTGGGTATACTAATCCTATTGCTTCCAACACTTTCAATCCTCGTCAAGATTTTAAGATAACAAAAACAATATTTAAGATTTGATCAACCAAGACTAACACAACTCAATCACTTGATTCGCTTTCGTTTCACAAGCAATTGACAACCATACTATTTTAGTTTTCCAAGTTTAACTAAGTTACTTATGAAATGGTCAATACATAAGGTAACACCCTCATAGACAAAGGTTTACAACTAATTGACTAACAATGTCTTTTTCAACCCATTACACTATTAGTAATTAACCAAACTTGATAACTCTTTGGTGGAGAAAACTCCTAATAGTACAATTCGATCTTAGTATTAGCTTTTCGTTTAACTAGAACCATGGAGTCATAATCAACCAAGAATCATGTCACAAACATCATCTAGGCAAGTGCACAAGGCACTTAACCACTCATGGCAAACAAAGAAATAACCACAAGAATTTTATCACTAGAAAACATGATTAAAAAGTCTTACAAAAGTTGTAATGATGATTACAAGATTTAGGAACTCTTGTGAGATGATCAACAAAGATTCCTTGAATGATTAAATTGATGATTGGTGAATGTAAGCTTCTTCTTTTCCTGCGTTTTTCTTCCCTTGTCGCCCCTTGAGAGTGTGAAGATGAGTTGTAGTAGTTGTTGATTATTGATTAGTTATCTTTAGATAATTGTTGGTTTCTTTCTCTTGGCCAAGCCTCTCTATTAATAAGATGACACCCCTTGGTCACCAAGCAAAATACTTGAGCCCAAAGTGTCATAAAAATTCTGCACTTGGAGTAATTATGGAGTAATGACATCCCACATGAAGAGTTAGTTCATTAAAGATAGCCATTAAATGTGCCAGCAATTGTATCAACCCAAGGTTGAAGGTCTCAACCTAAGGTTCAGATTCCAGCCCAAGGTTTGGAGTAAGGTTGGCATGACTTTGTTGAACCTTGGGTTGAACTTAAACCTTCAATGTATTTCTTGAACCTTTGGTTGAAGAAGCAAGCCATAATTCTTTATATATAACTTTTCATTCATTTCATCAATTCTTGATCTTTTCTTGAACTTGGAAATCATTGCAATCTTGATTCTTTATCTTTAACGATCCTTCCAAAGCCTTGATTGAGAGAAGAATCTTACGTTTGTGCAAAAGCTCTTGATTTAACACTTTTCTTCATCTTTTTAGCCGTTTACTTGAACTTGATTGTACCTGAACCTAAATACATCTTTTGTACCTTTTTAAGCATAATATGTTCACAAATACAACCAAATACAATGATTAAACATAGAAATAACGCAACTAAAACATGTGCAAAATGAGTGTTATCACGAGTCTTCGACTGTATTGCGAGTTTCCCCTACAGAGCTCAGGGCCAAGCTGAGCCGTCTACGGCAGGACATCACTTGGTGCCATGGCCGTTACATGTCGATGTCCAGACGATTGTGTGCGTGTCAGACTGGCGTTCTAGAGTTGAAGAAGTAGATCAAGAGAGATAGGAGAGTTATGGATGACTATTATGTTGGGTTGTATGAGTATGCTGCGAGGTTGAGTTCGACAGAGCAGACGGTGACAGGGACTCAGGAGCGGTTGGCGTCGTTGGAGAAGAGGATGTCTGAGATCGAGAAGATTGTGGAGAAGTTGGATGTTAAAGCTGTTTTCACTGATATTGATAGCTGTCATTACGAGCGTAGTCTTCAGGAGTTGAGGGATGAGATACATGCCATGCAGTGGCAGGCATACTGGGACAGGATGGCGCTATTCCGTTTTGATGACAGTGTTGATGTCTTTGCTACATACGGAGGAGGCCGTTAGTGAGAGATTAGTGATCATCTTTATTATGGTAGTTTAGTATCGTAGTAGTAGTTTACCTTGTACGTACTAAACTGAATAGTCTTAGTTAGTAGATTTTATCAGAAACTTGTAATCGTTTTGCATATCTTGTAAGACTTATGACAAGTATTGAATCTATGATGTATTTTGGTGATGTACTATTTATGATGTTGAATGCGTACTATATTATGATGTTATCATGGTGTTATTTATTTTGTGATATGATTCTGTTACGTTAATCAAATACTTACAGTGTTGTACATTTGTAATGATTGATAGAATGATGCCGCCTAAGAAGATGACACCAGCTGCGATTCAGAAGTTAGTGGAGGATGGTATTGCCGCAGCGCTTGCAGGGCGTGCAGTGAATGGAGATCGGAATGATTCGGCAGCGCGCGTTGCCAATGATAACCGTTTCTGTACTTATAAGGATTTTATGAATTGCAAGCCTATCACTTTTAAGGGAACTGAAGGAGCTATTGGTTTGACTCAGTGGTTTGAGAAGACAGAGTTTGTGTTCCTACGAAGTAACTGTTCTGAGGATTGCAAGGTGAAGTATGCGATAGGTACCTTAGTGGAACATGCATTGTCTTGGTGGAACTCTTTTGGTCAGACCATGGGACTAGAGAATGCTTACAACACCCCGTGGGAAGAATTCAAGAAGGAAATGGTTAAGAAGTATTGTACTCATAGTGATATGAAGAGGTTGGAGACTGAGTTTTACTATTTAGCTGTGAAGGGGGTTGATCTTGCTACTTATGTACGTTGGTTTCAAGAATTGAAGGTTTTCTGTGCTCACATGGTGCCAGATAATGAGAAACTATTGGAGAAGTTCATTGGAGGATTACCACCCAGTATTGAAGAGAATGTGACATCTTACAACTCTCAGACACTGGATGAGACTATCCGTATATCTGAGCGACTTTTGGATCAAGTGATCAAACATGATACTGTTCAGAGGAGTAACAACTATGACAACAAGAGGAAATGGGATGACAACAAAAGGAACACCAACTACAACAACCATAACAACAATAGTAACTCTCACCACAATCACAGTAACCATCACCACAACATCAATAACAACAACCAATACCGTAACAACAACCATCACTATCAACAGAACAGAAGACAGGAGACTGTTAAGGCTTATGTGGCTGCGCCAGCACAAGTCGGAGGGTATGCTGGGCCACACCCATTCTGTGATAAGTGTAAACAACATCACGCTGGACCCTGCACAGCTAAGTGTCAGAATTGTCAGAAGGTTGGACATATTGCTAAACATTGTAAGAACAGAGCTGTATTTGCTAGAAGTAACATACAGCCAGTGGAAACTTGTTTTGGATGTGGAGAGTGTGGTCACTACAGGAGTCATTGCCCTAAGAACAACAGCCAGCGAGTTGAAGGCGCTCGTGGTAGAGCATATGTGATGGGCAATGGGGAGCAGCAGCAGGATCCGAATGTGGTTACCGGTACGTTTCTACTCAAAAATCATCGTGTTAAAGTTTTATTCGATTCTGGTGCCGATATGAGTTTTATATCTTCTACGATTTCACCACTACTTGATATCACCCCTACCTCCCTAGACACTAGTTATAGCATCGAGCTAGCTAATGGCAACTTAGTTGACACTTGCACTGTAATCCGAGACTGTACCCTAAACCTCCTAGATCACCCATTTAGTATCGATCTCATGCCCATTGAACTCAGAAGCTTCGACGTAGTGGTTGGTATGGATTGGCTATCCAAACATCAGGCGATTATTTTTTGTGGTGAACGAGTTGTTCATATCCCTCTCAATGGTGAAACTTTGATTATCCAAGGAGACTGTGTTGGAACCCGTTTGAACATCATATCTTGTATCAAGACTTTGAAATACATCGAGAAGGGATGTCATGTATTCCTAGCACATGTGGCTAAGAAGAAGTCGGGAGAGAAGCGACTTGAGGATGTTCCAATTGTGCGTGATTTTCCAGAAGTATTTCCCGAAGATCTACCCGGACTTCCACCGGTTCGACAAGTGGAATTCCAAATCGACTTAGTGCCGGGAGCTGCACCCGTTTCACGTGCACCGTATCGACTAGCACCAACAGAGATGCAAGAACTGTCTAATCAACTGCAAGAGTTGTTGGATAACGGGTTTATTCGACCAGGATGTGTATTGACTATCATGAACTAAATAAGCTAACAGTGAAGAACCGATACCCGTTACCTAGAATCGACGACTTATTCGACCAGTTACAAGGATCCGGTTTCTACTCCAAGATAGACTTACGATCGGGTTATCATCAACTCAGAGTCCGGGAAGAGGATATTTCCAAGACAACGTTCAGAACTCGATATGGCCACTATGAGTTTCGAGTAATGCCCTTTGGTTTAACAAATGCACCTACTGTATTCATGGATCTCATGAACCGAGTGTGTAAACCATATCTGGACAAGTTTGTTATAGTCTTCATCGATGACATTTTGATCTACTCCAAGAGTGAAGAAGAGCACAAGCAGCATGTGACAATAATTCTTAAGTTACTCAAAGAAGAGAAATTGTACGCGAAATTCTCTAAGTGTGAATTTTGGATTCGCACGGTACAATTCCTTGGGCATGTAATTAACAGTAAAGGGTTACATGTGGATCCCGCGAAGATCGAAGCTATTGAGAACTGGCCAACGCCCACTAACGCCACAGAAATTCGTCAATTTCTGGGATTGGCTGGATAATACAGGAGATTCATCGAGGGATTCTCCAAAATAGCTAAACCATTAACTACGTTGACTCAAAAGGATAAGAAGTATGGATGGGGAAAGGACGAAGAAGAAGCATTCCAAACCTTGAAGCAGAAACTTTGTAGTGCACCGATTCTAGCATTACCAGATGGAGTTGAAGATTTCGTAGTCTATTGCGATGCATCACACCAAGGGTTCGGAGCAGTTTTGATGCAACAAGGGAAGGTCATGGCATATGCTTCCCGACAACTTAAGACTCATGAGAAGAATTATACCACACATGATTTGGAGTTAGGAGCTGTGGTTTTTGCACTTAAGATTTAGAGGCATTATCTATATGGTACGAAGTGTACTATCTTTACCGCTCACAAGAGTCTCCAACATATTTTGGATCAAAAGGAGTTGAATATGAGACAACGAAGATGGTTGAAGTTGTTAAGCGACTATGATTGTGAAATCCGATACCACCCAGGAAATGCGAACGTCGTGGCTGATGCCTTGAGCCGTAAGGAACGGTTGAAGCCGCTGCGAGTTCGAGTTTTAGTTTTGACCATCAATTCAAACCTTCCCGCTCATATTATTAACGCACAAGAAGAAGCCATGAAACAAGAATACCTCAAGAGCGAGAACCTTTACGGTATGATACAGAAGAAGTTTGAGAAACATTCAGATGGAATGTTATGTTTTGAAGTAAGAAGTTGGATACCACGTTTTGGAGGACTGCGAGACTTAATCATGCATGAGTCTCATAAGTCAAAGTACTCTGTACACCCAGGATCCGACAAGATGTATCACGATCTCAAGGAGTTATATTGGTGGCTGAATATGAAGGTTGACATTGCCGACTATGTCCGCAAGTGCCTTACGTGCTCTAAAGTTAAAGCCGAATATCAGAAACCGTCTGGTCTTCTACAACAACCTGAGATTCCTAAATAGAAATGGGAACGGATTACTATGGACTTCATCACTAAACTTCCAAAGACTTCAACTGGTTTCGACGCTATTTGGGTTATAGTCGATCGACTAACTAAATCTGCACACTTTCTACCCATCAAAGAGAACTACAGTATGGACAAGCTGACTAAACTTTACGTCAAGGAAGTAGTTTCGAGACATGGCGTGCCAATATCTATTATCTCTGATCGAGACAGCAGATTTACTTCTAGCTTTTGGTGATCACTTCAGGATGCCTTTGGCACGAACCTCGACAAGAGTACCACATATCATCCATAGACTGATGGTCAAAGTGAAAGGACCATACAAACCTTAGAAGATATGCTTCGAGCTTGTGTGATTGATTTTGGAAATGGATGGGATACCCATTTGCCTTTGATTGAGTTTTCATACAACAACAGCTATCACGCGAGCATTAAGGCTGCACCGTTTGAAGCACTGTATGGTCGAAAGTGCCGATCACCTATTTGTTGGGCTGAAGTAGGAGAAGCTCAGCTCATTGGACCGGACATCGTTCGTGAGACAACCGAGAAGATCGTACAAATTAAGAACTGACTACAAGCTGCATGAGACCGACAGAAGAGTTACGCAAATGTGAGGCGTAAACCACTAGAGTTTCAAGTCGGAGATAAGGTTATGTTGAAAGTCTAGCCATGGAAAGGCATGATACGGTTAGGTAAACGAGGAAAGCTAAACCCGAGGTACATTGGACCGTTCAACATTTTGAACAGGGTTGGTCCAGTAGCCTACAAACTTGAACTACCACCCGAGCTTAGTAGAGTACACCCTACGTTTCACGTGTCAAACCTGAAGAAGTGCTTATCTGATGAGTCATCCGTGATTCTACTCGACGAGATTCAGATTGATGAGCAATTGAACTTTATTGAGGAACCCGTCGAAATTATGGACCATGAAGTCAAACAGCTAAAGCAGAGTCGTATTCCTATCGTGAAAGTCCGTTGGAATTCCAAGAGAGGACCTGCGTTCACCTGGGAACGCGAAGACGAGTTCAAGCGCAAGTACCCTCACCTTTTCTCAACCACGACTGGTAACACTAACTGAAATCCGGGACGGATTTACAAATATGATGTAGGTGCTGTAACACCCGGTAATTTTTCAAACCTATTTTTCCTAGCCAAACATTTATTTTTGCATCCCCTTAGCATTTAAACTTTTTCCGAACTTATTTGAACTTAAGAAACAGAAGATATCTTGATAAACGTGAGCGTTATCCCTTTATTGAGACGGCACAACCTAGAAAGCACGAAACGAATCAATTTGCTAAATAAATTAACTCTGAAAAAGTTATGCATATTTATACTCGTTTTTATCAGAAAAATTATTTCGGAAAAAATGGCGAAAACCTTGTGTCTTAAAACGGATTTTTGCTACGTCTAAAGGGTCCCACGGTGTTTATTTTAAAAGAATAGCAAAAATTTCACAAGCACCCCCTCCGCCCTATTTTTACGCCGCACCTCCCTACACTTTCACTTGCCCACCTTTAATCCCTCCTTGGAGTATATAAGCCCTTTAGGGTTTCATTTTTCACCACTAATATACACCTCACCGGAATTTTACAACTCCGGCACTGCACCCACCTCCGGCCACCACCGAAAAGCACCTCACACGTAGATCGAGACCCCGTGGTCACTCCTGGAGCATTTGGAGACTCAAGGTGTCCGTTTGGTTCGTGTATCGAAGCTCACCGCCGCCACCACCTCGTCGCCACTACTCGCTGCCTTCTCCCACCACCTTTCTCTCTCTCTCTCTCGGTAAGGCTCACGCGCCCCTCCCCTTCTTATTTTCATTTCTATTTCGAAACCCTAACCCTAAATTTTTATAAAAACGAGTTTTATAACTAAAACCATTTAAATTTTATGTTTTATAAACCAAATCGGGTGGATCTATTGTTTTAAAAACCCTAACTCGTTCGACTCGCACCGAGTCGTGTGACTCAACCGAGTCAACTCACGAGTTGAGTTGACTCGGGGCATTTTCTTGTTTATTTCGATTTTTATTGCTTTGTTAAGCTTATTTGGTATTTGTTTTGTAGCTTGGTTTGGATTCGAATTGGTGTTGGTTTGAGTTGTGTTTGGCCGAGAGCCCCATGGCTTGTGTAAGGTCGAGCCGAGACTCAAGGGAGTCACGACCAAGAGTTTATGAGGTTGTTTGAGTCTCGTGTTGGATTGTTTTTTGGGTTTGTGTGTAGCCGAGAGTTTGAAGGACTCGAATAGAGTCTAGCCGTGACCCAAGTGTGTATTAATTTCTTGAGTTGGGTAATGGATTTAGTTTGGGTCTTGTCGTAGCCGAATGGTATATGTGGTCGGGTAGTGTGAACCATGACTCAAGGGAGTCACGGCTAAGATTTGGTTTGTTTTGATGAGACGTCTGATGGTTTTGGTTGTCGAAAACCATGAGCTGTGACCCAAGAGGGCCACGACTTGTCGGACTTGAGCTTAGCCGAGACCTCTTAAGGTCTTGGTGTCGAGTGAATCAAGTCGAGACTCAAGGGAGTCTCGGCCGTGTCGTGCTCGAGGTTAGAAAACCTCGAGTTAACTTTTGAGTTGGTTTTGGACTTAAATTGTGTCATTGGGCCTCATGGACTACATAAGCCCAAAGTGAGTCCATGTCGTGTGTGAGTAAGTATTGGGCCGAAGCCCAATACACTTGGGCCGTTTATTGTTTTCGTCTATTTGTTATAACAATTTACTTCATTTTCATTTACTAACTTATCTTATTTTGTTTTTCAATTGGTGTTTCGGAAACTATTCGGGTATACTTGGGATATGATATGGATTTGGATTTGGATATGGATATTGCAACAACCTATGCTTTGGATGTGATTATTGGATTGGACGTTATTAGATTTATGATATTAGCCGAGAGACTTATGGACGGTTTTGTACTTGAGACGGAATAGTATGTTAGGCTCATAAGAGCTTAACATATTAGGACCCGAACATACACAAAATAGTCGATAAACTTGACAACTAATATATACGCGAGTGATAATGTCTAATGATATATAAATAACTTGTAAAATGTGATAATAAAACCTAAATTATTCAAAAGTCGCGACGACTTGGCAATGTTTTATAAACGGACGAGTCATGTCCAAATTTCTATAAAAACCTTTATAGTTAAACCATTTACAACTTGTAACCATCATAAAACCATTTGAAAACTTATACGTTTTCTTCCTAAATCATAACGTTTTACCAACTATTTTGGGATATGGGTAAAACACCGAAACGACCTATTGATATCTTTTCTTCTCATTCTTTATTATTCTTTCCTTTCTTATTCTTATCTCTTCTTCTTCTCTTAATTCTTTTCTTACTTTTTTGTTGTGTTTCGCCGACTATTATTATCTTATCTTTCCTTTTCTATCCACACGAGTCATAAATGTTTATTTCTTTCAACGCCATTGAAACTAAACCTTTTCATTTCAAACACGAGTATTCTACGAGTATTACTTTATAAATCACTTTGAGGATTATTTCTGAAACATACCATTTACTTATTAGGTTGTGTTGAAGTTCACTTGCCGTGCTATACCATCTGATCATATTGTGATATCTTATTTCATCTGCTAAGGTGTGATTCATAACCCCACTTTACTTTTAAATTGTTTATAAACCCATGGGGGAGATACATGCTACTTACTTTTCATGAACATAATTGTTTAAACGTATGCTTTTCCTGACTAAGATGATAATGCTAAGTACCGCCCTTGCCAAAAGCAAGTCCCTCGATCATGAACCATTAATCACTTGCGAGTGAGCGCGAGTATAGTTTATAGGCCGGCAACATGTGATGTACTATATTCAAGATTTACTAGGTATCTGGCAAAGTACCTACTTGGGGGCAAATTGTTATATTATAAATTCCGCGGTTACTGTCGACTTACGCCAATGTTATTGGTGCCCGTTAACGTTTTGCGTGTCATGAGCTTAGCAACTGTTTGACGCTTACCTGATATCTGTATTTGTTACTTATATCTTCCAGACTTGAAAATCTTGTGTTCAACTACTTTACATTTAAACCTATGGATCACACTCAACCTTTGTGTTGACTTTTTAGCATGTTTTATCTCAGGTAATTGATGTATACTATACTGGCACTGGGAGTGGCAAGAAGACTATCGATGGCTATCTATCTACTTTTTACTACCTTTTATCATTCGAAAAACCCTTTTAAAATTGTATCTTTTATTCCGCTGCGTATGATGTTTGAGAATCTTTTGACCTTCAATGTTTATTTATATTCCGAATGATATGTTTTTATTAAAACAACTCGTTATGAGGTCGTTTTCTATGATTGTGATTGTCTTACCCGTAAGTAATACCCCAAACTATGTTCCGCTGCCATATTCCGAGTTGGGGGTGTAACAGATTCTCTTACAGTAGCCTAGTAGGCTTTGTACAAATGATCACTTCAAGCATCATATGTGCAACATTCGAAGGCTAGGCTTGGGCCACAGGTTGCGGTACACCATCATTGGTTTAATTATTTGTAAACTTTATTTATCAAATATCTAAAAGATATTTAGCATTTTCCTTATAAAAAAACGTTGAAAATGTATTTAGGGTGCGTTTGGTTTATAAAGGGTTTGGATTTTGATTTGGATTTGGTTTATAAAGGGATTTGGAAAGAGAAATTATATTTATTTGATAGATTTTATAAAAAAAATTAAAAGTAAAAATATTATTTAAAAATAAATTTATGTGTATGTATGTGAGAGAGAAAGAGAGAAAAATTAAATAAAGTGTGTGAAAGAGAATATAATCACTAAAACCCATCAGGATCTATGTCTTTGGGTTTTAATGGGTCCGTTACAAAACCAAAAACAAAACCAAAACCAAAACCCACTCAAAACCCACATACCAAAGTTTCAAAACCAAAACCCACATACCAAACGACACATTAAATTGGGAATAAAATGAGCCTAATATTGTAATGCTTTTGAATAACATACGATTTTATAAAAAATATTTAAGTTTAATATATGTTTCTTGAGAAAATAAAATAAAATTCAAAATACACCCTTAAACTATCTAATAATTTACAGATTCTACCCTAATTGTTATACATATGTATGCATCATATGTACATCTAATATTTGTGAGGGTTTGTAACTCTTTTAAAATAATTTCCGCAACGAGCTAAACATGTCAAGATGGAAGTTGTCGTTGGTAAGATATATTGTCCATCCAAAGTAAGCCAAATATAAAAGTGAAAAACAAAATGAAAGTTGAAGTTACCCCACTTGTTTGGTGTACAAAAGTTTGATGTGTTTTTATAGCTAAAACCGAATAAATATCATTATCGGCTAACGAAGATAGACCAGTTTCAATAGATCCCTTATTCTTCATCGACTTACTGAAGAGAGTCATACATGAATGAGTTTTGGTACATAAAATGGTTGTAAAAGAATTAAAAGGCAGATATAAGTATGCAAACCTTTAAGTAGATATAAACATGTATATAAAATTTAGAATAACCACAATAAACGTCCAGTTGAGAATTGCCAAAAATAACGTCCCCGTAAGTCGTTAAGTAATGTATATTTTAGTAACTTTTGCAATTAAGTGAACACGAAAAAAAAAAGACGTTCGCAGTGAAACGCGGAGTTGAACTAACCTTGTTATATAAGAATTCCGGATTACTTTTATATTAAAAAGATTTTTTTTATTGAACTAACGTAGACATCTACTAATATAAATGTGTAATATCTTATTTATGTGATTGTAAATTGACGATGTATCTGTATCGATGGTCCGGTACCAAATCCGATCTATCTGCACAACAACAGTCTTTTGGATGCTGGAACGGTCCACCGGAGATACTGATTTTGGGTAGAACCCCGTTAGTTCCGTAAGCATTAGCATCCTGGAAGGAACAACCTGCTAGATGGTGGATCGGAAAGCAAGCACTATGAATTCGAAGAGATTTTACCTTCAAAATGAAGTATATATCGTTGAAGAAAAAACAAAGAAAGGGTGTGAGGATGCAAGAAAATGAATTAAAAGGCATGAAGTGGAGGCAAGATAGCCCAGAGTGCCCCGATTGAATAAGTCACACGATACTTATTAACTTTGGTTTTTAATGCGTAAGTTGGAAAAACAATATGCATCGGTGTATCTTAAAACATATATCCGAGGAAATTAACTTGTGGCTTTAAAAAATACCGAGTTAAAGTATCATATAACACAAATAACAAAGGCGAACAACATAAAGATTACATATATTGAGCAAGTCCGAACAACACAAAGATGGCTAAAAATGAATGGTAACGCCAAACAACATGTTACCTGAAACACAACAAGGCTGAAAAAGATTGCTGAAATGAAGGAGAAATTGTGACAATATGAAATGGTTAAGACCACAAGGTGTCATGAATGAGATCAATCTCCTCATTCGGGCCCCACCGGGTGCCACGTCACCATAACAAACCACAACTTACAACCCCCTTACCATAACATACCACAAACTCCTCATTTGGGCCCCATCACTATCTATTTTTATTTGTTTTATTCAAATACCCAAATAAACTAAATTCATTTCATAAAAATAAAAATACATTACAATAAATTTAAACACATACGATACGAAAAAAAAGGAGCTACGAAATTTTAAATACAAATCACAATACGATACGAAATTTTATATAGATTTGTAATTGTCGATGAGATCCAAATTCTCCTCCCACACTTGTAACACCTGCTCCCTAACCATCTTCAAGGCGACATGAAGTTGCAGATATGTTTCATCATTTCTTAACAGAGTTTCTAGACCGACCCTGATAGCTGGATGGTCTTGAGGCAACTCACGCAACCTTTCGACCTCTGGAGCACGATTATGCATCTGTAGCGTAATACGAGTTATCTCACCAAACAAATTGTTAATCAGTTTGAGTTCTTTTTCTTGTTCATTGCGTAATCGGGTGAGGATAGCCTTTTGCACCTCTGCTGGTTCATTAGCCATAGTGTTTGTGTTAAAATTAGTGATACTTGCGAGAGAGTTTTATAAGAAGTAGTGTGAGAAAATGAAGTGTTGTGAAAGTGGGTTTTATAGTGGAAACTAGCCGTTGGAGGCTATTTTAAAATTCAGATTCAAAGTAAAAGTAACCGTACGAGTATTATTCAAATTCAAACGTAAACTAACAGTACAATATATTAAAAAACGATACGGGAAAAGATAAACACGATACGGATAACAAATCATACAACACTGTTAAACCTTTCTCAAAACCTCCCACACGTGAACGTATTTGAAGCTTCTCCCCCCAAATCGTTGTTCAAACATTGTCTTTGCATTGTTGAGAATCTCACCGTCATTCTCCCCGCCTGTACGCTGCAAATGTATGTAAATAGCGTTGAATTTTTGACATTCACTGCTAAGTCTTGTCCATTTACCCGTGACCGTCTTTCTGTTACGATTGTCACCGTTAGACATATTGTTGAACATGTCTACAACCTGGTTCCAAAAGGATTTTTCATTGTTGAAGCTTGGGTCTTGGGAAACTGCAACCTAAATTTCAGCTAGCAACTTTTCTTCTTCTTTAGACCAACGATTATTCATTTCAAATGTGTGAAAAATATTACAAGTGTGTGAAAAATATCCAAGAATGGTATGGTATTTAAAACCGTTTGAACTTTCAAATTCAAAATTCAAAAAGGAGGGCGAGATATATTTATAATTTCAAATTCAAAAAGGAGGGCGGGATATATTTATATCCGTTTCAAATTTCAAATTCAAAGTTAAAATATAAAATTCAAATTTCAAAAACGTGTGGATATATCTAGCCTATAAATACAGAGACTTCTCAAACTCATCTCACAAACAAACACATTCAAACTGCTAAGATATTCAAGATCCAAACTTATCATTCCCTAAATTGCAAATGTCTTTCAAAAAAGATTTCTCACAACAATTTCCAAGTGCATCTCGCCAAGATTTTTCGCAACAATTTCCAAGTCCACCACATGAAGAAGTCCATACTCCACCTGAACATATCTTTCTGGTTTTCCAACCGAAAAATGAACCGGTGAACAATCCACCGGAAAATGTACCGGTGAACAATCCACCGGTTGTCCACCAAGACCCAAATCCGTTTGGTTTAACAGAGGAACAACTCAGACTTATGGAGCAAGATATGGAAGTCCTGCTAGAAATGGAACAACATGAACGAGAAGAGGAAGCTGCTCATTTGGAGCAGCAAGCCAGGGATGATGAAGAACGTAGGAAGAATTGGGAAATGGGTTGGTTCTCACCTGATTCCTCTTCGACTAAAGATGGTTGCCCAGACTCAGATGAGACCTTCCATTAATTTGTGGTTGTTTATGTTAATCGTATATTGTTTATGTTAATCGTATATTGTTTATGTTAATCGTTCGTTGTTTTTTCAAATGGCTGTTTAATGTAGTTTCTATTTTACGTTTAATGTATTTCTATTTGATGTTTAATGTATGTTAATTTCCTACTTTATAAAACGTTACAAGTTTTTATAAAACATTACAAGTTTTATAAAAACTTTACAAAACTATTAAAAAAAAAAAAAAAAAAAAAAAAAAAAAAAAAAAAAAAAAAAAAAGTTCGAATGTCAGAAAGTTACGTCCTCGTGCAAACGAGGAGGCCTTCCACGGCGAGCCACGGTTAGCCCATACCGGCTGCTCTAATCGAACGAATGAAAGATGACGCTAAAAAACACTAAGGGTCATACAAATGAATGTAATATGACGCCGAAAACACAAAGGGTCATCCAAACAAATATTATATGACGTCTAAAAACACAAAGGGTCATTCAAACGAATGTAAGATGACACCCTAATGATGACGGCTAAAAACACAAAGGGTCATTCGAACGAATATAACATGTTTTTGGTTGCCTATGTTACATTAGTGTTGTCTATAAATCAAAGACTTTTCCCGTTTTTTGAAATGGAAAACGCACATTCATAGCTTTTCAACTATATATCACGCACATAATTCGAATTATAGATTACAGCATTTCATTTACGAAACTTCTATAACCATATGTGAAAAAATTACATGTGGTAAAAATCAAATATGATTGTGACACGTGTGGTAAAAATCACATGTGTGATTTTATGTGTTTCTCCAACTTTGACGAATTAACTCCACTAGTCTACAATTCAAAATATCATGTGTTATATATGGTTGGAAAACTATTAATGTCTAGTTTCCAAGAAAAAAAAGATGAAACTTTTAAAATATTATATAAAAATTATGTTCATTTTATTACATGTTTAAATATTTGAATATTCAAATTAGTGTTTAATCACATGTGATTTCTCATGCAAGTTTCAACAACGAAAAAAATGTGAAAAATCAACAAAAACAAAGTTTGTTGAAAGTATATATCAAAGTGCTCGTCTATAAAAAGATAATTAAATATCGTCGCGATCGCTTAACAATTAACGGTTTAAGAGATATTAATTTTTGAAAAAAAAGGTGAAAGCGGGCTAGTTATCTATGGAAAATGAGTGACTATGATTGATCCCTTGGTATGCAGGGAAAATTTTGGTATGTAAATGATCTTAAGTCTTTAGGCTAGTCATAATGGAGACCAAACCTTGGGTCGGTCTACCCTCTCGAGCTGCGTCCCCCTTACATGAGTCCCATATGAACGTTGTACCCCCCCCCCCCCCCCTTTTTTTGTTTTTTGCTTGTTTGGGTTAGCAAAGCGACCGAATGAAATGCAACAAAAAAAAAATAGCCGTTTGGCTATTATTCGACCTAGGGAGGAGCATGGGTACCGTAAAAACGGAACCGCACCAGTACCGGTTTTTTTTACTCGGTACGAACACCCCTAGTACCGGTACCGTAAAACTTGCTAAAAAAAATTCGGTACCACTAAAATCGGTACGGTACTAAGACGGGAATTCCCGAGTTTGATACCGGAATACAAAGAGGCTAAATGGTTTTTACTAAACTTGTGATTTAAAGACTGCTACACTTGTTCCATGCATAATTAATGTTGCAACTATTATCTAATGCTAATTCTGTATAATGAGTGTCAAGATAAATGTGTGTGTATATATACGAAAAGGTTTTGTTGCTTTTACACATGACTGAACCACTTATCTTTAGTATGATCCAATTTTAATTACCAGTACTACCATTAACATGGGTACGAACTACATGGCATTTTTAGCATCTCCTATTTAATGGAGATTAGCTTAAAGAAAGAGGATTAGTACTTCTCTTTTAAAGAAAGTATGAACTCTAAAGCAAATTCATTAAATAACATGGGTACCAACTCCATGCATTTTTAGCTTATGCTATTAATTTGTGATTGGCTTAAAGAAAGAGGCTAGTACATTTTTCTCCACCAATAAAGAATGAACTCTATATCGACTTCACTGACTTAAAGGGTAAATTTGAGATTATCTTTTATGCTAAACGGTACTCGTTTCATTTAGTACCGGTTTACCTGAACCGGTACCGGTATACCCTCGGTTCTTGGATCGGGACTACATATTTTGATCGGAAAAAAATACGGTACCTTGTAAACGGTGCCGGTACGGTACCAAAATGGTACCGTGCTAATCCCTAATTCGACCGTTGGAGGGTGTTTGTAAAAAAATATATATATTTTTATTTCAAATAATACACTTTTCCTTCTATAAATACCACATTCTTTTCTCAGTTATTTTTTTTTTTTTTCTTTTTTTTTTTCACTCTACAACTATTATCTTCTTCAACTATTCTCCAACTAAAAAAATGTCTCACAATACTCCCAAAACCAAAACACCAAAAACCTGACGACAACAAAACGTTCCAACAACAACCGATCCCAATTTTCAATTAATGAGGCACTCAACACCTATAAATTTTCGACCCACTAGTTTCGCATACTGATCACAACATCAACAACTTATGTAAATAATCCGTTTTCTCCTCCGTATAACCAACAACAACAAAATTATCCTTTCCAACCTCCGTATAACCAACCAATGTACCAACAACAACAACAATCTCAATATTATCATCCGAAAATGTCACCACCGATGGACCCAGGTCAAAGTTCTCAACGATTTTCTCCGGTTAACACTCTTAATCTTGATGATATGGATCAATTTTTTGGTAGTCAAGATTATTCTACGGCCCAAGGTTCGATTGGTCCATCCGAACCCGTTGAAGACGAGTCTCCCGTCAAATGAAAGACTAAAAAAAGACGTCAACAATCTAAGAAGACGGAGAAGGAAAAATCTGAATCCAAAATTGGAAGTTCGATGCTAACAGTACATTCTCGGTTCGCACAATTCACTAGTGATGAAAATTGTTAGATATGTCACAAGTGAGCTCACTCAAGAGAACTTAAACAAGCGATTGAGTAGGTATATAAAATCTGAGTAGGTATATAAAATCTAATAGAAAACCGCAAAGATTTATGACCTTTGGAGTATGAAGAATTACGAAGTATATAGTTAGTCATATACTCATGTATTACACATGACTGTTGAAGGCTATCTAACAGTTGTGCTCAATGTTCTCGGACTTTTTTATTACATTTTTTTCACATTGTGTCATAAATAGAGTGACAATCAAATCTAATGCAACTGATAGAGGTTATTGTGCTTTCAAAATCTGAAACAAAACTACAAAAGGCTGCAAAACATTATACCAACTTCTATAGGTTTGATAGAGTAGTGGGTTAAGAAACAAACTACACTTTTGTACGAGGGGGTGAATTGTGAAAACAAAAAAAGAAATATATCAGAGACAGGTTTCGATCCTGTGACCTGTGGGTTATGGGCCCACCACGCTTCCGCTGCGCCACTCTGATTGGTTGATTATTATATTCACATTATACTCATATACTGGTGTAACTCGTCTAGCAATCTGTGCACGTCGGAGCTAGTTTATTTGATAGTTTCCAGTCTTGTTTTTTTATGTGGCAAATAAAAAATAATGAACCAGTTGCTGACAATCCTAAACACATTTTATGGCCTTTGCTCCCCCTTCAGGTGAAGGACATAACATCCCAAACTTACTATGTGTGAAGTCGAACGCGAGAGGTTAACAACAAAAAGTTCTAAGGTTTGCAAAAGCTATTATACGAGATGGAGTGAGATACTAAAAACAAACCCAAGAATGACCATTGTTAACTGCTGTTCAGTAAACTAAATAAATGTGAGATACTACACTGGACGATGCTGGCGATATTGGCAATAGGAGATTATGGATTGACTGAAGCACGTACTGTATTTCCACTGGAACACTGATGGTCTCCCAAGTGACAGCTTAGTTCATTAGTGAACTAGTGTTAAAGATCATATGACTCGTTTTGTCAAAAGTTTGTGCCGTTTAGGAACAAGGATAACATCTTGAGGCCAGTCTACTTGAAGCATACTGTGAAGGCAACTGTGGAGTATAGTGAGCATTTGAAAGGAAGATCTAATGCGTGTTTCTTTTTGTATCGTGCAACTTTGCTTTGGATGTTACTTGTTTGAAGTCATTCCCTAGTACCAGTCCAGCATACGCATTTTTTTAACTGCAAATTTATTGATAACCAGCAAGAAGCTTAAATAAGAAACATATTACAAAGATTTAATACAAGCAGAGATAGAGTCATTTGTCCAATTAAGCCACAAAAGTTAAGTTTTTAGACCTTTGCACAATCCAAGAAAAAGAAAAAGTTTTGTTGACATCCATGAGGGTATCTTTCCGTGGTGGCTTTTCGCCGAAACAAAACTTGTTACGGTAGCACCAAATTACCCGAAAAGTAGTTAGAATAACCCGATTCAGAAAGCTTTTAATCAATGTGGGTTGGTTTGTTGTACAGCCCATGTGATCAGGTCCATACGGGTATTCGGCAGATTATACAGTTTCCACCATTAAAAAACCGAACCCGTGATTCAGAAACCAAATTGAAGTACATAAATAAGTTTTGAGCAGATTTTATGTTGTCATCACAAACCAGGCACAACAAGGAGTGAAGATCGATACCACGTGAATATGGGTTAGAACACGTTGGAAGTTTCTCTTTGATCAAACACCATGCAAGGATGTTGATCTTGATCAAGACTAGCCACTTCTTCCATCTAGTCTGATCCATACCACCATTTGAGCAAAGAATGGACACAATCACTTGAAACCAAAGTGCATAAGCATGTGGTCTGTTGGGTTCAATTGACACTCCCTTGTACGGTCGTACAAATGCCTGAAAATCAGAAGGATTCTCCTAACTTAGTTCAGTAATTTTTTAAGGATTAAAGCTATGAGTCTGATACTAACTAGGATATATGTTGAAGTAAAACCTTGTAGGAAGGCCCCACCTCGGTGTATCGTCCTTCGGAGTGAACTCCCTGGACTATATTTGCTCCTGCACACACGAAACACACGCGTTAGGCTCGCCTCGGGTTTTATCCCAAGACCGACCTCCGGCGTGAGAGTAAGTGTCGGTTTATTAAGAGGTGAACAGTAATATGAGAGTAACAGTGGTAGGTGTGTGATTGAATGAAATCATAAATGAGGTGTGGGTATTTATACTACCCACACCTACTGTACCTGTTTACCTCGGGACCATGCGAGTTGACCTACGTCTGACATAGTAGGTATGTGTCAGGTCACGTGGGGAACACAATCCCGTGAAATCTGAGAAAGTGTTGGTTGATGGGACTACACAGCGTAAGTGGCGGCGGACCTGCCGGTGGAAAAGACCGGAGGTGAGACAATAGTCCGGACGTAGTAAAATGTCCGGACGTGCGAAAAGAGTCCGGACGACTCATATCGTCCGGACACATACGCCAACATGTCCCCCCCAGTATTGTAGCATCGGTTTCGGGCTGATGGTGCAATACTTGAAGTGGGAATTCGGATAGGGACATCCGGACACATACACCAACATGTCCCCCCCCCCAGTATTGTAGCATCGGTTTCGGGCTGATGGTGCAATACTTGAACGGCTTTTCGCCCTGTGCTTTGGATTCATACAACTTGTATTGCATTGTTAGTAAAATATTGATATGATACTTTAGAGAGTACCTTATGGCCTTTCGGCCTGAGTCGTTTGGACTAGTGTTGCCGTTGCCTCCCGGTGTGTGTCCTTCGGACATGTAAATCAGTAGAATCCCGTCGTGACCTTTTGTCTTCAGTTGTTCGGAAAGCTGTCTTCCATGTCCTTTGGTGTGAAACAATCGGACGTGTGCATCGATGTGTCTTCTAATATTGTTTTTATATGTTGGGGGCCGATGGATTCGGATTGTATATACGTTTTAGCCCGACGATTGTGGGGCTTGTTTAGACTTGTTGGGCTAACTCAGTTGTAGGCCCATGGGCCGGATAAGGTAGCGCTTATTTTTTATATTAACAGTTGCGTGCCACGCGTAACTTTGCTATGAGCATCAGACGTTCCACAAACTGCCACGTCAGAAGGTGTCAGGATGACGTGACCTTTTTACTTCTTTGTAAGTTTTCCCTCCTATATATATCGGTTTCTCTTCTCATTTTTCTGTTTTCGACTGCGCTTTTTGTTTTATTTTCCCTCGGTGCATAATCTACTTCTTCGACCGATCGCCTGTTTTAGGAGTTTCCGAGAGGTGCGTTTCATTCTTTTTTGTAATTATCTTTAGTAAATTTTCCATCGGCATCCTTTTAGATATGGCCGTTGAGATGAGCGCACATGGGAGTTTGTCATTAGTCAGTAGGCTTGGACCACAGCCCTCGAAGATAGTTCCTAAGTTAGATATGCATGTACATACTTCTAAATTGACACTGGGTGAGTTGGATCGTGTGATTGGTGAGTTCGGAATCCCCATAGATTTACAGCCGACGTTACCTCCGGAAGGAATGAACATGGACATGTTGCCGGAAGATAAAATCGGTATTTACGTTCACCAGCTAAGGACAGGGGGTATCAGGATTCCATTCTCAACATTCTTATTAGCAGTGATAGGATATTTCCGGGTGCATATCACTCAATTGGTACCAATAGGTTTGAACAGGGTAACCATGTTTGAGATTCGCTGTTATAGTCTGAATGTGAGACCAACTGTCCCTCTTTTTAGGGTCTTCTATAGATTGTGTAAGCAGGGGCATTGGTTTTCCTTTGAGAGCCGAACAGGGGCGCGAGCAAGGAAATGTTTTGAGGAGGTGTTGACCGGGTTGAAGCATTGGAAGACTCATTTCTTTTTGGTAAACCGGAGAGCGTTTCCGCAGGCGATGCCATGGAGGCATAGGGATTCCAAAGTTACCGATGAGTTTCCGGAGTCGTATTCTGAAAGGGATGCTGAAATGATTGCTCGGAAGGTGATTCCCTTGAGAAAGCCTTCAGCCGCTCTATTATGGATGACGGGACTCAGTAGGGTTTTTGATTATCCGGTTATAAGGGCGTTCTAAAGGATGCCGATGGGCATGGTAATGTAAATTTGCTTGCCTTTGCTTTATAGGGCCTGTCTGTTTTTTGGCTTGAAGTTTGGCTTATTGTCTCTACCATCCCCTCTTTTTTTTTTGTAGTTCTTTCCATGACAGAGTATTTGGAACTTCCGGTGGAAGTTGATGCTGAAGTTAGTAGGGGAGATCCTTTGGAGGATGAGAGTCAAAGGCCGAAGCGAACAACTGAGCCATTGGCCCGGGGAGCGTAATTCCTGAGACAACTCCTTTACAGAAGGTAGTTGAGAGACCGGACTTGAATATATTGTCCTCCAGGGAAGAAAAGGGGAAGAAAAAATAGGCAGCAGAGGCGGAGGGGAAGAAGAGGCATGCTGAGGGTCCATCGGTTGTTCGGAAGCCCAAGAAGAAGAAAAATAAACGGAGGGAGGGAGATGTATCCTCGGACCATACTCTTGATGCCACTCCCCTCCGTCATGTTGAGCCGTCTGTGGCTGAGGATACTGTGGAAAGTCCGGGCGGAGGAGATAGGCCGGAGCGAGAGAATGTGGAAGGTGGTGAAAATCCGAATGTTAGGGAATCTTCGTCTGAGCATACTGACGAGAATAATCCAGAGAAACAGCCTGTTCCGGAAACTCGCCTAGAGGATCAGCAGTCCTTGTCTGACGGTATGAAATATCTTTCTTGACTGGTGATGGGTTTTTTATCTGAACCTCTCTTTTTCTTTATTTATGCTTCCTTGCTACTCTTACAGATCGTTCGGTTCATTCAGACCATTCCCTGCCTTCTCAACATACTATCGTGGAAAACCAATCAGTCGGAGGGGGTAGGAAATTTTTCTTGTAGTCTTTTTTCTTTTATTATTATATATATTTTTTTTTGTTTTTACCGAGTAATTTATTCTTGTTACAGATCAGGGTTTGCTTGAGAAGGAGCCTTTTGTTCCCGGTTGGTCTTTGCCTCGGAATGTCCGTTTGGATTCTTACCAAGCCTGCCGGGAGTTGCTGATGCATGTCACACCTCCTGCTGAGAGGGCTGCCCTTGAAGAGTTGACTCTTAGCCAGGTTGTTCATCTGGCGTATGAGAAGGCCGGAGGTGGCATTGCTATGCAGGCTGAGTTGCTTCGCCGGTTCGATCAACTGCTCGGTGAGCACAAGGAACTAGACCGGAAGCACAAGGCCAGTATAGTGCAACGCAGTGCGGAGCATGGCAGGCATGCACGGCTGGCTGACGAGTTTAATGCTCTTAAGCAGGAGCTATCCAATGTGCGAGCCGGGATGTCGACCCGAGAGGAGAGATTATCTGCTCAGTTAGTTGAGATGGAGAGAGAGAGAGATGAATGGAGGAGGATAGCTGACTCTCGTGCTGAGGGCCTGAAGGAGTTGGAACAAGGTGTAGGACAGAGGGATAAAACCATAGGGAAGCTGGAGCAAGAGAATAAAGACTTGCTTGCCCAGGTTGGACGATCGGAGATTGAGCGTCAAAGTGTTGTGAAGGATCTGTTTCCAACTGCTTGTCAACGGTTGTTCTGCAGTTCCGAGTACAAAGAGAGTATGGGAAGGGTTTACAGCTTGTCATATACCGCTGGGTTTTTAGATGGTCTTAAGTATGAGCGTAAAAAAGATGATCATGACAGACTTTTGGCCAAGTTTTATAATCTAGACATGGAGGCTCCCCGTATCTGGCAGGCGGAATATGCGAAGTTGTTTGAGGCTCAGTACCCGTATGTTCAGAAGCTTGCAGATTCTTACCGATTGCCATTGGCCGAGCTTATGGATGTCCTTCCTGTCGTCCGTGCTCCTCCAACGAAAGTTATGACATCCCGGCCTCCTAAACAGACCGGAACAGCTTCCGGTGTGAAGCGTGTGTCGACAGGCGGCTCTTCTGTTGTGGGGGACACTGCGGATAAAAGCTCTTGACTGCCATTTGTATTTCCTTTTTTTTTTCTTGGATGAATGTAATAATGACAATGGTTGCAACTAAACATCCCGTACAATGATTTGTTCGTGATTGGTAATGTTCGTTGTTGCTTGTGTTTCTTTGTTGTCTTTCTTGATAAAATGACTTGCAACTATTTTCTGTATAAAGCATTTTGTTTCCGATCAAGAGGATTTTGACGAGATGACTGTGTTGACTCTGATGATGAGAGATTTTTTTTTGCAATTGGTCTTTCCGGTTCGGATTGTTCCCAACTTTCGTTTCTTTCTTATTTGAACCTGCTGATTGTAGATGAATTAAATGTCTTCAACCTGTATAATAAGCGTACGTCTGGAATTATTTATTATCCATGCCTCCGAAACTATGTACTATCTGTAACCTCCAGTCAATTGGTGCTTTGCGCTTCCGGAATTATTTCTTATTTTTTATAGGAAACAGACGAGGGCGTATATGGTTTAAAAGACTTTACTCCGTCGTACGAACCGCTTGGTTCATGGCCCCCTGGGATGAAGGGCGCGTTCAGGGTGATTTACCGATCTATTCGTGAGGAAGGAAACTTTTTTCGTTCATCCGTTTAATTTATTTGACAGTGATTTCACGATCGGCTCACGAGGGAGGAGTGTTTTTGAGATCCATTTAGTTTACGTGATGGAGTGTTTTCACGATTCGTTCAATTTACTTGGACGGAGTGTTTTCACGATCCGCTCACGAGGGAGGGAGTGTTTTTCACGATCCGTTTAATTTACTTGGACGGAGTGTTTTCACGGTCCGCTCACGAGGAAGGGAGTGTTTTCTACGATCCGTTTAATTTACTTGGACGGAGTGTTTTCACGATCCGCTCACGAGGGAGGGAGTGTTTTCCACGATCCGTTTAATTTATTTGGACGGAGTGTTTTTCACGATCCGTTTAATTTACTTGGACGGAGTGTTTTCACGATCCGCTCACGAGGGAGGGAGTGTTTTCCACGATCCGTTTAATTTACTTGGACGGAGTGTTTTCACGATCCGCTCACGAGGGAGGGAGTGTTTTTCACGATCCGTTTAATTTACTTGGACGGAGTGTTTTCACGATTCGTTCAATTTACTTGGACCGAGTGTTTTCACGATTCGTTCAATTTACTTGGACGGAGTGTTTTCATGATCCGCTCACGAGGGAGGGAGTGTTTTTCATGATCCGTTTAATTTACTTGGACGGAGTGTTTTCATGATCCGCTCACGAGGAAGGGAGTGTTTTCCACGATCCGTTTAATTTACTTGGATGGAGTGTTTTTCACGATCCGCTCACGAGGGAGGGAGTGTTTTTCACGATCCGTTTAATTTACTTGGACGGAGTGTTTTCACGATCCGCTCACGAGGGAGGGAGTGTTTTCCACGATCCGTTTAATTTATTTGGACGGAGTGTTTTCACGATCCGCTCACGAGGGAGGGAGTGTTTTTCACGATCCGTTTAATTTACATCATGGTAATAAATCGGGAAATTGTTCCTCCGGATTCCGGAGAAAACTACAGACTATAATAATTAGCAAGCTTCAGTTTACAACTTTTACAAAAGACAGTTCCAATTGTAGCCTACATCGGATATTTTATTGTAGCGTTTCGTCGAACGATGCTATTTTTCGGGTGAGGTTTTGAAATCAAAGCCTCCGCGCGGGGGTTTTGAAGTCAAAGCTTCTTTGCCTGTTTTCTTTGAATTCCGGAGTGTGAGAGGTCCAGGAATCGTCTCGATGCTGTTGCTCCAATGATTCCTTCCTCTCTGACGTCCCTTTTGCCTTATCGTTGGTGGTTTGAGTCCGCTTTGGGACCACCTTTATACTATTTTCTTCGAAGTTTTGGCCGTCGGTTTTCGTGCTAGGTCGAGTAGCCAGGGTTGCAATTCCTGCTGGGGTGGGGAACTTCATCACAGAATGGTTCGTTGAGGTGACAGCTCGCAATTCTCTGAGGCGGTTCTCCCCAGAATCACCTCGTAGGGCGATGGAGATTGTATTACATAAAATTTCATGACTGTTCTTCGGTACTTCCTATCATTACCGAAGAGTACTTCCATGGCGATTTTTCCCTTAGGCCTGTTTCCTTTTCCTGCGAAACCTATTAGTGTGGCGTTGGTCTCTTGAATTCGACTTTTTGTTTCGGCGCTGAACTTGTCGAAGCAATGCTCATACATGATGTTTACTGACGACCCTCCGTCTACATATACTGTCCGTATTAGGTTTCCTTCGAAGCAGCCTTCTATAATGAGAGGTCCGTACGATAAATCCAAGGAGATGAGGGAGGGGAAAGTTATTGGTACGTCCATCCACTTTTCGGCGTTATGGTTGGACACCGACTCCGGAATGTTAGGTAAGTTTTTTATCAGATTGATTACTCTGGGCTTTCCATTATCGTTCTTCCTCTGTTGGTCTCTACCTTTCCCCCCATCCTGCTGCCTGAAGTCTTTTAGGAGATGGTCGAGCTTTCCGGATTCCAAGGCGGCTGCAAGCTGCCTCTTCAGCTGGAAACAGTCATCGGTGAGATGTCCTTTGTCCCTGTGGTATTCGCAGTATTTATCCGAATTCTCCCTTTTCGGTCGGCTTCCCATTGGGGCAAGAGGTGGCAAGTTCAGATGATGTTCTGTGGCTAGAATTTCTCTGGGAGGCTTGGTTAGTGATAAAAGACCTGCTCGGTGATGAGCTTGTTTAGGAGGGTCGTTGCGACGGTAATCTAGAAGAGGGAGGTCGCTGCGAGGAGGGTCGCTGCGGTAGAAGCTCCGGATGGGGTTTACGTAGGGATGGTACGTATCCTTTGACCGATAATCACTTCGGCGTTCCACTCGCGGCCTGTCACTTTTGAAACTTTGGGGTCCTTTCTTATTCGTGTCGAATCCCTCACCTTTCGGCAGTTCTGTACTGCGGTATGCCTCTTCGGATCTCATAAAATCATCCGTCCAGGTGAACATCTCCTTAACTGTGCGTGGCACTCTATCAGAGAATTTCTTGGAGAGGGTCGGACACCTGTGTGCGTTCATGAAGGCGTAGATTTTCATGATTTCCGGCACACCGCTTATGTAACTTGCCTCATCAGTCCATCTTTCCTTGAAGTCCAAAAGGGACTCGTGAGCTCGCCGGACGATCTTTGTGATCTCTGTGGGGTCCTTTACACACTTTTTTCGGAGCGAGAACCTTGTGGAGAATAGCTCCCTTAGTTCGTTCCAGCTATCGATACTCCCGGGTTCCAACCTTTCAAACCATCCACCTGCCGCTCTGTCAAGCGTTTGTTGGAACATTCGGCACCATACAGGCATTGGCCATTCCCCTTGGTTAGCAGCTCCGGTGAACCTTGTAAGGTGATCGTTCGGATCTGTCGATCCATCATAGAATCTCATATTAAGCGGCATGGTGTGACTCGGACCGGAGAATTCCACGATGCGACGTGTGAATGGTGACCTTGATGTCTCTTTGAAGGGCTTATGTAAGTCATCGTTTTTGCTTTCGTTTATCTTTTCCTTACCTCGGCTTGTATCTCCTTCGTCTTCAAAATTTAGCCTTATCGGCTTCAGAGCGCTTCCGGTTAGTGCATTGTGTTTTTTAATCAGTTCCGTTAGGAATGCTACTTGACTACTAATCAGCTCTTGGAGATTGGGAGAGTTCTCAGCCGAGTTGTCACGCCTATTTTTATCGTGGTTGGTTTCGAACCGAGTATGTTCGTTTTTCGGTTCGTGCCGTTTGTGAGTGTTGCTGGGCTCGTACCGATCATGGTCATTGTCGGGTTCATGCCAGTTGTGTACGTTGCTGGGCTCGTACGGCTCGTGGTTGTTGTCGGGCTCATGCCGATTGCAAACGTTGCTGGGCTCGTACGGCTCATGGTTGTTGTCGGGTTCATGTCGATTGTGGATGTTGCTGGGCCCACCTAGGTCCGGGTTATTGGTTTCATGCTGATCTTGGGTGTTAGGTCCATAAATGTTGTGGTTGTTGGTCTCGTCCTCTCTATCGTTGAGACGCAGAGAGAGAAAAGAGGGCCTGCCATTCAGAGCTTAGGTAGATTGAATAGCGGGGTCCCACGGATGGCGCCAATTTGTTGAAGTAAAACCTTGTAGGAAGGCCCCACCTCGGTGTATCGTCCCTCGGAGTGAACTCCCTGGACTATATTTGCTCCTGCACACACGAAACACACGTGTTAGGCTCGCCTCGGGTTTTATCCCAAGACCGACCTCCGGCGTGAGAGTAAGTGTCGGTTTATTAAGAGGTGAACAGTAATATGAGAGTAACAGTGGTAGGTGTGTGATTGAATGAAATCATAAATGAGGTGTGGGTATTTATACTACCCACACCTACTATACCTGTTTACCTCGGGACCATGCGAGTTGACCTACGTCTGACATAGTAGGTATGTGTCATAGTAGGTATGTGTCAGGTCACGTGGGGAACAAAATCCCGTGAAATCTGGGAAAGTGTTGGTTGATGGGACTACACAGTGTAAGTGGCGGCGGACATGCCGGTGGAAAAGACCGGAGGTGAGGCAATAGTCCGGACGTAGTAGAATGTCCGGATGTGCGAAAAGAGTCCGGACGACTCATATCGTCCGGACACATACGCCTAACAATATACATATAATTGTTGCTCATTTCTTCTATGCTTTCCAAATAAACTAGGTTTTTCTTGTACTAAAATACATGCGAATGGTGTAAACTTTAAACCCGTCCAACATCGGTATCAGATAAGACATTTGACGCTATTATAAATCTAAATTGGTGGTCTACTAGTATCCTTCCACAATTTGATCTATGGTTTAAGCTCTCCTTATAACCGAAAAAACAATAATAAACGCCAAACTAAATCTACAGCTTAACGAATCTCATTATGCTATCGATTTACATTCTAAAGGAGAACCTAATCCTCCTAATCACGAGTCAAAGTTTGGACGCAACCTTCTAGTTCCGTCCGATAGTCACATTTAACATAAACCAGTTCTAAATTCATAAATTGACTTAATTAAAACTATACCCAAACAATGACGAAAAAAAAAAAAACCATAAAAATCCCCGCCGCAACGCGGCGGGCACCGAATTCATAAATTGACTTGTTAAAACTAAATGAGCTCACAAAATATCAAAATATGAGGTTTAAGCTCCATATAAATTGGAAAATATTCACGAATAACCGACTAATTAACCTTGATCATCATAATTATCATTATGAACATCAGGATCAATATACTCGCTCCAATCAGTACGCTTCGTACTCCGTTCAACCTCGATCTCTTCATTCCCTAGGGTTTCATTTTCTGTTCTGTTAACAACTCCTGTTGCTGTTTGACGAATTGACGAGACATATTGAAAGTATGAACGAATTTACGAACATCTTTGGCCATAAAATATTACACGTATAGCTAGATCTTGGCCGGATCTAATCGGATATAGCTGGGTCCTGGCCATAATAGCTGGTTCTAGCCGGAAATTGGCCAGATATAGCCGGGTCTATCCGGGTCTTGGCCGGAATAGACGCTTCTAGCCGGGTCTACCCGGGTTTTAGCCGGGTCTTGGCCGAAATAACCGGTTCTAGCCGGGTTTATCCGGTTCTTAGCAGGTTCTAGCCGGAACTTGGCCGGAATAGCTGGTTCTAGCCGGTTCTTGGCCGGATGTATCCGGGTTTTGGCCGGAATAGCCCTGTCTTGGACGGATAAGCCAGTTCTAGCCGGGTCTTGGCCGGATATATCCGGCTTTTGGCCGGAATAGCCGGGTCTTGGCCGGATAAGCCGGTTCTAGCCGGGTCTTAGCTGGATATATCCGGCTCTTGGCCGGAATGGCCGTGTCTAGCTGGATATATGTGGGTCTTGGCCGGATATAGCCGGGTCTTGTACTCCCATTGACCAATACAAGAGTTTTACTACGTGATAAAATTTGCATATATGTGACCGCGATGTCGGATGATCAACCGGATGTCTTAAATACCATACAATATAAAAATGAACTTGGGGATTTTGTCGACCCAAATCAGGCCAAAACGGCTAAAACATACGGAGAATAGAATGTTGAAATTTTCATTACGAGTTTTAAAACAAAAATGAGGTAATTTTAATGTGCTCTCGTCATGTGCAATGTTTGCAGGGAAGAGTTCATAGACCAGGAAATGATGGATGTGAAGTCCTTGGATATTCGAAACTTCATCTGAATCAGTTAGCTCGGTGGTAAACTTTTGGAGGTCATGGGTTTAAAACCGCATCCCCTTACCATCTTACAGAAATAAATTTTCGCTTTCAGGATCTGTTCATTGTAATTTTTGAGGATGATGTGATGTACCAGTTCTGTTTTAGATCAGGACCTTTGTAGAAGCGCCATTGGCTCAAGAATAAATATATTGTCAAAGTGCATTTTGGAACCTTTCTACTCGCCAAATTGCATGAGAGGTTTGTAAAAACTGTGATAGCACCGGTTTGGTATACAATGTTATCACCAGAGCATAATTCTTGCTCCCCAAATTTGTTAGATACGTCTTTTTATCTCAATGATTTTGTGAAAAGTCTGGATTATGTGTACTTCTAATAATACCTATGTAAGTTGCAAGAACTTGCAGGAAATGTGTAAAACGCTTAGCCTGAAGTCATTTTGCAAGAATTAATAATGGGCTATTTTGTTATTTGCCCCAATGTAAGAACTGGTACCATATTTAGTTTCATTCTGAGTTGGCCAATATAGGGTGTATATAATAACTGTATCAATACACAGAATAGCCATGGTTGTCGCTTAATTTTTTATATCATCAGGTCCTCTTAACTTGATCTGATGGAAAGTGTTTATTTGGTGTACCAACATATCTAGCGACATGAAATACGACCATACAGTTCATAGGAAATCAGGATGGACATCATCTTCAACAATCTCATCACTCACCTTTCTCTCGAATGCAACATTGTTGGTCTCTTCAAATCTGCTCATTTCGAGCTCCAAATCATTATGATCATCAAGGAAATCATTCCATTTTGAAGCTGGTCTCTTCAGTTTTCTTACTACTGAGCTTGATCCAATATTGGTGAATCCATGATCAACATTATGACAGACTGGCCTCTTGAACTTTGACATTATTGAGCTTGTTGCTTTGTACGCAAAACTGTGATCAACGTTATCTTTACGCTCAAATTTGTTGTACTCTCCCCATTTTGAAGATACTCTTGTCTCTTTATCAGCGTAGTTATTGTTAAGTTGATTTACAACAAATCAACTATGTTATGTGTTAGCATCCTGCGTGCACGTGCATTAAAACTAGTTTAGTCTAAAAGTCTAAAACTTTTTACAATTTACATGATAAGTATATTCTCCACATTTAAATTTTGGATGGGTCATTTTTTGTGTGGCATATTACAATAACGATAAACTTTACATAACATGATGTGTGTCAAAGAGTAGCTATACAAGAAAACTGATATAACTGTTCTTTCATTATGAAACTTTTGTTAACAAAAAGTAACTTGTGACAAAATCATGTTCAAAATACGCGTAATACACACAAATTCGGTACCAAAATCCACATGTGAGCCAGTCTTGCGGTGCTAGTTATATTGGGTTTTGAATCCAAATGGGAAGTTGGATGCACATATTCGGTTCGCACAATTCACAAGTGATGAAAATTGTTAGATTTGTCAAAAGTGAGCTCACTCGAGAGAACTTAAATTAGCGATTAAGTAAGTAAATAAAAGCTAATGGAAAACGACAAAGATCTATGACTTTTAGGGTATGAAGAATTACGGACTATGTAGTTAGTCATATACTCGTATATATTACACATGACTGTTGAAGGCTATCTAAGAGTTGTGCTCAATGCTCTAGGACTTTTTTATTACATTTTTTTCACATTGTGTCATAAATAGAGTGACAATCAAATCTAATGCAACTGATAGAGGTTAATGTGCTTTCAAAATCTGAAACAAAACTACAAAAGGCTGCAAAACATTATACCAACTTCTATAGGTTTGATAGAGTAGTGGGTTAAGAAACAAACTACACTTTTGTACGAGGGGGTAAATTGTGAAAACAAAAAAAGAAATATGTTAGAGACAGGTTTCGATCCTGTGTCCTATGGGTTATGGGCCCATGTAATGAATCGAAATCCTTTCTTTACCACATGTAGGATTCGAGGTCTATCTTTATCACACAAATATATGTCGATTAGGCACAAGAGAGAGATGGGACAAGGGATATGTGTGGATCGTATATTATTAGAGAGAAAGAGATGAGATAAGTTTTCTTCTTATTAAACTGCACACACACTTCACACACTTGCACCCCTTACAAATGAGGTGAAAAGTGTCTTTTTATATGCACCATGTGATGCCCTAAAGGGCTTTCCATGGGCTTTGTGTGGGCTCGTGGGTTGGACCTGGATTTCCTATCATTACATAGACCAAAGTCTTTACTAGAAGTTACATAAGATAGTCCAATCCCACTCGCCCTATATCTATCCTACCATACGACATACGACACTAATACAAAGTTGTTTACTTAAGGAATGACCATCACTTCACTTATTAATTTAAATGCTAACAATCTCCCCCTAAGGGATGGTTATTCAAAAGATGCACCATGTGATTAGGTCTTTAGACTTCTGGGTCTTGAACTTTGTGTGTCGTTGCAGAATAGACTTTATTCTTTGTTCCTTCATGCATTGTGATCTTCAAAGTATCGACTTTTGATTGTTCTTTGCCTTGGTCAACATCTTCATGTATTCACAGCGTCGTTTCTTCCAATGTAGATGTTGAGACATATGATGATTGATGGACTTTCCTCAGTACTTGCATAAAACAGTTAGCAATAAATCATCCAGCGCTTACAGGTTCAGATTTTGAGATCGTTTAACAGCATAGTGTGAAAACTTTCTCTAATCTTTACCAAGGCCGTTGTGAGCCTCTGAAGTATACCGGAGTATCACTTCAAGACTGTAGACCGTTTGATGCACGTAACCATCATTATATACGGCAAGATCTGAAGATCTCATTAAGACTCTTACAACTTGTGTCCTTTTTGGTGAACACAAGTGCATTGTACGGAAAGTGTCCCTAAGAGATCTTTGATGAATCTCATGGCTCTAGACTCAATAATGTGCGTTTTGGTTTTAGTCGTCGGAGGCATGGAGCAGAGTGCCACATTTTCAATATCAACACATCTCGGAATGAGAGGTCGATAGATTATGTAGTGCTCTCCGTGAGAAATGAAACAAATATCTTTTAAGAGATATCTGAGTGGATAGGAGGGGTGGTGCAATGCGTCACTAGGTACATGACGTCTTGTCTTCAATATCAGTATCACCTTAGTGAATAACGATAGCAGATGTATTGACCCGGTTTCTGTCCTAAGTTTTCATGGAGGGCTATTTCTTTTCACCCTTTCATTAAAGTTTTCTTTTTAATTCTTCAACCCCTTCTATCTCCTTTCTCATTTGCTCATTTTTTCAATCATTCCTAAGGACTTCTAATTCTACTCTATTGGAATTGTCCTTGAGTAGATCTCCCCGGCTCTGGCGGATCATTGGACATAACCTAACAATAATCACCTTATTACTCCATGATTATCCTAGATTTGTTGATCACTTGCCATAAAACTTTTTTGTGAAAATCTCTCAAAGTGTTTATGAGTAAAACACATTTTTGTTAACACTTCGAGAGTTTTGCCTTTTCTGAAATACTCCCCCTTCACATGTGCTTATGCATTTTTTAATATAAATTTGCACATGTTGGGTAGAGTTCGCACATTTTGATATGATTGATTTTCAGTTGACATGACCTTTGCGAGACACGTTTACATCACTAGTTAGACTAGCTTGAAATTATTACCCGTCCCGGTCATATCAAAAGAATAATCTCTCGAATTGGTATGTTCTACTCAGACAAGTCCTTTGCGAGACACGTTTACATCACTGGATAATCAGCTTGAAATTATTACCCGTCCCGGACAAGTCTTTTCGATTACAGACATTTAGATTTCGTCAATTCGAGGGTTAATCTGAGTCGAGCTCTTTTTGAGATTCAATCCACAATCACATGTTAATCACATTTCTCCCCCTCAAAAATAGCATTTCGATGGCATTTTTGATACCAATTGATTAAAAAAAATTTTTTTTTGGAAAGCTAATAGGGAGAAACGGATTTGCATGAACTTTTGAAACAAATTTGTTTTTGAAATACTCACCCTCAAAACTTGCATCGTTTCTGACATTTTCAAACTTTGGGGCGAATTGGGGAGTAAAGATTTGAAAATCTTAAGCAAAATTTTTTGAAAAGTTTTGAAAAACCTTTTGAGAAATTTTGACTAAAATTTTGCTTAAGATTAAGAAGTTTGTTTTGATAAACTTTGCGTGAAAACTTCTTTTCTTTTAGGATTGTTGCAATAAAGTGTACAACAGGGTCCTTTCTTTGAAAAACGGGTTATGCACTGTTATGTGTGCATAAGCCAAAACGTTGAAGCCCGGGTTGTAAGCTGAAATACTTACAAGCCATTGAAATTTTTAGGATAAGTGCTCAAAAGGTTTGATTAAGCACTTTCCTTTCTTTAAAGCACGGGTCCTGAACTGATGTATCCAGAAGCCATCGGGTTAAGCGCGGGTTCTAGAGCGAGTCTCTCAGAAGCCATTTTGAGATCAGATTAGACAACAACCTTTGGAACCCATTTAAGCACTGCGCCAACGGGTTTAGCAAATTTTGAAAACCATTTGTAAGTTGTGTCAATCTGATTCAAAGAAGTTGAATTCCAACGAGGACTAAAAACCGGTGTTTCATTTGGAAATAACACTCGTGGAATCAACGGTGATTTAAAACTCGTTTTCTTTTGGAAACTTGTTGAGGAACCCGGTGTCTCACTTTGAGTTTTAAAACCTGAAGCAGAGTCATTCTTGTGTTGTAGCGGAAGCACTTTAGAGGTTGAATATTTCAAAAGCTTTGAACGACTTTGCTTTGGTTGCCACACTTGCTTTACCCGTGTAAATCGAGAGTGTGGAGTTTGAAAACTTGTATTCTCTTCATTAGAAGTATTTGACCTTGAAAGCTTTTGAGGAGTAAGTGGTTCAGAAAAATTTGGTTTCTTCGAAAACTTCCTTCCTTTTTGCAAAGAATAGGTTGTAAACTGGGAAACCTTTTTCGAAAATGATTTTGAAGATTCACCCGTGTAATCCTTCTTTGAAACACTCACTTCTGGTGTTGAAAGATTTGAAACAGGAGATTTGCCTTTTGATCGATTGAGAACATCAAACTTTGCTTTTAAGGCATTGTATGACATTCGCAAATCATTGTATTCTTTTTAAAGAGAAAGATGATCTTGAGATGCCAATTTAGATTCCAAAGAGGCAATTTGTTTCAAAAATTGATCTTTTTCAGCTTTTGAATCATCCGTTTTACGAGCCAATTTCCGTTCGAAAACAATATTTTCTTTTTCAAGTCTTTCAAAATATGTTTCAAATTTGTTCGTTTTGTTGAAAAGATCAGTTTTGACATCCTCAAGATCGTTTTTTCGTTGAGCTAAAAGCGTTTCAAGCTCAAGCACTTTTGTTTGAAGCACATGATTTGCATTTGTCGTTTCCGTGTCAAAATAAGGAGTGCTAGAATCAAACAGGGGATTTAGAAAGGAAACTTTTGTGATTTGAGACTCAGCCTTTTTCCGCTTCATTGATTCAATCTTTTGCAAAACTTTTTCAAACCTTTTATCAACGAATTCAGACAACTGAAACTTCAAAACTTCAGTGTCTTTTGGTTTCGTGATTGATTTTTGAGTCTGAACTCGTGAACATTTGATTGAATCAAACAGGTTTTTGTAAGTCTGTTTCAAATGCTTATTTTCTTTTTGTAATGATACCACAACATGTTCCAATTCAATATTTTTTGTATCAAGTTCGTCCAAATCAAACTTGATTTCGGCATCGTCACAATTTTCTTCAAAAATCTTTTCCTTTTCTTTAAGCATTGTCGTCAAAGAGTTTTTAGAAGAAGCTTTTTGCTCCGGCAGTTTGAGTTGGAAAGAGAGACTTTGTGCTTGGAGTTTTGTTAAATCTTTCTCAAACTGAGCAGCTCTTTTTGACAATTCTTCTTTGACGTCAGTTGCTTCTTTTGAAAGTTCAGTGATTTTCTTTTTGAGACACAGATTTTCAGATTTCAACGAAGATGTTTGTTCAAAATCCACATTCTCATACTCATGGCTGACAGATACTGACTTGAATGACTTTATTTGATTTGTGAAAAATTCTTTTTGAATATCAAGTGTTTAGCATTTTTCATCAAATTCGTCTTCTAGAGAATGGATGTACTTTAAATCTTCTCTCATTTCAGTGACAAGATATCTTTCAAAGTATTCAAAACTTAAGTTGATATCTTTTACACGATGTTCAATCTCTTCTTTTAACATCTTATTAACTTCCCTTTTAAAGTAAATGTCTGATGCAAGAAGATTATTGTAATCACTATGGGTGTATTGTTGTTTAGACCAAATGACCTGTAACGTAAGCTCAATGTGATGTTTAAGATGACAAAACTGTTTTCTTGCTTTATTTTGCCATAAATTAGCATCATAAGTAGCAAGGTGTGCTTCGTGGAAATATCTTTTCACATTTGTGTCTTTTCTTTTCAAAGGTGCTTTTGGTATTTCTGACAATTGTGTACAACCATACACAAAGCCTTGGTACGAGAATGGGCTTTTTCTTTGTTTGACTTTGAAACGTTTTTCCTTTTCAGATTTGTCTTCATCTTCTGAAATGAACAGGGCATCAGTCGACAAACCTTTTCCTAAGTTTTCAGCATCGTACAAACTGGGAGTCAACTTTTGCACTTTGTTTAGAAAACACGGTTTTTCATTTTTCAAATTATTTTCCAAATGATCAGTATTTTCAAAACCAAGTCCGAATTTTCCTTGATGAGCGTTCTCATCTTTAGGAAGCATCATTTGAAGGGTTTGAACACTTTGTCCTGTTTTACGAAGTTTTGCTTCAAGATTGTTTGCCCGTTTCGAAAACTCTTGATTTTCATTCTCAAGTTTTGTATTAACAATCTTAAAATTTGAAGTGGTGTGCTGAAGCACCGAATTTTCATTTTTTAAATCGGAGACTTCTTTTAAAAGCGCTTGAACTTTGCTATTGTTGAGCACCAATTGTTCATCCAGTTTTTGAATGGAACGTTTTTCACGATAAAGAGCTTCGCTATACCCAACTTCAAGTTCTTCGTTTCGTTTTAAAGGTGGTGTGAGAACATCTCTGTTTATTTCAAATTTCCGAGCTTGAGATTTAAGGTTTGAGATTTCAATGTCTTTGCTTTTTGTTATTTTTTTCAAAATCTTTTTCCATTTCTTTAAATCCCTCAAGCTCTTTAGACAATAAGACATTCGCTTGCTTAGCTTTGAGATTGTCCTCTTTGCACTTTTCAAGTTCATGTTTGAAATTATCGATTAAAGAAGCAAATAAGGCATGATCTTGTTCATGAAAGGATCCATCCTAGGCAGGCTCACCTCCATTAGGATCCATATCTGGAGTTGTAGGAGTTATATTACTATCTGACCGTTTCACCACATATGTGTCACTTATGGACTCAGGATGCGCAGGATGTGTCTTATCATGAGCGAGCACATTATTGAACAAAACAACATTATCATTATCGTTTGAATGTTGTACTGTAGCCAATATTGCTATGTCAGATGTAGGTCTGATATGGTCATCCTCAGTATCCCAAACAGCTTCATTCCTGTGTGTACCATCAGCATCCGAATCATACCTTGGAGTACTGCTTTCAACCTGCTGTTCTGAAGATGTATCACTTCCCGTGAGAACCAAGCTTTCATCAGATGTTGTACCCTCATTGACTGTTTGTTCATCTTTGTTTGTCTCTCTTTCATTTACCTCTGTTTTGTTTAATAGGACTTCTTTTTCAATCTGCTCTCTTTCCCGTTTCTGCTTCTCCATTTCAATTCTTTCCCGCTCTTTCACATTCTTCTTTTCCCGCATCTCTCTCAGATGAAGTGATCTTGAAGTAAGAACCAATTCCTGTGTGCTCATTTGACTAAGCAACTGATTTCTAAATGTTTCAGCTTCTAGGTATCTAGTGACGCATTCACTCCATATTTGGCTTGTTGATTCATAATCTGGATATCTTTCGATAATTTTGAAATCTAAGTCGAGAAACCATTTGAACCGCGTCTTGAGCGCTTGATAATCTACAATGCAGTCAAATCCGTGTTCAAATTTGTTCTCTATTAGAAATATGTTATGCAATAGTTTCTCTCTGAATGTCCGATAATTCATTTCAGATCCGAATAGTCTAGCAAACATTCGATGAAATGGATATGGATTCCACATTGGTAACTTTGCGTTTGATATTTCCGCACATTGACTCTTGAATGCTTGAAAGTGTGCTAGACAACGTTCCTTCAAATGAATAGCGTTTTGCACAACTGGAAACATCTGTCCCTCTTGAGAACTCGATTCCATTTACTTGTGTCGCGTGATAAAGTTGATTCAGGATCGTTGCAACGAAATAGGAGTTGTGGTAGATGAAGGTTAAATTCAGTTGGTTTGGCGATGGATTTCTTAATGTTGAGTACTGATTTCCCTCCAAAATTTGAATTTGAAAAATTTGTCTACTTGAATTTGAAATACTCTATAAAATGCAATTCTAAGGTTATTAGAAAAATTTGAGTTTTGAAAATTTTTACGTCAAATTTCGCCCAAAAAATTCGAATTTTGGCCTAAAAATTTGAATTTTGGGCCAAAATTTTCACTGTTGTACCAAAATTTAAATTTCGCGTAAAAATTGAACGTTTAGTCTCCTGTAAAAATTAAATTTTACTCGGATTTTCCCGCCAAAAAACTGTTTTTTTAAACCTCACAATTTCGAAAAGTGATAGAGTATTTAAGATTGCGTTACAGAAATTTTGTCAATTTCGAAAAGTGGAAGTCTGATGTCAATTGCGATAAGGGACTAAAAGTGTCAAACTGTGAAAGTTCAAGTCCGAGATATAATTGCGATAGGCTAGTTTTGTCCGAGAACCATTTGCGATAGCCTAGAGTTGTCCGATAACCATTTGCGATAAACCTCAGACGACAATTGCGATAAACCCCAGATTTGCGATAACTCTCACAATTTCGATAAGTATCACAATTTCGATAAGTATCAGAATTTTGATAAGTATCACAAATTCGATAACTAGCACAATTTCGATAAGTATCAGAATTTCGATAAGTATCACAAATTCGCTAACAATCACAATTTCGATAGAATCACTTTCTATCGCAAATCTTATACAAGATTATGATAACTTTTGGAATTGTGATAGAATACGTCCACTGGAATTGCGATAGATGGCAGATTTGCGATAAGATAAGGTTCACCAACTTTCACCAACTCTTGACTTTTTGTACCTTATCCACTGATTTATCCACAAAGAGATCTACCAACTCTTACCAACTTTGACTAAATATTCTTACACAATAATATCTATCAATAAACAATGATGAATATCTAAAAACAAATCTTGCACAATCTTGTATGATTTTTGTCGATCTAAGAACTTAGAACACCACAAAAATTCAACACATAAACACAAGATTCGACAAGAGAGTTAGCAAACCTTTCACAAAACCACGCTTCAAATCACGAACAAACACAACCTTTAACCTTGATTTGCGTACGAAGTCCAAGAAAAACACAAACAGCCACATTTTTAGAAGGTAAAAAAAACGAGACAGTAGGTATTTTTGGAACACAAACCGAACACAAAAACCTCCTACCTTGTTGTATGGCGTATTGATACCACTTGTATAGGATCGAAATCCTTTCTTTACCACTTGAAGGACTCGAACTCTATCTTTATCACACAAATATGATTCGTTTAAGCACAAGAGAGAGATGGGACAAGGGATATGTGTGGATCGTATATTATTAGAGAGAAAGAGATGAGATAACTTTTCTTCTTATTAAACTGCACACACACTTCACACAATTGCACCCCTTACAAATGAGGTGAAAAGTGTCCTTTTATATGCACCATGTGACGCCCTAAAGGGCTTTCCATGGGCTATGTGTGGGCTCATGGGTTGGACTTGGATTTCCTATCATTACATGGACCAAAGTCTTTACTAGAAGTTACATAAGATAGTCCAATCCCACTCGCCCTATATCTATCCTACCATAAGACATACGACACTAATACAAAGTTGTTTACTTAAGGAATGACCATCACTTCACTTAATAATTTAAATGCTAACAGCCCACCACGATTCCGCTGCGCCACTATGATTGGTTGATTATTATATTCACATTATACTCATATACTGATGTAACTCGTCTAGCAATTTGTGCACGTCTGAGCTAGTTTATTTGATAGTTTCCAGTCTAGTTTTTTTATGTGGCAAATAAAAAATAATGAACCAGTTGCTGACAATCCTAAAGACATTTTATGGCCTTTGCTCCTCCTTCAGGTGAAGGACATAACATCCCAAACTTACTATGTGTGAAGTTGAACGCGAGAGGATAACAACAAAAAGTTCTAAGGTTTGCAAAAGCTATTATACGAGATGGAGTGAGATACTAAAAACAAACCCAAGAATGACCATTGTTAACGGCTGTTCGGTAAACCCAAGAATGACCGTGTCTAGCCGGATATATCTGGGTCTTGGCCAGATAAAGCCGGGTCTTGTACTCCCTTTGACCAATACAAGATTTTACTCCGTGGTAAAATTTGCATATATGTGACCGGGATGTCGGATGATCAACCGGATGTCTTAAATACCATACGATATAAAAATGAACTTGGGGATTCTGTCGACCCAAATCAGGCCAAAACGGCTAAAACATACCGAGAATAGAATGTTGAAATTTTCATTACGAGTTTTAAAACAAAAATGAGGTAATTTTAATGTGCTCTCGTCATGTGCAATGTTTGCATGGAAGAGTTCATGGACGAGGAAATGATGGATGTGAAGTCCTTGGATATTCGAAACTTCATCTGAATCAGTTAGCTCGGTGGTAAACTTTTGGAGGCCATGGGTTTAAAACCGCATCCCCTTACCATCTTACAGAAATAAATTTTCGCTTTCAGGATCTGTTCATTGTAATTTTTGAGGATGATGTGATGTACCGGTTCTGTTTTAGATCAGGACCTTTGTAGAAGAGCCATTGGCTCAAGAATAAATATATTGTCAAAGTGCATTTTGGAACCTTTCTACTCGCCAAATTGCATGAGAGGTTTGTAAAAACTGTGATACTACCGGTTTGGTATACAATGTTATCACCAGAGCAAAATTCTTGCTCCCCAAATTTGTTAGATACGTCTTTTTATCTCAATGAATTTGTGAAAAGTCTGGATTATGTGTACTTCTAATAATACCTATTTAAGTTGCAAGAACTTGCAGGAAATGTGTAAAACGCTTAGCCTGAAGTCATTTTGCAAGAATTAATAATGGGCTATTTTGTTATTTGCCCCAATGTAAGAACTGGTACCATATTAAGTTCCATTCTGAGTTGACCAATATAGGGTGTATATAATAACTGTATCAATACACAGAATAGCCATGGTTGTCGCTTAAGTTTTTATATTATCAGGTCCTCTTAACTTGATCTGATGGAAAGTGTTCATCTGGTGTACCAACATATCTAGCGACATTAAATACGACCATACAGTTCATTGGAAATCAGGATGGACATCATCTTCAACAATCTCATCACTCACCTTTCTCTCGAATGCAGCATTGTTGGTCGCTTCAAATCTGCTCATTTCGAGCTCCAAGTCATTATGATCATCAAGGAAATCATTCCATTTTGAAGCTGGTCTCTTCAGTTTTGTTACTACTGAGCTTGATCCAATATTGGTGAAACCATGATCAACATTATGGCAGACTGGCCTCTTGAACTTTGACATTATTGAGCTTGTTGCTTTGTACGCAAAACTGTGATCAACGTTATCTTTACGCTCAATTTTGTTGTACTCTCCCCATTTTGAAGATACTCCTGTCTCTTTATCGGCGTAGTTATTGTTAATTTGATTTACAACAAAATCAACTATGTTATGTGTTAGCATCCTGCGTGCACGTGCATTAAAACTAGTTTAGTCTAAAAGTCTAAAACTTTTTACAATTTACATGATAAGTATATTCTCCACACTTAAATTTTGGATGGGTCATTTTTTGTCTGGCATATTACAATAACGATAAACTTTACATAACATGATGTGTGTCAAAGAGTAGCTATACAAGAAAACTGATATTACTGTTCTTTCATTATGAAACTTTTGTAAACAAAAAGTAACTTGTGACAAAATCATGTTCAAAATACGCGTAATACACACAAATTCGGTACCAAAATCCACATGTGAGCCAGTCATGCGGTGCTAGTTATATTGGGTTTTGAATCCAAATTGGAAGTTGGATGCACATATTCGGTTGGCACAATTCACAAGTGATGAAAATTGTTAGATTTGTCACAAGTGAGCTCACTCGAGAGAACTTAAATTAGCGATTAAGTAAGTAAATAAAAGCTAATGGAAAACGACAATGATCTATGACTTTTAGGGTATGAAGAATTACGGACTATGTAGTTAGTCATATACTCGTATATATTAAACATGACTGTTGAAGGCTATCTAAGAGTTGTGCTCAATGCTCTAGGACTTTTTTATTACATTTTATTCACATTGTGTCGTAAATAGAGTGACAATCAAATCTAATGCAACTGATAGAGGTTATTGTGCTTTCAAAATCTGAAACAAAACTGCAAAAGGCTGCAAAACATTATACCAACTTCTATAGGTTTGATAGAGTAGTGGGTTAAGAAACAAAGTACACTTTTGTACGAGGGGGTAAATTGTGAAAACAAAAAAAGAAATATGTCAGAGACAGGTTTCGATCCTGTGACCTGTGGGTTATGGGCCCACCACGCTTCCGCTGCGCCACTCTGATTGGTTGATTATTATATTCACATTATACTCATATACTGATGTAACTCGTCTAGCAATTTGTGCACGTCTGAGCTAGTTTATTTGATAGTTTCCAGGATTGTTTTTTTATGTGGCAAATAAAAAATAATGAACCAGTTGCAGACAATCCTAAAGACATTTTATGGCCTTTGCTCCTCCTTCAGGTGAAGGACATAACATCCCAAACTTACTATGTGTGAAGTTGAACGCGAGAGGTTAACAACAAAAAGTTCTAAGGTTTGCAAAAGCTATTATGCGAGATGGAGTGAGATACTAAAAACAAACCCAAGAATGACCATTGTTAATGGCTGTTCGGTAAACCCAAGAATGACCGTGTCTAGCCGGATATATCTGGGTCTTGGCCGGATAAAGCCGGGTCTTGTACTCCCTTTGACCAATACAAGATTTTTCTCCATGGTAAAATTTGCATATATGTGACCGGGATGTCGGATGATCAACTGGATGTCTTAAATACCATACGATATAAAAATGAACTTGGGGATTCTGTCGACCCAAATCAGGCCAAAACGGCTAAAACATACCGAGAATAGAATGTTGAAATTTTCATTACGAGTTTTAAAACAAAAATGAGGTAATTTTAATGTGCTCTCGTCATGTGCAATGTTTGCAGGGAAGAGTTCATGGACGAGGAAATGATGGATGTGAAGTCCTTGGATATTCGAAACTTCATCTGAATCAGTTAGCTCGGTGGTAAACTTTTGGAGGTCATGGGTTTAAAACCGCATCCCCTTACCATCTTACAGAAATAAATTTTCGCTTTCAGGATCTGTTCAATGTAATTTTTGAGGATGATGTGATGTACCGGTTCTGTTTTAGATCAGGACCTTTGTAGAAGAGCCATTGGCTCAAGAATAAATATATTGTCAAAGTGCATTTTGGAACCTTTCTACTCGCCAAATTGCATGATAGGTTTGTAAAAACTGTGATACTACCGGTTTGGTATACAATGTTATCACCAGAGCATAATTCTTGCTCCCCAAATTTGTTAGATGCGTCTTCTTATCTCAATGATTTTGTGAAAAGTCTGGATTATGTGTACTTCTAATAATACCTATGTAAGTTGCAAGAACTTGCAGGAAATGTGTAAAACGCTTATCCTGAAGTCATTTTGCAAGAATTAATAATGGGCTATTTTGTTATTTGCCCCAATGTATGAACTGGTACCATATTAATTTCCATTCTGAGTTGGCCAATATAGGGTGTATATAATAACTGTATCAATACACAGAATAGCCATGGTTGTCGCTTAAGTTTTTATATTATCAGGTCCTCTTAACTTGATCTGATGGAAAGTGTTCATTTGGTGTACCAACATATCTAGCGACATGAAATACGACCATACAGTTCAAAGGAAATCAGGATGGACATCATCTTCAACAATCTCATCACTCACCTTTCTCTTGAATGCAGCATTGTTGGTCGCTTCAAATCTGCTCATTTCGAGCTCCAAGTCATTATGATCATCAAGGAAATCATTCCATTTTGAAGCTGGTCTCTTCAGTTTTGTTACTACTGAGCTTGATCCAATATTGGTGAAACCATGATCAACATTATGGCAGACTGGCCTCTTGAACTTTGACATTATTGAGCTTGTTGCTTTGTACGCAAAACTGTGATCAACGTTATCTTTACGCTCAATTTTGTTGTACTCTCCCCATTTTGAAGATACTCCTGTCTCTTTATCGGCGTAGTTATTGTTAAGTTGATTTACAACAAAATCAACTATGTTATGTGTTAGCATCCTGCGTGCATGTGCATTAAAACTAGTTTAGTCTAAAAGTCTAAAACTTTTTACAATTTACATGATAAGTATATTCTCCACACTTAAATTTTGGATGGGTCATTTTTTGTGTGGCATATTACAATAACGATAAACTTTACATAACATGATGTGTGTCAAAGAGTAGCTATACAAGAAAACTGATATTACTGTTCTTTCATTATGAAACTTTTGTAAACAAAAAGTAACTTGTGACAAAATCATGTTCAAAATACGCGTAATACACACAAATTCGGTACCAAAATCCACATGTGAGCCAGTCTTGCGGTGTTAGTTATATTGGGTTTTGAATCCAAATTGGAAGTTGGATGCACATATTCGGTTGGCACAATTCACAAGTGATGAAAATTGTTAGATTTGTCACAAGTGAGCTCACTCGAGAGAACTTAAATTAGCGATTAAGTAAGTAAATAAAAGCTAATGGAAAACGACAAAGATTTATGACTTTTAGGGTATGAAGAATTACGGACTATGTAGTTAGTCATATACTCGTATATATTACACATGACTGTTGAAGGCTATCTAAGAGTTGTGCTCAATGCTCTAGGACTTTTTTATTACATTTTTTTCACATTGTGTCGTAAATAGAGTGACAATCAAATCTAATGCAACTGATAGAGGTTATTGTGCTTTCAAAATCTGAAACAAAACTACAAAAGGCTGCAAAACATTATCCCAACTTCTATAGGTTTGATAGAGTAGTGGGTTAAGAAACAAAGTACACTTTTGTACGAGGGGGTAAATTGTGAAAACAAAAAAAGAAATATGTCAGAGACAGGTTTCGATCCTGTGACCTGTGGGTTATGGGCCCACCACGCTTCCGCTGCGCCACTCTGGGCATTCGACAGGAGTTGTGGCTCAGAAACAAACAAAACGGGAAGTGCTCGAAGCCTCATGCAAAGTACTCCTTCACACCCGATAAAAGAAAACTCTTCTGTCAATACATCAAAACAGTTAAACTACCAGATGGCTTCGGATCCAAGTTCAAGTCAAAAGTGACCAAAGATGATAACAGTATAACGGGCATGAAGTCTCATGACTGTCATATAATAATGCAACGGTTACTTCCTTATGGACTTCAGCAATACTTGGACGCACAGACTTATACACCATTGATCGAGCTTTGTTTCTTCTTTAAGCAAATTTGCGCCCGAACTTTGATGGTGAAGGACATGGTGAAAGGTAAAGACCAGTTGATCAATATTTTGTGCAGTCTCGAGCAAATATATCCTCCTGCTTTTTTTGACATTATGATTCACTTGGTTATGCATTTACCTGAAGAGGCTATTGAAGGCGGGCCTGTTTCATTCCGGTGGATGTATCCATTTGAAAGATACATGAAGAAGCTTAAAAACTATGTCCGAAATAAAGCTAAGCCGGAGGGTTCAATAGTGGAGGGTTATGTTGCAGATGAAGCATTAACTTTCTGTTCTCGTTATTTTCGTGGTGTTGGGACAAAATTTAATCATCCCGCTGCATATCAGGACCGTCCTCGCCCAACAAGTGATTTCCAGGTGTTCCGATCACTATGTACCAATTCTGGTAAAGAGACATTGATTAAGTTAGGTCTCCAAGAAATGAAGAGAGTGATATGGTATGTACTTCACAACAGTCCTGAGATCGACAAGTACATGGACGAGTTCGAGAGGTATGCGTTTATATTTTGAAATTTCTGTTTCCCAAGTTATCTTTTCGATTTATTCTAATATCATGAACATTTTCAGGGAATTTCCTGATATCGACATGCAACAAGCATTTCCGAGCTGGTTTGAGACGAAGGTAAACTTATTGTATGTATTTCCATGTATAAATAACGACTATTACTCATCTCCATCTATTCTTATCTTTTTTCAAAGATCCGTAAACTTTACATAGCCGATGACCCAAGCTGTACTCCCGACTTATTCGCTTTGGCTTGTGGACCATCACCGACCCCAATCTCAGTCAACTCTTGCGTAGTCAACGGTGTGAGGTTTGTCGTACACAGCCGCGATATAAAACGTACAACTCAGAACAGCGGAATTTGTTCACCTGGTGAGAAGGAGGGAGAAATGTATTATGGTCAGCTAGAAGAAATTCTGGAGTTCGCATATTCCCAGTTTAAAGTTGTGTTGTTTCGAGTTAAGTGGTTCGACTTAAGCAACAAAAATCGTAGAGTCCAACGTTTTACCACT